>LUCH01000028.1:15943-86040 GCA_013368495.1 Paragonimus heterotremus | reverse complement strand
CCATTGATTTTAGAAGGAAACTTCAAGGGGTATTTACAGCTGTTTTGTCAGGGATTTTCTGCAAGTAACCTATCAGAAGGAAGAACTTTCGTTCGTATTCAGGCAGTAACATGATGCACCTAGTGTCCGTTTCAAAGGGCTGCGCAAAAAATGCCGATCTTCAACCATCGAGTTTCAATCATCTGCGCAGATCAACGTTTTGAAATCACTGCAGCAGGATGCAGCATTTCAGTCTTTTCGGGAAAAAACTATCTTGTTTGCCCATCATTGTAATGGAGCAACCTTGGAAGTATTTAGTAATATTTACAAGACACTACATCTCTATGTAATCTAATTTGTATCTGATGTGCGGTTTTATCCATACGGACTAACACGTCAGTGTGCTAGGCAAAACATGATGCGGTTAAGTACGTTTGAAGGTAGTCATAATTCGCATTTTGCTTTGAACGAGTTGAGTCAAAAACTTGAGGTTGAAGGTTACTGTATGACAAACCAATCAACTATGATCGTGCTTGCACGTACTTGGCCAGACCACTCAGTTTTATTATCCTAGTCTGTTCCGGCAAACGCAAAACGAAAGTGACCGTAAGTGTTTATTGACAAATAGCCCAACGATCGGTGAGTAACTCAGAACTGTGAACGGGAAGCACAGTTTAATTCAAATAAACGAATTTAGGACAGTGTACCTAACAAATGAAATGCGACTTCATGGCTAGTTGAATAAAACCTGGTGGAGAATGCCAGAGAGCATTAGCAATCTTGAAATAGTTGTAAACTGGAGAACAAACGTACCAAAATCCACAGATTTTTATACAATAACCAAGCTACATCTTGATGTTGTGGAACGGTTTTTGGACAATTCTCGAAAGTGGTATTTCGTACATATGATCAGATTTTTTTGTTTAAAGCGCTCCCTCAGAGTGATATTCAGTCCTTCATGGTACAGATTGAATTCGAACGAAAGTTCTTCCTTCTGATAGGTTACTTGCAGAAAATCCCTGACAAAACAGCTGTAAATACCCCTTGAAGTTTCCTTCTAAAATCAATGGAACCTGCGAGTTAATGTTAACAACAAACAGAAGCAAAACCATTTTATATCATCACTCACATCTTTGTTGCAATAAACACGCCATCGTAATGTGTTGAAAATAAGTTTGTATACTTGATTCAATTTCGTAACTTTACTAAATACTAGTACTTATTTTGGATGGTCGAGGCTGTCCTAAACAGTCAGATCATTGCACTTAGTTCAGAGAAAACACGTACCAGTTTTCAGGTTCTTTCTTTACCGCACGTTTGCTGCAATATTTCCTATGCTATGAACTAACCTTGACGATTGACGTTATTTCACTGACATGCCAACATCAAAGAGAAGTTCCTCGTATTTAGACACCTTGTCTCTTTTTTAGTGATGTTCAACATTTGTCAAAAGTTCTTCCAAACTCGTCAGTTAAAATGTCATCTTATCTCCACTTCCCCATCGTGCATCTCGTTTTTAATCCGTAGAGATAGTGACCTCTAGGTTTCTTTAGTTTGCTTGTGATGTATTGTTCTGAATAGGTGAGAGTTGTTGATGTACATACTACTAGTGCAGTGGAGTTCGGCGATCGTAATATACTACTGATACCGCGGCTATTCAGTAGCAGGCATATTTCTTGACAACCTACAAGCCACAAGAAGACTGCAAGAAGTATCATCAAGGTACAGCATCACCCATAACAGTCCCTGCTACTCAATGGAACTGAGCACTGACATCTGTGGTAGCCGAGACTATCCGGGGCTGAATACTGCGTGCAAATGAGTGTTTTTGTGTCAGGTTTGGTTTACATGCTTAACCCGTGTATTGCTCTGTCTAATAAATAACCCTTGTGCCATCCGCGTTCTTGGATCACAACACTAGGTTTATCGGAGTTTTCACAAATAACTTGTTAACAGAATATTTGTTTTTCTGCATAATAATTTTGGATGTGGCGTACTGCAAAATCAGTCAGTTCAGTCTTTCTTGGATAACGGGTTCTCATTCTAAAAAACTGTTATCTGTTCATAAAGGCACCGTTAATTTTCCGTCCAGAAGGCCTACCCTTGAGAAAATTGGTCAAACCTGCAGAACGAGAACATGCGAGTGACATCTTCGTTGGTTTTGCTGCTCAGTATGACATTACATCTAGTGTGCTATGACGGTTATAAATGAGACCATTTTGATAACCTAGCCAGCTGAAAGATAAACCGGTTGGTTCGATGTAGCCATAAATTTCACGGCTAGTAAGACGAACATATGTGAGTGGGTTATTAGAAAAGTTGGTCGGCCATCTGTTACCATAAGAACCTGGCGACAACTTCACACTGTTTTATAAAAAGCAATCAAACTGACATCATTTGACTAGTTTATGGGTTTAACATCAAAACGACTGACTGAGTTGCAAACGCCATTAGATTCATGGAGACCACAACCTTCTATGTTTGGTGAGTGTACGGGTTTAATGAGATTTTGTCAACCAATATATCGTTCGTACGCGCTCAGTTTGGCTCCTCTTGAGATACCGATTACTGCAGAATTCTTCACTGGAACGCGTTCACATATCCGAATGATTCAATTATTTTTTTAAATAGAGAACCTGCCACATTCGGATGTATATATATTTTTTCACGAATCGGGGTTGAAGCAGCAATTGTATGTTGTTACTCCAACCTTTCGAAAGTAAACACTGAACCGTGAGGTGAGTTAGTGATCATGGTCCACCTTCACTCACATATATCCGGCGACTGTTCTTTGTTTGCTTCTGGAAAACTACATGAGTTAACCAGATTGCTACTAGTCGTGAACTGCTGTAAGTTTCAGTTTATCGCGTAATCCATCCGATTACTGGCATTGTTGATGACATCTATGTGGTTAAAATGGATCAGTGCTTTCAACACAAACGCTTGAACTCTTCATTAACAGGGTTTATTCGATTGATGAGTCTAGACTGTGTCGGCGACTTGTGTTAACTGAGACTGCACCTCACTAACTACATGACAAAACGTGGAAACCGATTAAGCCGTTTACTGGTCAGACATATTCGCTGTATTGCTGTCTAGTCAGCGCCGCCAATTTTCACATCTTTCAAAACCCATGCTCATTACTAAACGCTCTCTGGTCCTATGTGTACATTAACTGTTGACCCAAGCAGTTGACACGACTTCCTTCTACTACGAAAAACCTAATCGTGATTTTTTTCGCCGATAATATAACTAATAACCTTTGCCCAACAATTACTTGCAGTAGTTTCGCAGCTCAGCTGTCCGTCCACTCTAATTTTTGCTGTCAGCTAGAACATATGATTTATTCATGCCGCCTCTGACTGTCCCAGCTGTTTTGTTTCTGTGCGAAACAAGTTTAATAAACCGCACAACACATTGGTTATCAGAACGCACCAAAAGTACCAATCAACGTGCGAAGATCGATGATGGCCTACTCGTCTGTGGTTGTTGTGCGTCAGGCAGAGTTAGATCACCTGATCAATTCGGCTGATTCATTTCAACTGATATGTTGACTGTGCTAAGTACCATCGGGCAGGTCAAAATCCATGCACTGGTCATCACAAAGGGAAGTGTAATTTGCCTACTCTCTACAACTGCACGCTGAAAATTCACTAGGGGGAACATTGGATCTTTCGGGGCTGTTAATTCAGACTAACAAGAAAGTGACTGCTTAGCTGTAGTGACTTCCTCCCAAACTTTTACAACTCAGGTAACTAGGCCTAAGGAATATGAACAGTCAGACACTAATAGTTGACATCTGCAGTGATCAGTTGTTTACCATCTCCAATGAACATATATGTGTGTTCATCTTATTTAGTCTAATGCTGTAATACCGAAAACAGGTGCGCTTACTATGCGTTTCTCTCTATGACTAAACCAGGCTCATTCAGTGTGCCGTTCCTACTTTTCCCACCACTCCTATATTTAGGATAGGTTACATGAAAAAATGACACCCTACGGTAAACGTTCACTTTCGTTATTGACCGACCGGATCAAAGTCACTCCGTTTTTCATATACTTAAATGTACTGTCACAGGTCATATGTACGTCAGTCCAAAGTGTTCAGTGAGATCCGTAATCTGATGCTTGTAATTGCATTCGAAATCCACTTGACATCTGTTTTCCTTCAGTTTCTGATCCAACAAGGACTATAACAGAAAGATTCTTCAGCATAGTACATGCTAAATCTTCGGCTCTCATGACATATGTTGTGTTGCAGAGCAGAAGGCAACCAAACATTGCAACCTTCGCAAGCAATCTTTAGAAAATGTAGTCATGATCGCCTCTAAGGTGATAGAAGTTCCTGATAGCCTGATGTTATATGAAGGTGCGATCACTCTCGAACCAACACAGTGAAAAATAATGTAACACGAACAGCATACAATCCATCGCAATTATCGTATACTCAAAGACTCTTCTGCTACCCTCTTTTGTAAATACTCGAATCGAGGTGTACGGTTTTCGGGAGGTATTTTTGCTATGACCATAATTTGGACTCCAGCCAGGGTTTGATGAAGTAGAAAAGTGCACTGGAGATGAGTTCTTTCAAGAGCAAAACTGTAATCTAATGCTTTTCTTGGAAGGTGCTTTTCTTAATCACCTTGGAAGGAATAAATTGTAATTGATTATAAGGGTGGTTCAGTTTACCAGTCTAAAACTGTTACTACCTATAAGTCATAACAGCAATAGAAACTCCGTTGTTTCCTCGTCCTTGTTTTGAGCGTAAGTTGGTTAACTCGGCTAATGTTTGGAGGAATGCTAAGTTTCAAATGAAAGATGTAAAGAAAAGTCTTTGTGTATTACAAACAATATTTAACTTGTTTGTCGACTTTCTCTAGTCACTAGAGCAACTATTTACTGACATTTTGTGGCAGTCCATCATAACCCGCAGACTAAACTCACCAAGTAAAAGCACCCCATCAAAAAGACTTGGATGATGCGCATCTTTTTTGAAAGGAAAAACTCACCCCCAAAACCACACAACAAAATGTTGATGTTTGAATTTAGTCCACTCTCTACAATGAACTATCAGTACCGCAGCCACTTGAATGAATCCCAGCTTATTCATCTTGTGATTGCAGTGGAGATCACCATAATGTTCCCAAATATTCTTAAATGAGCCTCGCACAATCATAGATCACTCTAAAATTCGATCTACTCCGTATGCATGAATTCAATTTGAATTTTGCCCAAATAAATTGAACCGGCTCGTCAAAAGCCTGTACTACTGTACTACTGTAAAGTGAAGCTAGTTTGGAGGGTCAAAACTGATGAGCTTTTTATTACTGTGTCTTTATGCTGGTGTCAGTCCTTGCTCAGTTTATCACATAACGAAACACATTGAGTTATTTGAATAATCGACAAAACAAGAATAATTGCTAGCTAAGCAGCTGTTCAACTCTGAATCTATTAGCACGCCCAGATTAAAAACTTGCCCGTTAGTAATTTGTCTCGGACAATGGGAAGAGTGGTTACTCGGGTGATGTAGTACGATATGAAATAACCAAAAGGGTGAACACTCGGTTAGTTTGTAAGGTTACTGAAACGATAAATTAGGAAAATGTAACTCATTTATATCAGTCCATTTGTCCGGGATACAACAATCACTGTGGTGATATTTTACAACGAGAAATTTTGAGCTAGAAACAGCATTATGTTCCACGTATTTAGTATTCAGTGAAACATTCAGTCATACTAATCAGTAGTGGTCTTTGCTGGACTGTCCATATGATTGCAAGAACTGAACTTAAGAACAAAAACTAGAATGTTTTTTTCTTTCATCTAAGTTAGCCACCTTTTGTGTTAAGACAGGTTCTCATTTTCATTAGAAGGACAACGATGTGAGTACATGTATTGCTAACGGTGCTTTTGGGCCATGCTTGTCTCACAACATAATTAACACGCTACTGGATCTCTCAAAACATCCACCAAACTTTTGCATATACCGACAACACCTGATACATCGGGCGAAAAAAGACAACTTCTAACAGCGAATGTTTTGTCGTCAAATCAAGGATATTAACTTACAATGATTGTAAGGAGGTCATCAGGCAGGGAACTTATCAACAATCACATGCATAGTAAATTTTTATTTTTCAACCTTTCAACGTAGCGTTTTCTTCATTCATCCGTCCAACCAGCAGCAATTTAAGTTTATTGATTAAACTTCTTCCAGTGCTCACTCGGTTGGCTGTAACCAGTTACTGAGACTGACACTCCAGCCGATATTCACTCCGGGGAATAACAGTTGAATATTCCTTTATGGCACGGATTTAGTTATCCATTCGTCACCATCTCATCATTTAGACTACACGTGTCGTTTATGGAAACATCCTGAATGTACGACTAGATATTATACGTCGGCAGCGAAAACATCAGTCCAGAAAGATTCATGGAAGGCTGGACGCCAATACACCCCGTAACTATTTACCTGCAGACCATTTGCTGACTTCCATCTATTCATACTAGACGCAGTAATACGTCGATCAACGCAGAATAACTGACTGAGGGTTCTTTTGTGGAAGAATGTCACATTGGGTGAACGATTTATCTATCTGATAAGGTCTCTAGTTCAACTTTGTAGCACATTTTGATGACAGTGGTTTGGAAGCATTATGCACCTAAGCCTCGATATTTAAATTGAGTTATGTGAGTTCATTCCACCCAATTCTAAAATATCCAAGAGCACAATTGTTCCATACCATTTGGTCGAATGTTTTCCATAGAATAAGCATGACGAATAGTTCTTTTTACATGGCTTATCTGCCCTATGCTCTTATGCTTCAACTTCTTTGCTTTAACAACCAACATGGGTGATCGTCTTGCTGAGTTTCTAAAAAATAATCACTTACAGTCTTTTACATTTTAGCGCATAGAACGAATGAAAAACGGTTTCAAAACTGTAAGTCCCATTAAGAATTTCGGCCCATTGGTGTCATATGAAAAACACTTAGTAGACGCAATGAAGAGGATATAGCTGAAACTCATAGTTTTGCAATTGTGGGACAAACCAAAACACAGATTCGGCACAACACTTTTAAGGCGAATCGATTTGTTTCCACTGTGCTAGCACATAACGTAAATCTTAATTTCCACATTATATTTTCATCATGTTTATCACTTCAAACATCAAATTTCACGCGGTCATGACGACCGTAAGCTGGGTTATTTTCAAGTGGATTCATGCAATTTGGGTCGTCTGTATAGTCGAAGTTGCAACTGTCTGTTATTGATTTGTGGGATCACATCTAGACCTACTGAATGAAACTTGCTGGTGATCCAACCTCTGTATTTAGACGACGTGTTGTTGTTGTTGTTGCGAGCAGTGTTCATGGAAAAAGGTGCACATAAATCAAGTGGGATCGAAAATGTGAACAACTTTTTCAACTGTGCTAATCATTGACCTGCAGGTCTAGCGGAAAATAGCCTTGAATATTTAACCACTGAGTGACTGTTTGGCTGAAAGTAAAAATGCCAAGATTCCTGGTAATGTAGATTCAAAGCACGGAAAATTGAGTAAAAAAACCAAGAAAGCGATAATCTAGGTTGGTTATTTAAGTTCGAACGTTCGCTGTCACAAAAAATTAAAATTTCCACAATCTACTGTCAGTAGTTTCCTAGTAAAAGTGACAACTGCGATTTGTTGAAATTTTTTGGCGATATTTTGCAAGTGGCATTGTAAAATCCAAAACTAACTAGATAAGAAGTTATAGTCACTTGCTTCTTTAAATAGGACGAAACCGTTCTCGAAAACAACTCACCGGTTCTTGTCTTATCTGGTATCTAATTTGCCTTTCGTTTATCTTCCGAGGAATCAGCTGTCCTTTTGCATATTGACAACGGCATTCACTGCGAGTAAATGCACTTATAATTCAAGAGCGAGGGTTTTCTGAAGGCCAAGTGCAATCCCAACGTTTAAGGCAGCTTGTGAAAACAACAGGTGTTAAATCAATTACGAAGAAAGACACGGCATTACATCAAGCAGCGTGTATCAGTCAAACTCATTATCAAATTGGAAACAGTGCGGAAAGACTTCTAGGTGGAGTACAGGTGGTTTCTTCAGGTACACACGTGTGTGCATTGACAACGGCAAAATTCTAACAACACTTTGGAGGAGGTGAGGACAATGTTTAGGCAATTGTTACCCATCTCTACAGTGTGTCGTATCATTCCTAACTATTCCCGGTTGAATAGAGGGACTTGTTTGCCCATGTTATCGAACAGGTGTGAAAAATCATTAAGTCAGTTCGATGACACCGTTTATCTTGTGAGAGAAACAAAACTGTCTCTTGTGTTCTGTTCACATTAACAGAACGTTTACAGGTGGTAACCAATAGCGTGTGAAAAACTTTTGTCAAGGACCAGCCAGATTCGTGAATTATACCCAACACCAAGCCGAACAAATGGCGTAGGTCAGTGACTTTTAAGCCCAACACGCCGACCAATGTAAACCGTTCTACCTAGCCATACTGAATACAGTGTTACTGTGTGGTTAAGTGGCAGCAGGATGAATTATCTCAAAGGATTTGCGTGGTGATCTGTTGATGTGAAGGGCTTAGAGATTAGTGCAGAGGAATTTCTTGATATCTGTCCTATTCCCTGGAATGCGCCAATGATTTTGACAGCCACTTTCACAAATGTAAATATGTGAACCAGCATAATTTTCCGTTCATCCTGCTCCTCCCGAGCTCTTCACAAATGCAAGTGAACCAGCAACTAATATGGAAGAGTGAACTATTTGACAAACAAAGTATTGCGATTGTCAGGATTGTTGTTCTGGCTAAGAATAGCTATCATTTTTCTGCGACTGTATACGGATGTGGTAGTGTACATAAAGATGTTCACTGAAAGGAGGTTTTCCTCCGTGAGGGTTGTGTTGTTGGTATAGAGAACTGCGAAAGATTTCAGTATGGAGTTATTCTAAACGAGCTTAGTTTCATTTCAGTGAACACAAACTTGAACGAATTCACAGTGTGGAGTTTTAACAATTTTCTAACTATCAGTTATATCTCAACTGAGTAAAGGTATTGAAAACAAAGCGTATTCAAAATTTTCCGCCCTCGCCTCACAAATAGGCACGCTACACAAGCAACTATTAAAACGCAGGCGACAAAAACGCATGAGAATCTGCTTTCAAACGTTCTTTCTAATTTGTCCAATAATGAAGACTTCAATAAACTGTGTCGTGCAGCATAACGCTTCCACGAAAATCCGTATAAATAGTTAAGATTAAATAAGTCCGTAAATGAATGTCCACCGAATGCGTTACGTATTTGATAAAAGATTGATTTTCGAAAGCAACTTTCGCATAACTCGTGGTTTCCGATTCATACGATTTTTACCCTAACTATGTCCATAATGTTTGCGCTCAAATTCACGGCGAAATTAGTTTGTTCGTGTCCACTCACGCGGAGTTTTCTAAACGGGACTCCAGTTAAATGTAACATACTTGTTTGACGGATTGTACAAATGATATTGCAACGAGTACTGTGTTTAGAAATGATGTCACATGAAAAGAAGGTCATCCCCAATATGACGCCAAAAATGGAATCAACTTGATTTAATAAATTTGTTTTGACAAGCCAGATAAACTACTTCTCTCCGCTGTTTTTCGTGGAGCTGTCAAGAAAATGTGCACCTGTTGTCTGATTTGACAGATCAACTTTTTTCGAACTCATTTGTGCGCTTCAGTGTGCTGGTCGCCAAAGAGAGCATTTCGGTTTATGTTTTCTCTGCATGGATTAAGTCGTATCAGCTACTAGAATGCAGTTTAGAGAGATAGTGGGGAAATCAGTGAGAAGTACTCTGGAGTTCGTTACACAATGAATAATACTCAGTTTGTTGTCTCCGTACAATAAAGAACGCATCAATCCGAATGTTTATTAAATACATTAATAATTTTTTTCAGGGTGAACAGTTCAATTCTTGATTTTTACTTGGCTCACAAAATCTGTGTTAAACTCCGAAGAAACCGCGTTTGGGATTTTCAAATGCCTAGGAGTAGATGGTCAGTATAATGAAACCTGATGTTTGTAGCATTCCCTTACACTTGACACAATTTTCAAAAATGCTTTGTGCATTGATTCTATAACATACATTCTATACATACATTCCATAACATACATAATTGTTATTCAGTTCTTCAGGGATATTCTGCAAAACAGGCATCAAATACTAGCAAACTCTGCGTTTCGGTGAATTCTTGTTGAAAATATTGTGGCCGAACGGCTTAGTGTAGGTTTTGGAAACCCCGAAACAAGCTTAGTTTTCCGCTTTTGCGTATTCTGATGTCGTTAGCAAACACTGGCCTTTAATTCATCTGGCGAGGTATAAAACCATTGTTTCCACAGTCCACTGCAACACCTTCATTTAGTTTACGATTATTAACTGATTACTTCCATCCCCATTCACACACAGGAATGAGAATGATTCACTGCATTTCAAGCCCTATTACTAATAAGTAAGCTGTGACAATGATTTAAGACAAGATTTGAAATTCATCAAAACCTCTGGTTGCTATCTGTATGTTTTCTTTAGAAATTGTCCGGGTTCTTGTTTACTTTCCGAGAGCTTTGTTTAAGGTTACAATCCGAACCAATTACACGAAATATTCCTATCAAAATATGCTTGCTAATTTGAGTACGTCTATTTTGCAAATCGCACAATCTTAAAATTTAATACAACCATTTAACAGTTTATCAAAGCCGGTAGGATGTGGAATAGTAACTGCCAGTATACAAAGGAGCAGCAAAGTTAACAATGCTTAATTTTGCTTATGTTGAAAAACAGTTACAAAAATGCAAGTAACAGTTGTTGTTTCCAACTTCGAATAACCATCGTCAAAACTTTCTGTCAGCTTATGAAAAGTTTTATAATAAACTTAAAGCACGACTTACTACCTGATTTTTTTCAAACAAACAAAGTAAGAGATGCGGCAAGAGAAAAAAACCTTTATCCAGACTGTACTTATATAGCAGTCTATCTCTGACATCATGTTTCAGACAGAATTTGAGGTAGTACTGCCAAAAACAATCTTGGTAACAAAGTATTTCCATACCTTTTATGGAATTTTGTTTCAACAAATGGACAAGTAAAACCTGCCATCGTTACCAAATACGGAAAGACAATTTTTCATTAGTCTTCTGGAAGCAGAAATTTAACCACTGATACATGATCTGGTTTACATACCATATTGTAAACGTCATGCCTAAACGTTGGTCAAAGTACGGTGCCTTCAACTCGGCAGTTAGGCTGATGGTATCAACAATTAGATTTTCGCGAAAATCCTCATGCGTTATGTTAGTCTACACCGCTTGCTCAAGCTATGGATGTTTTTCATCTGGTCAGTATTCCAGAAGGAAGTTACTCCCGATTTGGACATCATTCCATAGTCTTCTCCTTGTAAGATCAGGAAGTTTGTGCTTTTACCTTGTATGAACGAGAGAATTCATTAACACTGTGGACATTTGACATAACGTGCAACTCATGGGTGTTGTAAATATTCCGTTACAGAAAGTCTTAAAAATTGCCCTCGTTCTATTGGTTTAGTTTGTCTCTTTTCATAAACATCTGAGTAATTTATGTCTGTGCAAACAATACAAACTGAGGCTTATTTCAGTGGATAGCTGAACATTTGTGAAATTGCTCGATTGGATACTTGATGTGGTCGATGGAAGAAACAAAGCGGAGATAAATTCCCAACTTTACTTAAAGCGCAGCTTATCTATAAACAGGTCGTCATCTTGTTGGTCAACATGATAAGTATGACGCGGTAACGAATGATGATCAACCTAAAATATAAATGTTGTAATTGTATTCCGGTGGTTAGGACTAAAACGTGTATGACCCATTCTATCGTGCTACTATCAACCATTCCACCAACTTCCACTATTCTGCTACCTTATCACAACTGCTATAGATAGGACCGATGGCCCTGTTAATATAAGGTTCTGGTAGAAGGCTGCTTGAGAAGTAATTCTCTTCTGTCTGGTTCACTTGATCAGTTAAACTCATTGTTGAGTTATATCTAAATAACGAGATATCAACTGCAACAAACAAATAGAGTTGATCAAATATTTGAACAATTTTTATTCACGTTAAAAACAGGGGCTTCGAACCCCCGTTCACCATACTGTTTCACCAGACAGTTGCAAAATGAAATATGTGTGATAAATTTAACATGGAGCGAAAATTTCCACAGTTCGATAAAATGTCTACCTTTATTGAAAGTCAGTTATTTTCCAACCTCAAGTTGATATGGACAAAGATACATTGTGCCTTTTTTCGTGAAATTGACAAAAACTTGATTAATCCCCTTGATTCTTGCTGACTCTTGATAAGTCATTGACGTTTTTAAGCTCATCATTCCAAAAATCAATCAGTTCATTGAATATCCATATTGTTGGAGCCGCTTTTCTATTCAAATAATCCTGTTCATTGAACCTGTACACATGTGACATGGTCGTTAAATGTTGTTGAATTTTTCGCGGATACCATCTGGTCGATCCAGAACACGGTCCATACGTTGTCTTATGTGAACCCAGTAATCTGAGATTAAATAGTCTGATGGGTTCATTTTACCGGCTACCATTGTTAACGTCCAGAGTTCGGCGGTAGTTGCTTCACTGTTCATTTACAAAGGTAATAAAACTTAAACAAACTTTCGCTTAATAGAACCTGCTTAATATCGGTTAGAGTAGGATGATTTCGGAACGTTGAGAATGATACACCATCATACTATTGCAGTTTCAAATGGAAGTATTTTCTTTGCACCATGATACCAAAGGCTTGCAAAGTTCCCTAGCCTCACCGACTTAGCGCACTCAAAGGAATCTGAAACAATGCAACAGATGAAGAAGCTTCTCTTGAAAGAATGTAATTTAAAAACAGGCTTTAAATGTGGTTGCTTAGAGAGTCAATCGTGAATTAGGTTCCCTCATAAATTTGACTGTGACAATGAGAAGACGGGCCCTGCTAGGTGGTAACTTCTCGTGTTGCTTCTTCAGTATCAAACAGTAGAAACCACGAATGTGTACATATGTAGCACTGGTGGGGTGAGTGATAAAATATAAAAAAACAGCAAATGCTGTGGGAGTCTATGGCTCACCTATTATTGTATTATTCACGTGTAATGCTGACCTGATACAGCTAATCGCGAATACAAGAAACGTAGATTAGCTTGGCGTATTATACTTCTGACTGTGAATTGGAACTTACTTCAGTAAGCAATAGCTAACATGCCCAGTGATAAAAGAAGCCGGAAGTTTGCGCTCTTCCAGGACGAAAGTAGACTTTGCAGTCACATCGTGAATCCACCTCGGTTCTGCCAATATAACTTTCGCGGCGATTAAACACAAATTGAAAAAGGTGTGATCTCACTTCAGCAGGTTGCTTCGCTTTGTTAAGGGAAACGGTTGCTATTGAGTTCTGTCGACGATGGTTTAGCTAAATCGCAGGCTTGTTTTTTCCATGCGATGAGACTTTTTGTGGTACAAAGCGGAGGATGTTTACCACTGATTGGTACTTCAGTGTAGAGTTCTTTCCAACCATGTGAACTTTATCTACGGCTATACGCTGGTTGATTTATTACAAATGGTCACTTATTTTTAAAGCTTTATTCAGCGAATACTGTTGACGTGATAAGAACCGTTATAAACGAAGAAAATCTGCTGGCACTGGCATACGTCTCAACATGCCATGAATCCATGACTAAGCGTAGGCAGAAATATAGAAAGATTTTCACCGGCGTAAGTGTGCTTAATCCCATGTAAGAACACTGTGCCACATTTTTATTGAAGTGCTACCTAGCAAGCCTCAAATCATATGAAGGTTCACCGAATTAAGAGGTCAAGGCGCTTTCTCAGAATGAAACAAACGTGCAACCATCCGATTTGCAGTGAACGGTACCAGGAGAACCAAAAATAATAAAACAACTGTTTGTATTGAAGATTACGACAAGACTTGAAAAAACATCTATGCGGGTCAACAGAAAGATCGTTAATGTGGTTTTGCCGAACCTGTAAGTTTGGTTGTCAGTAGTACACCGCCATATTTATCGATGAACATGTCAACTTTGATAAACCAAAAAACCGACATTAATATTGGTCAGGTCTACAAATAGACTGATCGATTATTTATCGGCGAGTTAAGAGTAAATGGCCTGTAATTATTCGAGTGTTTTTTTCTGCAACTACTCTGAGCGTACTATCAACCCTTGACAGAAATCTGAATGTGTCTGTCGATTTTGTCAAGTTGGATTGAGATGAATACGTAATGGACCACTTCCCTTGACTACTGCGCTTCCCCTTGCTTATAGACTAAAAATCGCTAAGCTAGTTTTTAAGATTTTTCAACAAAACAAGGTATAAGTATTCACGTCTTAAACATTGACACCTTGGCCTCTTTTCGGTGTGCACAACTTTTCTAACGTCTAACCTACTTGTGGGCTCGCAGACCTGTTGATGGTTTCCAGAGACCATTGTTTCAACGGTTCTAGGGAAATGAGGTGGTTTGAAGTCCGCCCACTGAATTGAACAACACTGTAAACGGAGAACAGAATATTTGTGAAAAACTGGTCGAAAGGGGGGCTAAACGGTAGACTAAGATTTGAAGGAAAACCAATGAACTAGTTCCTTATTGATCTTCTCCAATCTCTCAACATGCTTTATCAATCTCTATATTGATTTAACGACCGGTTATCCACATGTTATTGATCAAGTCTAGATTAACAAATGCTGGAACGATCAACAAAGACTTGAGGTAGTGTTGTAAGAAATATTTCTTCTTCAGACCATATACCTAAGCAAGTACTTAAAAATTTGACTGCTTCTCTAATACTGCTACACACTGTATGTTACTGCTGTTTTTCACTACATTTATAACCACAAAAGAAATAGCTTTTGAGTTAAAATGCAATAGATTCTTAACCCTGGATTGCTGATGCAGTCTAGTGGATAAGTGCAGTCGGAAAATGCCGACTTCACGTACCATTCTGTAGACCGAATTAATGGAGCATCGTGTTGTTCTGACGGACGATTTTGTCACGTTACTACATCAAACTATCTGAGATTGGTGAGACTGCACTGCTCTGATATATTCGACTCCGTTTACATTTCTACTCTGTGTTGCAGACCACTTAATTGTCTTCGGTGGTGACGAGTTCGCTATAGTTAACCGACTTCTTTATTCCTATTCACAAGTTTATTACATTTAAACAACATATCAGTTTGTTGTCACTGTTGCGATAAGAAATACATATATCTTCTGCGATGCCCTTTTTGGAAAACTTTTGTTAATGTCTGACCACATATCGTTTTCTAGATTAGCACCAGCTTCAGTCTCACGTGTACTCACAAAACAACGTACAGGGCAATCATTGTTTTACAAACCAAAGGTTGTACTCACCAGAATTGCGATCGAACAAATGATAAAACCCTGCCCCGAACATTGGCTTAAGGGTGATGATGATGAAATGCAACGTAAGAAATTTATGATATGCAACTATTTCGTTTCATTAACCAAGTACTAGGAACAACAGAAGCATATAAAAAATAATAGGTAAGCATACTGTTTAGTGTCATTCGGGAGTTTAACCATGTCGTCCATGTAAATGAGGATATTTTGTGTGTAACTGTCTAAAACTTTTATTGAACATTGGGGTTTTTCGTCTATGAACATCATTGAAGACAGTCAACGTTTCAAACTCACTGAAACAAGGCCTTCCAACAGGTAATAAAATATTTTTATTTATGCCACAGTGAAGACACAGGAAAATGAAAGCACATCGGTAACAGTTTTCCACATTCTAACAAAACAATAAACTGATCATCAATAATAGGAATTAAAACCAGTAATTTACACTTCAAACGGTTAAGAGTTTAAGTATCGCATAAAATCACGCGGATGTCGAATGTAGTTAGAACCAGTGTCCGGAAGTTAGTGGGTTGGCAAATTAGTTTACATTCATTACACCAATCGAGTTTGATATGTTAATTACAGAATCATCGTGCATTCCGAATAGTCCGTCTTTTGGTACAGAAATTAAAACGGAATATTTCGGTGATTCTAGAATTTGAGTTTTTCTCTAACAAATTGTTAGTTTGAACGACATTTCTGGGGATTTTGATTGTCAGTCAGAACAACGCCCATACTCGATTGCAACCCCCACATTCAGATAATCTATTTGGTTAGCTCGGCAAGAAGGGAACTACTACAAGCGAGTTTCACTCTCATTAGATCTTGTCATTAGTATATACCCTCACCTGGATCAAAAGTTGAGATTCACTCATTTCCAGATAGGTTTGTCGAACAGATTGTCCGAGCGCTGAGGCTACCACCAAGTGTGTGTACTGTTTAAATTGAAATCATCAAAGTCCCCAAACATTCATTAATGCTTTAAACCTTAACATTCGTTTCCATTATGACAGCAATTTTAACCTAACTGGGAAGTCTTCATCAAGGGATTATCGGTTGGAGTGAACAGAGCGATTTGGTTTATTTTCCTTTAGAAATGAGCGGACAACCTAATCACTATTTACACAAGGCTGCGATTGAGTTTTTGAATATGATTATTCTGTCACGTCTACTATGAAGTTGCTAAAGGTATGTTTAACACACTAGTCCAACAATCACATTAGTGTTGAGCCTTAATCAAAGTGAAATTTCAGTCCAGTGCTTCTTTTCCAAATGAGCTAGCAAAACGCATTACAGAAATGCTAAATCTGCAGTCAGGTGTGGACGATATTCAATTTGAAGTTGTTAGTTTGTTATTCATTGCATTACTTTAAATTGTTGATTGTACTCAAGTCGAACTATGTGATGTTGCTACTCTAGCAAGGGGTTTTGGTGACACATTCGAATTCACTGTAGAAATACACCTCAAGAATCTAAGCGGCAGGCGATCCTCAAGTTACACGATAGCCCGTATAAAACACGTAGTAATCATCCTGGCAATTCCGTTCATTGACTCCATGACCACGATGTCTCAGTCAAATTGATATCACGAAACGCTTTACAATTTGAGTTTATTGATTACTAGTAGTTAGTGCTCGCGACGTTTAAGTATGTTAATCCTCCCATACTTGGTGTAGAATTATTTAGCGCAGTGGTAAACGTGGTTGAGTAACGAGAAGTCGTACCGAGGCGTAAATACTTGTAGATTAGGGAGACTCATCAAGAATAAGTGTTAATACCAACACAGTTCAAATCTAGTGGTTCCTTAAGAAGTGGCGGACAAAAATTTGGTCTGAATGTGGAGGCTGCAACTACATATCAGTGTCTTTACTCGGCGGTTTGCCACCCGAAGAATTGTGTGTGCATGTTGTGGACACATTCGACTGTGTTGTGAGAACCATGCTTGTTAGGCCTGTCTGCACACAGCTTGGTATGTGGCCCTCAACTCCTACAGAATGCGAATGGTCATTAAGAAGATACCAGCGAAACTGCTACCTACAACTATTTATTGCCAGATAGCGGGCTGAATCTTGATTTAAAATGGGCATTACTATCACATTTTTGTACTGCAATCCTTTGCAGGTGTACACAGTTCTCTTTGTCTACCGTTTAGACTGTTTGTTCCGCATAGCGTCAATTCTTTGGTTGATAGAACTTCATGAACCCACCACGGCTAATACCTCTTTACTTGATGGAACACCGTATCTCGAGTATTGTGGACGTTCAGACAAGCAGTCGACAGAACAGTCAGTAAGAAGTCGAGATAATGGCACAACGATTTCACCGCAAAACGAACCCATAATCTGAACAAGAATAATATCTTTTGCAGATCGTTGCTATCCTGATATATCTAGTAATTCTGGTGTTCTGTAGTTAGTCTTTACGGTTAAAGAAAATAACGGTGTAATATAGAAACGTCAGTTTACTCACCCCATCGTATCGTGTTATGCATGAATTGAACTAAGATTAACTCATACGATGGGAATGTTCACACCCCGCCAAATTCGTCAAATTCAAGCATGTCTTCAATTTAATTTTCTTGCGGTAAAAAGTCTCACCCCATCCAAATTCCTCATCTCAGCCTATCGCCAGCTTTTGGCCTTTGACAAACAGCTTCTAAAGTTGAACAGATTTGTGCTATTCTGAATGAAGTGATGACTGGATAAGGGAACATATTTACCAGACCTCACATGACTGAAGGTTTCGTAGAGTCAGGCAACAATAAAAACAGCAGATTGTATCACTAACCTGGATGACAAGATCTTGGCTAGCGTACAAACAAAATTTCGTTGAGTTCTGAACGGGAGCCAAACAATTTCGTGTAAATTCCGCAGCAACCATCTGGAGCAAACTACCTTTGTTCATGTTTTATTCAGCAATGTCAGTGTAGATGATGTACCAACTAATTCTTTATGTGTTATTGACAAATGGAAGAGACAAAAGCACACTGCAGCTTTTCTATATCGTCTTATTCTACTTGATTTGACAATAAAAGTTAGTTTCGTTTAACGTTTCCGCAGGCGTGCGTGAGTTACAACTGACACGTTTTGAGTTATATTCGCGGGCCACTATATAACCTGGTTCGAAGCAGCTCAACCACTGACAGCGATTGTTCTTCACATGCACGGAACACTTTTTGGCTGATGCATTTTCATGCTGTTGGCAGAAGGTGTACACGGTAAAATTCGGGGATTTAACATAATTGTGGAATGTGCGACCAGTTGTACCTTGTAAACCAATAGTAAAATATGTCAGCCGAAGACAGAGCTGGGGTTCCAGAAATATCTGTCTGCTAAACCTAGAAGTGAAATCTGCCTACTTGTTCCTTTGTTTGCCCACTCACAAACTCTTCCACTTGTAACAGCAAAATTCAGCCAGTGCAGCTCAAACGAAATATTCTGCCATTACACAATAAGCAGTGGTATTTACTATGAATACTAATACTTTTGTTGGCTATTCGCGGAGATGGACCACTGATACCACTTACGCCCTCAAACAACCAATGGGGTAAGTCCAGTCGAATAAAAAACTAGTCGTTGGGTTGTTCGCGGTGATAATTTGTACGTCACTAACTTCAACTTAGTGTCCAGTATATTCTTTTATACTATATCTTTTACCGTTTCAAGGGTTCATACCGAAATGCGAAGAAGTATCAGCATCTTGCTGTCCAATCTCAAGGTACTGATTGGAAAATAACGGTTGTTGAAAACTCATAAAGTCGCACGTAGCCAGCACAGGTGTGAGTAAAGAAAATACGTTTGGAAAGCATATATCGGTTTGCAGCCTATCGAAACTCCATATTTTCAAACAACAAGGCAACAGAAGAAACAGCAAAAAAGAAAACAACAATGGTAGTCAGATGATTACCAGATACATAGCTGAGAGACACATCTGGCGATCTGTAAGGAAGTGTAGTTTCAGACCGGATAGAGATTCGGAAAGCTCAGCGGAAATACAACCGAACATTCTATAACCAGTGAGATTTTACAAAGAATGGCTACCTAACAAATAGTTTCCTCATTTATAACTAGCATTTAAGACAATTCTAGTAAAATTATTCGCTCCCCGTTGACATGAGAAGCACTATCACTACGTGACAAGTATGCATTCAGATCAATGAGAGATTGCTGACAGCCTCGTGCTCATTGGTAACAGCTCTTTCTTAGCCCCACACCTTTCTCAGTAGTCAATATTCGAGCGCTTCAACCACGACAACTTCAGCGGTGAATTAAAAGACATCGAGCAAAATCTGTTTATGAGAAGGTGCACAATGTGGTCATACTTTGTGGGAGGACTTTAGGGTTCCGTGCTCTTTGTGTCTCCTTTACTCTGACAGCATAATTTTTAGATAAGTCCAGACAATCCTCGACTTCCCCTCTAATATCTACTTAGTGTTTAGAATTTCAAAACTTGTAACGTCCTGGAATGTTTTCAGCTACTATACATGCTTACTTTTAAAGATCGTGAATGGGAAATGGCCAATCATTTCAATTCAATGTTATCTCCGGGTTCACTGTGTTTTTCTGTAGCTTTGATTATATGTTTTTTACAAACAGAAATGTCGCATGTTGTTCTTTTTGTTGATGTTAACTTGGTGTACATGTCCGGCGCGGTGGGGTTTGCGTAACATTCTTGGTATAGGGAGTTTGGGTGTCACTCAATTAAAATTTGCAGGATAAGTGATCAGCCTCAGTCAAAGTAACTTTTCATAAATGGTGGGTTTTATCGACCCACCTAGTCAGTCATTTAATTCAGACGTCAATAGCTGTGCCGTACATGTCACTGTGCTATTGAATATAGGCAACTGATGAATCGCAAAAAAATGTAATGAAAACAATGTCACATATGACTTATGGTAGGAAAGATTACGGGTCAGACAAACCATTTGTCTTTTTACCATCTTCAGGAAAATGTCATCTGGCATGGAGCCCACTTAACTGCTCATTGTTGCATCAACTTTAATATATTTACCTGACAACACTAATAGCATGATTCCACAATGTTCGCTGGAAATTAAAGCATTTTGTCAGTAGAGTTAGAGGTGTCTCTCCATCCAGATATTCAGGTCAGGCACGAAATGGTCATGTGAAGTGTGTTTATGTTCGATTAATAGTTAATCGTTCTATGTTAATAAATGGGTAATTTCAAGTTGAACATCACCCACAATTGATCGCAGCTATCGCATTCCCATAGACTTTCCAGTCGGCCCCTTTCGAAAAGAAGCATTAGACTCGAGTTTCGCTCTCATTAGAGCTCGTCAGTAGTGCATATCATCGCCACTGCCGGGACTTGAACCACGGACATTCAGTTCATGAGGCAACCGTGTTTACCACTGCGCCATTGACCTCACGTTAGGCACGACCGAATTATCATATGTGAACACTCAACCACTTTCGCTTGTGAATAATGATCAGGTTGCCCGATCGCCTCGAGAGGAGACACAGTTACTGTCTGTTAATTCCAATCGAGCTCTAATGAGAGCGAAACTCGAGTCTAGTGCTTCTTTTCGAAATGGGCCGACTGGAAAGTCTATGGGAATGCGACAGCTGCGATCAATTGTGGGTGATGTTCAATCTGTGAAAATCAAAATCCCCTACTATTCATCATCAATCAAATACCGCTCAACAAGTCAATGATTTCCGTGATTTCAACTTGGAGAGAAGTTCTAGTCGAGGGGTCATCGATTGGAGTTAACAGGCAGTAACTGTGTCTCCTCTCGAGGCGATCGGGCAATCTGATCATTATTCACAAGCGAAAGTGGTTCAGTGTTCACATATGGTAATAGGATTAGTTACAATTATTTCAGAAATCCTCAGATTATCCTCACTATACGGTTTACTAGCTGGAGAAATCACCACTGCTTCGTATTACCAATAGATAGTCTCCGTTCACAGGTGTGCTGCGTCTACGGATTGAAGCCGGTGCAATGGTCTCACCACTTACGAGCTCAAAAATGACAAATTGGATACACTTATCAAAGCAAGCAATTATGGCAGAGGATGAGCATAGGATGTCTAGTAGTAAATAAATGGTCAAAAACACTCAGATATTTTTAGCGGCTTCATAACAAGGTGCAACAACCAGAAGCCAGTGTTCAAGCCAGTTTTGAACGCGACGACAGCGAGTAGTTCGAAGTAGTTTAAGTAGTTCATCACGAAATGTACGTGTGCGTGTATCTAGCTGTCATTGCGACAACTTTCACAGCTATGTGTCAATAAATCTGAAACGTGTTCCTCCAAATTATTGGATTAGCACCTCAAAACATTTTGCACAAAAACACAACAGAAGCTGGATTAAAGAGGTTACTGATGATTACAAATATTTTATAACATAGTACACATAACGTCTGTTTTAAGAAGCCCATTAGTAAAATATACAAGCTCTGATTGACAGTATTTATACAAAAAGGGTTCATCAAACTTTCCGTCATAAGGGAAGCCCCAGCTGAATTGAAAATGTGACAAACATCCGAGACGATTATCGATGTCTACTTTGTTACAATTTCGGTTACGATATTCCACTGGGCACTCATCTTATCATTCTACTAAGTTTATCATGAAGAATTCATGAACACTGTTGTTTTACTTTTTTTGGACGATAAAAACCAAAGTCCCGTCCGTCCTGACTACATCGGGTTGGTTGCAAACGCCACACGAACAATGAAAACGGTTCTCATCTTCTGGCTTAAACTTGTCGTTATGTTGCACGTCCTCAGAAGTCAAAGTTCGTCTATAACTACAGCGATTGCAATCTGCCTACGCCATTCAGTATTGATCAGACCCAACTTGAAATTATTATGCATGCACACGTACCTGCTGCAATCGACAGTTTGCCTACCTTCTTCTTTCTCCATCTAATTAACACTAGTTTTCTACAACCCACCCATTTTTCGTCATAATCACAGCGAAGCCGTCCTACCTGTTAATGTGTTAACGTCCTCACTTACAGTCTTCAAAAACCCTAGTAAATTTCGTGTACATTTAACGGCCAAACACGAGGAGTTTTCGAAAACTATTCTTCAGTGTGAGATTTTACATTTGATGGCTAATATAAACTGCTAAAATAAACCTTTAGTTTATTAACAGCGTAAGTGTATGACAGTTTTGTTGTCCCATGTTGCCATAACGAGTGTTTATTCAATAATATATCTGTTTCAGCTAAGTATATACGTCTGCGGATCTTAACTGATATAAACTTTTAAATGCATACACAGTAGTCAATTGTAGGTTTGTTGAAACGGGGCATATGAGCAGTTCAAACTCAACTGTCTGGAGTGGGTTCATTAAAAGTCGTGAGCTATTATAAGACAATACAGACTACCAATGAACATTCAAGGATTTTTACGTATGATCATGAAAGCTTTTTTAAAAAACAAACAAAATTCGGACTTTGGTTACACAGTAGTCAAGGGGCGATTTCAAGTTTATCTCGTCAGACTGATAATGTAACGTGAAGTCGTTCACGTATTTCAAAATCACAGTGAGTCTGGCTGAATTGATAAATGAATGTTTGACCGAAAAGTGCGCCTTTAGACAAGTACTGTGTCAGTCCAAGTATGTATCGTATACTTAGTTGCAGGTGACTATTCCTTCACTACTTTCAGTAGATGAGACAAAAAGAATTGATGGAATATCGGTCCGGAGCAAGTCGGATATATTAGGGTACTACATCTATAGTAAGAAAACCCTCACGATTGGAAAACGACTGAAAGTATATCAACACATTGTGTTGTGGATAAGCAAACTCCTCATATGGAACTAAAACACGTGTTGGCGAGAGTTAAGTGATATGTAGCCTTAGACAGCATGGTGTTTGTGGTTTACCACGTGCTATTTCTTACAGCCCCATCTGTACACAGGAAAACGCTTTGAAGCAAATGTTACCAAGATGCATTTATGACATCGGTCCATTTGGACTTCGGTTATGAAAGTGTCCACTTGTGCTAAAATATACTAATGAATGATTTGTAAATTCGGCCATTATTACGAAAAAACGAGTAAACTTCTTTGGTTCACTGTCAGTAAAGTTAGTTACAGCTTCTAAATACCCTACGTGCCAATTTGTCTGGTGTCGCTCGACTGAAGTATTTCATCTGTGCGTAAAGCGACACCCACTTTAGTATATAGAGAACTCTTCAGGCTTATTACATGTGGACATCAGAAGAACAGGGAAACGTATGTTACAGAACATGACGTGTGTCTTGCTCCTTTAGTTTCAACAACCCCTTCGGATTTACTGACAAATATAATGTTCTTTTAGCATGACAACAATTACAAACATGCAGCTAAAACAGCCTCCCATTCTCTGAGTTATCTGTGAACAAATATCTTTACCGTCACAAATATCATGTTCACATTGTACACAGCATGCCACTTTCTGTTCACACAAAAGGATTCCAAGGCCACATTTTTAATATGTAAATTTAAGCGTAAATGTAAATATGTAAAGGCTTGCAGCTAGTTTAATGATCTATTTCTTCTTAATGTTTACATTTGTGCGAAAAAAATGGCTCAACGTGTAAGGACGATAGTTGATGGCATTAGCTATTAACCAATTCTGAATAGCACGAGATTTTAAGCAACGATAGATTGGATGCTGATTTTATTTTCACACAAGGATCCTGTTTGTTATTTTGAGTCTAACTTTTTTATCATTTAAGTGAGACAATTGTTTCCTGCTGCGATTTCGATTGTGGCAGGTGTACTCTGTAACCCCGTTCATTTTTACTGCAAACTAGACAGATACAGGGAATTTCTAAGATGTCGAACAATTGCAAACATGGTCAAAAATTGACCGATTGAGGCTTCTACCACGGAGCCATGCAAACCACAAAAATTTGTGATTGTAGACGTCCGGGTATACTTTATTAAAGGTTTATTTCAAGTTGAAGGCAGGATACGAAGTGATTTTGCAGGGCCAGTCATATGTTGTGTCATCAGATGATGTTTAGCAAACGAGGACGCTGGCTCCTTTCGGATGTTTGTTAACAAGCTGCCTGATTATGTGACTGATTGCTGAACCCGTACTGGTAGGAGTCCAGTAGCTTTATTTTTAAGCCTGCACTCAGTTTTGCCAACTTTGGACGCTTCATGTCTTTAATACCTCAATAAACATTCGGTTGTGGTTTGAAGTTCTGTACATTTAAACGAGTCCGTAGTAAACAACGGCAGAGCTATAGTGAAGTCTGCTCAAGCACATCCCGTGTGGTATCATTTCTTTGTATGATGTATTCAACCTTCCCTGTGTATGGTTTACAAAAGCTGATTTCTTTTATTATCGATTTTGCAGATCTTAAAGTCTTAGGTCAAAAACAACTACGACCGCTTACTTTAGACTGCTGATGCAACCAGTCGCACCAAACTTTTAGGAATATATATATATCTAAGTATATATTAACAGATAAAAAACTAAGATCTTTCTTATTGTACGTGACGATTGGTATGATAGTAAACTAACCAGTGTGAAAAAGATGGTTAAACGATAGGCATCAGTCTTATGGTGGTAAAATATATAGGTCTGTATTTACTCATTTTGCTTTCGCAATAACGATTCTGATTTTTTGTGAATAATGCTTTCTATGTACTTTTGCCTCTGGCCGGTTACTTGAGAGAAGTTTTGCATATCTGTTGAAAGCCAGTTTTACTTACGTCTCTGTGATATTGGTCCAGTGCCATTTTGACTAATACCATCAGCACACAGATGAAATTTAAAAATGGAAACCCAATTCACTGACTTACATTGTAGGTTGCATGCTCGAGGAAAAAATGTGAGTTATAGCAAGGTAAGAAAAACGTGGCTCACAAGTCTACAACCTGTACTGAGAGATATCTCGCCTGTTAAATTACGGTACATGAAAGTAGCTTGAATATTATGAAGTACACAATCTTTGGGATTTAAACCAACGCTATTATTCATTGGATTACTCATGCTACATGCATTGTATAAAAGGGAACGACTAGGGTTTGTTCAATCACGATCAACTCTCAGTTGTCAGTGTTACCACAGCTACGCAAGTAATACCAGTTCAAAAGAAAGCATCCGGCATTCACTTAATTCCTTCGTCGAAAATTCGAAAACAAGCGGTATCCTGCAGCAGCCAACAATACGATAGTTTCTTTCTGTTTCATCACGATGTTTTAAGTGTGTTTACCTTCCTGTCATTTTGTGAAACTTGAAAACTGCACTTCAAAGTTGGGCTGCATTTAACCGCGACTGAACGGTAAGGGAGGTGGGCATCACAATGGTGCATACACATCACTGATTCACTTGGTGAGCCTACATTTATTTCTTGTTCATGTTGACCCACGGTCTGCCTCCGTACATGTGAAGCTCTTTGTTGACAGTGCAGGGAAAGTCTGCTGGTGTGGCTTAACTTGATTGACGTCCTGTCATCATCCTATCTCACTCAGCACCAGTTGTTAATTTGACAAGTTATTTACTTCGGACGTTTAGCAAGTAGTTGCTGTTTCTGAATTAGTATAAACGTTTTGATTTTTCTCACAGAACTTTTGAAGTATGTGTAATCCGATTCAGCATTTAGCAGCAGACCTAGTACAATTTAAAGTAAAACCACTTGGAGCAAATCGTTAGTTTTTGATGTTCGACAAACGAGGGCAGCGTGGTGTTTGGTGACGCGTCACATGCCCACAATCGATTGGAAACAAACAGCATCGGAAGCAAGTCTGTTTGCATTTGGTTGCATTATTTGTTCTACACTTCTGAAAGTGTGGTGTTAGTGCATGTGGACGTATATAATTGAGTATGAGGTGATCGGCTACTGAACCTATGACAGTGACCAAGGGACAACTTATTTTTGTCAATTCATAGGGTGAGTAGGAGACACAACAGAGGATTGTGTATTAACGTTTGCCCGGATTGTCATCCGTCGTTCGGTCAGAGACTTACAGGCAAACGCATCATATACATAACACGATTCAGCGCATTCACGATCGCATTCGATGAAACCTATGCAATCCTTGCTTAGCTAGGTCATAGCATTCGTGTTTCTATTCATCTTTCAAACTACATTAAGTTAGTATAACGAAAGCGGTCAGGTTGTATGTCAAACAAATAAATCAAGCCAATATTACATTTAATTAAGTGCTAACATTAACAGTACCCTCTAGCTCTGCCGCCAAATCGTTATTAGAGTAGACATTGTTGCTGCAAGGCTATTTTTTTTTGCGCCTGCGTAACAGATGGAAATATTTTAGTGCTAAAGAGGCGGAGTTGATAATTTGGAATAAAGTGAGTGGTTGGCAGATTTCAAGTACAAAATGATCAGGCTTTTGCGATGGCTTCTTGGTATCGTTTTCGAGGCGGTTACCCTGGTTATGTATGTTGTTTCTGCCGCCTGATCTAGTTCAACGAAAGCTCGGGACGTTATTAGCAACTTTCGCTTTAAAATTTTTGATGAGTTTCGGGCTGCAGTTTGCTTCTAATTAAACGTAAATGCATTCACTACTGACTTTACTGAAAGGCCTTCACGCAGTCAGCATTAAAGTACCGCATCAACGAACCAGGTCGACTACAACCGCACATTCTGTCACATGCTATTACCGGATTACAAGCTACAGACCGTCATCACTAGACAATCTAAATCACACAATCGTTTGTTTATTGAAGCCTTAACTAACCACACCCATACGAAGGATCCTGAATTGATTTGAAAAAGAATATTTGGAGAGTGAACTAGAATGTTCTTCCAGTCAAATGACTACATATAACCCGGCTGTGTGACGTTAGTCGGGAACAGGGGCGCAGACTACAAGTATCATTACACAGACTTCAGAACGGTCACCAATAACATTAAGACGGCAAAAAAACATACATTGCGTGGTACAAGCATTTCGTTTATTCTCATCAGTCGATTACATAAAACATTCAGTTATATGGGTTAAGGGTATGACGACAAGACAGTAAAATGAACGAACATCAACATGGGAGTAATCAGGGTTCACTGCCACAATAACGAAATTGATTGCGTCAACGCCTTCCCCCAACAAACGGCCGGTGTGTGATGCTTGATAAGAATGCCTCAGAGAACGCCAACAGCCTAGGATTGCGATTGCGAAATTGGACAATGAACGAAGTGACGGGGTCAACCACATGACCTGTTGCGATTAAGTGTTTCGCGATCGAAGACGCCGAGTCTCTGTTCGAATGTTGACATACTGACCCACGTTGATTCACTGTTCGCACTAGCCACTTGGGGGATGTGCTCCGCCTTCGTTTGTCGTAAATTTCGGTCCGTTCTGTCAATGTATGAGTCACCGCAACTGCAAGTGAACTGGTAAAGAGCATCAGGGACAGAGTTTTCCGAGAAAGAACGATCGGGGAGTGTAGACTCATCCTGCAGGTGGAAAACAACGAGCGTTATTCCATTGTGGGATATGTGCGATCAATGGCTGATTTCAACTTTCGACTCACACCGCTAATATTGTAGTCACCTGTGTAAGGAAGGGTGATGAAAACCTGCTTCTTTGGCACTGATTGTAGTTGGGTGTTAGCCACTCGTTCCTTGCAATGAATTTCAATAAATTTGGCCGGATATCCATTCGCAAGCGGAACACTCTTCAAGAGCTTCTTTTCAGACTTTAGATGATCGGCAGTGCATATTTTCTTTGCTCAGTGAAGAATTGTTCGTAATAAACTACGTTTGTAAGCCACGGGTGCAAATGAAAAGAACTGTAGGTACTGCCCACTCTATGTGACTTTCCGATAAAACTTACTAAGTATGCCGTCTAAACGCTTACAGAGAAGGACATCTAAGAATGGCAGTGGGTTGTCTAGCTCTTGTTCATGAGTAACATGGAGATTTTGATGAGTGGAATTAAGCTCATGCAAAAGGGTGAAAAAAACGATAAAAATAGGTGAATATAAGAATGTCATCGACATACCGCTTATAAAGCAAAGATTGGTCAATGTAATCCGATAATCCGTCTTCGACCATTCCAAGAAAAACATCAGCCAATGTTGGTCCCAGCAGGCTGCTCACTGCTACACTAATAATTTGCTTCCATTGTACCGTGTTTTGCATTTACGACTCTTTTACTGAAATGTTCCGAGAGCCTCTGCTTGCAAACGTTAAATGTGAATTTATCATCCCCTCTTCACACGACAGTGCTGTCAGGTATATAGACTATTTAACAAGCAAGCTACCGAAGTCGTATTGCTTACCGTAAAGAGGTGGAGAGTGGAAGTTTTGTTGTCCTCTAACTCAGTGTTCACCGGTTGCATCAAATTTTAATTTCATCCGAGCGTTCCTGTTGTTTAAAGAAGAGTATCCTTGCTCACAATGGTAGTTTGAACAATACGGCTGTGATGACAACTAGTCTATCACTTTCGTCTGGATCAAACTCATCTTGCAGTGTCTTTAGCGTCCTACTCGTCTGACATCGCACTAGGTTTTGGCTTTGACTTAACACTCCAAGCCTGCTTTCTGTTCACGTTTAATTGAATTGAACCATCTTCTTTTCTCAGTAAGCCAGCATCTATAAAACTTATTCCGTCGCTGTTGACTGATTCTTGGATGAATGTAACGTTGTTATTGGCTGAGTTAAAATTGGCCATAACCCTATTATCATTAACAGCGTAAATGTATCATCTAAATTGCGTTTATAAAATGCACAGTGTTCACTCATTCTACTCAGTTGTTCAGATCTCAGTATGCTGGTGAATACGTCAGCTGTTAAGAAATCCAGAAGCGATAGAGTGCTAGTGCATCTTTATTTTGATAGGTTTCATTAGCAAGCAGAAATTGAACGTTAGTAATACGAAACGGGAACAGTAGACGATATTTTTTTGCAACGGTGACGAAGATTCTAACATAGATATTGTGATAACGTTTACCTCAGATATCAACATTATTGAATTTACCAAGTATTAAGATTAAAGCGGCCAAACTTTTTCCGACAGCTCACCTATTTAGACAGTAGGATGGTACGATAAAACTTGCTTAGAAAATAGACTTAGAGTGACTAGTACAGTTAATTCGAGAGTGTCGTTCAGTTGAATCAAAAGCGAAATCTCATGCGTTGTCAGTCGGGTAGGACCTTGGAGATCCACACTCCTGATAGTTTGCAAATTATCTCAGGTATTCTACAAGAGATTTTCAAACAGACATGTTACCCAATGCGTTTTATTCACAAGGTGATGCAGGCACTAGAAGTGAAATCCGAGGCATCCTCTGTGAACCAGAAATTGGTACTTATCAGTCTTTTTTCCAACGGAGATCTTATAGTTGAATTATCACAAAAAGCACAAAGTCAGTAGAAAAGACGCTCTGCAACTCAGGTTTGTAAGAGTTTCCGTCCAACACGAGTTATCACGGCATAGCAGAAATATAAGATTTCATTTTTCTGCAACTAACTGCTGTGTACAGCCATTTGTTCATTCGTATCGGGTATCATACATTTGCCGTACTACAAGGTGACTGTCTGCTGCAGTACGAGAAAATCACCTTGCATGGTTAAACAGTGTTGTGATAAACATTTAGAGCGCGACTGTTCTTCATCTGACCGATTGCACTCATGCTGTCCGTAGGAGAAACGCATTTTAGATTTTCTGCCGAATGCCAAAAACTCGACTCAGAACAGTGAAATTTGGAATACTGACCGTTCTTGAGACCATTAGTATCTGATTGCTCTTACGGACACTCAGTTCCTAGTGGTCCACAACCGATCAAACTTAGATTTGGAACAGTGACTACGAAACTGCTGGAAAACGTGCAGTCTATAACCCCTATTGGACGGTTTGTCTACGTACATTGATTACTACCTCCATATTTATTGTTTGTAATTTGCCTGGCAATCACATAAAGAAAACAAGTCTGGAGTATTTCCCCCACCACGCCATCCATAATAATAGTACTGTACAAAAAATGATTAGCCATCATGGGTAGTGTGTATTGTATGCGTTTTACGATCTCTAAATGAAAACCAAATAGAAGGATAATGTATTTTTTACGGGACAAACGTTTAGCAGATACCTGTGTTACTTATTTAGACTGATTACATCCTTTTAATTGTCATCCAGGATACACTGAGGTCACTATTAACAGCGATAATTGAGAATCAAATTATGTGCAGAAATGTTTTTACAGCAAAAGTAATTTGGGTGCTTACAGTAACGACTTCATTTTTTGACTATAAATTCGTCATACACTACAATCAAAAGAGCAAGAATGTGTTATGAAAAGACTGCTGCAGCGAAATTATTTGCATATATTTTATCTTTATGTGGTATCCAAATTGTTAGAAAAAACATATATTTGCAGCAATAGACCACAAGTGCAGTTTTTATTTTCAATGGACAAAATCAGACTGATTACTTGTCAGAATCAGACAGACATCCATTTCTGTGATTCCAAAAAACACTTGTGTTGAGCTTCAGGTTTTCTGAACTTGCCACCAACGAAGCGCATGTGAATCTTTGGAATGGGGTTTTGCGTATTTCACATAACCACATGATTTTCTTCCTGTTACTCTGAAATATATAACACTTTAATTGCGATTGCGATTTCCAGTCGCAATGAGTGAGTATTGACTTTGGAAAATGACTTTTAGTTGAATGAAATAGGAATGTACAAATGTATGCATATCATTTGTTGTTCTGTGTGCACTATTAGCGTATACAGTTTTATTTCTACCGATCGAAAATTCTTCAAGCATTCTTCGCACACAGTGTGGTGTGACGAGCTAGATGTTTGACAGCCAGATCTAACAATATTATTCGAGAAGTTGTAGCGCCGGTTAAACTTTCGAACCAGTTTGTACAGGTAAATATTTGGAATCAGAGATTTCCAATTCAAAGTTTTGTCCTCACTAATGACGCTTTATGTTTTACTCTTTAGTCATTAGTGATGTAGATGACTAGGAAAACGGGGTACGTCACGTTATCATGGAAAGACCAGATGACCTACCGTAGGTGTGCGATTTAACAGGGATTTTTTTCTCGAGTCCACTAGATGTGGGTCAACATTACCTGTTCTTTTAGGTTAACCAAAAAATATCAACACCAACCACGACTTCCACACTTCCACATTGTTATTGATAATTCGCCCGGGATCTTGATTGAACCAACGGTATGCAAATATGCATTGCACCTGAAAAGTAAACTAGATAAGTGGTTGTTTCTTTAAGAAGAGCTGTGTCCTCACTCCTGTTCCAAAGGTGCACACAAACAGTGGCTAACCAATCTTACCCCCATCTGCTTGGTATTATGTAAACCGCTCCAGCCCCTAAATTGGGGACCTTAAAATACACTCGGACATTTCAATTTGCGAGTGTCGTGATATCATTTGCAATGAACACAAGTGTTGGATTTGCTGAAGTTCGTCTGGTATGTTTTTCGTCTTTTTTGGTATGATGCGAAACGATGAATCCGTAGAGGTGTGATTGGTCTGGTTGTAGAAAGCCTATCCTTAATCTGCCTTTATTTCTTTGCTGTGTGCAGCAAACGATCCGAACAAATTTTGTATCATAAAGTGTTTACTTTTTCCTTCATACGACTATCATTGTCTATCTGTTAAAACCTCCTCCCTGGTGTTGTTGACATGTTCTCATCTTCATCTGTACCCGATTGTGTTAATGAGGTCATTCCCTGTTGGCTGGTGGCTGTTTGTGAACACGTGTTTAGTTGCCCCATTTTGAACTCCTTTGCTGGATAATTTGTGTACCCGGTTGATTCACATTCAAGGTGAGCTAGTACCTTTGTTGTAATTTTACTAAACAATACCGTATAAATTCCAATCTTTTCGATCGCCTTTTCTGACGTATTTTGGAATTGGAAGATAGTCCCGTTAACCCGACCGTCTGAATAAGCCTTATTGGAATTGTCGAATATGCGTTACTGAGTGAATTACCCTAATTCGCTAGGAGCTATTTAACGACAAACATCTACTCGCTTTTAACGGTAATCGATTTCTAGTAAGCATAAAGTACCTGAGTGTCCGAGTTTAGTAAGTTGAGGATGTTTAATGTGATGTCCGTGGCTCACTGGTCAACACAGTTGACTAGTGAAAGCGTGGTTGGAGTTCAAATCCTGGTCATAGCCAGGATGTTTAGTACTGATGGGCTCTAAAAAGAGCGGTGCTCGAGTCTAGTCTAACTCTTTTGAAGGAGCTGACTTGTAAGTTTGTGGGGATGCGACAGTTGTGATCAGTTGCTAGTGGTGTCCAAACTGTATGAAGTAGTAGTAGACCATTTTGCACCCTATTGCAAATAATTGCATGCAATGAGGATATCGGGAAAATAGTGGTCTTTCTTCCTAGCTGCCGATTGCTTACAATGGCTGATGTGCTGCGCTCGACAGTGATCGTTACGGGTGTGTACTGTGTGGTTTCAGAATGATAAACTGGCAGTACGTTATTTTGAATCCGCCTATCTTTGACAGTGAGTTCACACCAGCCACCACCACAAGGATTGTAATTAGCAGTAATAGTATGGTGTTCACGGTTTGACTTTAATCCGAAAATATCACAAAAGTAACTTCGTTCAAGTTAAATTGTAGTCTGTGCCAAATAAATTTTCTCATATTCAAATAGCAAACCTACACAGTCCATATGAACAAAGTATCAAGAATTAATATGCTTAATGCAGAACTGTCCAATATTAGAATCAGACACCTGATTATGATGTGAGGTTTTTGATTTTCACACCGTGGCTCTGGCCGATATTTACTGACCTACTGTCCAACCACAAACGACTGATCAGTGTCAATCCATGAGAAAAGAAAGCGTAACAGTCAACGACATTAATTCACACATCCCACTGTAAGTTCGGTGATTGGGACCCCGAAGTCTGTTGGGTAAATGACTAGACTACCCTCTGGCGCTTATTCATCTGTTGTGGGTTCCATTCATCGGCATGAATCATGTTGACAAGATCCAACTAGCCTAAAACAGCTGTTTGTCAGTTTACCAGTTTTTACTGTAGCCACATGCTTGACAATAAATTTGATGGATTCATCACGTAGTTGGTTGAAGCATTTCATGTGTTGTAATGTGTCGCTGGTTTAATACTGCGGAACACAGCGTTTCGTGCAAACTTAAGGTTACTGTTAAAGCGGCATGAATCTGATGGTAACTATGATTTTTAAACTGCATACACAACACAGTAAAATTGTATAATGTTCTTGGTTTTCAATTATCACAAATGACAGAATGACCTGGCCGGAAACAAAAGCATCCATCCATAAAAATTTTGCGTTACAACTCTTTCTACGTCAATTGAGTCGTTTCATGTATGTAATATATTTCACTTTCGTTTTTTTCATGGTCAACCATTGTTCTAATAGAATCTGCAATTATGTGGGGGTGAACTATGGATTAAGGTACGTGCTATCTACGATGAACTGCCAATACACATTGAAGTGTGTTCACTTTTCAACTGGCCTAATTACTGGGTTCTTTGTTTTCTGAATATGCTTATTCCACAAAATATGTTCACACTGTACCCAGTGGGCAGCAAACTGTACATGTTTTTACTCTGTTAGTATCCACTTGGCCTCTGGTAATCAGTTAACTCATCAAATTGCCGGTAAACCTCTTTGTATTCTTCATGGTTGTAACAACCCGTCACATGCTAGTAAGTTGAGACGAGAATTCTTCCTGAGGAGTCATGAATGATATGTAGCAACAGCATATTGTCAGACGTTTCAGCATACTTCTACTACAGAATAATCTAGAATTCCAGGAGAGGTTATTTTTGAAGGGCTGTCACATGCGTTATATGCGCATAGACAGTTCTTTAAAATGCACCGAAAAAGCAAAAGAACGAAATTGACTAATTCGCAAGAAAAGTGGCATATCATTCGGTTTCATTAACGCGAATCATTAACAGGGCAACAAATTGTTCATCTGTCACTTATCTTGATTTAAAACATAAATAAATAGCCTAAGATATCTGTGCATACTCGAATGCTGCAACCTAACACAAGAGAATGTTGCGATGTTTGAGACACATCTCTAAACGCTCCAATGTTCTCGCAAACTGGCTAGGTTGAGAAAAATGGAAGGACTACTTCTCGTTTGCTACTGCTAAGATGTTTGTCATGATCAAACAACACGGGCAAATGAATAGTTAGAGGTAAAAGACCATCAGATTGTTTTCATAAGACAGAAACAGTTGTTACGTCTTTCCAGTTGAGGGTCGCAATAAATGTATATATAAAAAAGATGATTTTTGAAATCCATCATATTACCTTCGCTGACGTAATAAATACTCTCCGAATATCGTTAGGGACGACCAGTGTACTGTACGACAAAATGTAGTCGTTTCTTCCGCTACTGTTTGTACGACTAGGAAGTAAATTTTGACATCTTTCTTTACCAAAAGACAGTAAACTTTAAGAAAAATTTCGTTGTATTTCCTTTTTGTTCAGCCGGCGGATAGATTGTTGTCGTTTTTCACATAAGCCGTAATAACTAATCTCTTTATCCAGGGGATGACACTTCCCAACTCCTAGTATGTGAATCGGAGTAATCGGTAATCTTTCAGAAATCTAAAAGCCACCTTAATCCATTCTGCGCTCAGTGACCAAATTTATTCACTGTTTGCATGTGTTTAACTCTGGGTTATTAGGTTAAACTCAAATCGTGACTACTTCCTCCGTACGTATTCGTAGAGCCCACTCTTGAAGTCAATTAACAGTTTCATAATTAGGTTACTTCACTCACTTGGAACGTAAAGAAACCTGAGTACAATACTTTGGCTCTGACTTGCTGAACTCACTCTCCTAAGTCAACTTAAGAGGGATTTATGCAACCCTATGAACAGTAGTGTCTGAAAACTGTTCCAAACCTTAGCAGCAATGGTATTCGGGACTAACTCAAAGTGCCCACTGGAATCTTAATTGCATTTTGAATCGTTGGTGCAAAATAAGTTTCGGTAGATAACCAAATGTACTGTTCACAATGGGTTAACAATGTGTTGTCACACGCATGTTTTGGAGCTGATCGTATAAACATGACAAGTCCTCACAACAATCAACATCTCTTGTTCGGCACAAAACGATTATTTCGGCTGTCTCAGATTTCGTTCACATCACACTGAAGTTTGAAATACAACATGGGTGCCATTCCTCACCTATTTTTAACCATCACACAAGTTCGTAAATTATCTATTGTCTCAGTTAACGCTAAAGTGTTCTGAAGTTTAGTAAACTAAAGTACACAAGGGTTTTTTAGAATAATCCGTCCAATTTTCAGCATATTACTATGAGTTCTGATAAATATCTCAAGATTAACAACATATTCATTCAGACTGCATTGACCGTGGTAAGGGCGGCCTGCGATTTAACGTTTATCTCAGTTTCGTACATGATTCCCTAGAAAGTGGATGTCGATTCCGAACAACCGTTTTGATTAATATCAGATACTACATTTAGACTATCCGGCATCCAGAATCGGGTAGATTAGGGTACCACAGGCCAGTGTTTTAAATGTCCATCCTGGTATAAAAAGAGAGGATTTGTTACATAACATATTGGAAATTGGACATATTCGTGCACCACGTTTCATCAGTTGAAACACTCATGAAACGCCAGAATCCCAAAGTGGTATGCTATCAGTAATCACAAAACTCTGATATACAAAGTTAAGTATATTACATAGGATATACATATTTCGTCACCTTTGTTGGCACATACACAAAATTGTGAATACAATTAACAGTCGGTCCCTCTGTCTGCAGTCGACAGACTGGTTAGCTAATATTTTAGCGTCTCTCAAACTTCAAGGTTTTTGGTTGTAAATAGCAATCAATCCCGGATTCTGAACGCCGATCGTAACGAGCACAAATATTTCGGGTGAGTGTATACGAGAAAGATAACCTGGTATGAAGGCCTATTCAATGCCTTGGATTGATGGACAAGATTTAGACGGAGGTCAAATAAGCATGTTGGTCACCGCACTCTGAACACAAATCCTCTCATAACTTTGGGCTTTTGAATTAGACTGGGGTCGGTTATAATCCTCACATTTTGATTCCCATGACTCATCCTGTCAGATGAAAATCGCTTTCCCAACGCACATTACGGCTGGCAAGCACGTGGGCTTAGCAACCAACTGCAATGTTGAGCGGTTGTTTCTTCCTTGCTGGAACAAGCACGCACCATGCAAGCCGGATAACTAATATCAGTTTTGTTGTCCACACGTTTATTTACTAGGTAAAATGATTGCATGACCTCTCGCTTCATTTACAGATGATCGCAAACTTGTATATCAACCCCAACCGATTGATCCCTTTCAGACTGTTAAAAAGGTGGATCATCTTCAGAGGGAAATGGTACCGTAATCCCTAGTATAAGTTGTGAATTATATTTTGCTCTTCTTGATAAAATGGGTGTCAAAACAACAATGAAGGATGTCATGAACAGCCCATGGTAAGCTTAACATGCTTTCCCAAGAAGGTCCATACAGTCTGATAGATGTTTTACCAAGTGATATCATGACTGACAACTTTTTTTTAAATTGCCCTTCATGTAGCTTTACAGAGTTTGGTGAGAACTTCCGGAAGCTAGTTTACATAAAAGACAGTTATTTCGAATGTTCCACCTCATTTAGAGTAAGTGTCCGAAGAGCTACTCACATACAGCCATACTCGGCGTGAGTTATTACTTTTGCCTACTTCATTTGTAACGGACTGAGGAGTATTGAAAGCATCCAGCAATCTTAAAGGTAGAGTTAATATCGGATCACTGAAAGCTAAATCGAAAGGTTAATGCTACATTTCAGCAAGTTGTCTTTCAGCACATGGCAAACCTGCATACAAAGCAAAACGTATCGAGGGTCTGGTCTGTTCACAAGGGATTCAAAGAGTAGTCAATTCAACTAGTTTAATCTGGATCTTAATATGCCATATGAAACGATTAAATTATCCTGACCACGGTGACTCGATCATATGCACCTCCTGCCGGCGAATCATAAATGTCATAAGGAATATGTTTCAGTCCTTTTGCCAGAGGGTTAAAAATTTGCAAGGCAGTAAGACAAGGGCGTAAACACAGGTTAAAAAACTTTAACTTTCCGTTGAATAATGCCTTCCAGAATAGTCAGTGCGTGAACTTCCATATCACCAGCTGGATTGGTTTCTTGATATTACAGCGTCTCACTTTCATTGGCGAATATGCCCCAATGTGCTTCTTTTGCGTAACATTTCAACGGAATGTTGTAATATCTACTTATTTATTTATCTCTTATTTTTGTATTCGCTTTTAATCAATGGTTTCATGGGACAGTGTCATACTCAGCAATAGCCCGAGGCATTCTGTACTCGCTACGTCTAGACGCTAAACATGTGCATATGTCTATGTTGGATTCTCATCAACTTCTCGGTAATTGTAGACAAAAAATATTATATAAAAATTTAGGAAAAATGACAATGAAAACATAGTAGAACACAAATACACACTTTTTTGCGGTTATCATAATCGCAGTCGCCTCGTAGTCATGAATATTAGGTCTTGAATGGAGTTGCAGGTGCTTGTTGGTAGCTAATAGCTTCCAATAAAATGATTAATCGGCGAAAAGCAACACAATTAGATTCCGATGCGAAGAATAAATCAGGCTGCAGTGCAAAAATATCTGTCTGCTGTTCTGATAAACCCATCAAAGAAAACCTAATGGACGGTTAAGGTGATTACACCAGTTGAGACTGAAAGTGCCGTCGTCCCCGATAAACGATGTAATGTTTTCAGTCTCCAAATTACTTCCTGATTTTACCTTCCTGTTGTTCAGCAAAAGCGTGCAAACAAAAATGAAAGGATACAGTTAGCTAGAATAAGTTGAACCTTGTCTAATTTGCTGGCAAATGTTATATTTCATTGAACGATTATAATGGACATGTGTTCGGCTAAGAAACTTTCGTCGATCGTTAGCAATTTCGAATTAAAAGTGGATTGTATTTTTGATCGTTTATGCTACCAGTTGAACGACCGTCTGTTGTGAAAAATTAATCGGACCACAAAGTACTCCTTCGTAGCACAATAAGTGTAAGAAGCACAAACCGAAGAAATTTGAACTCCTTTTGGCAGGTAATTTTACAAATTTTATAAGATGTTGCTGATCTAATTGGAGAACATTTGTGCCTCGACTGGATTTAAGTCAGCAACACAGCAAACTCATTCAGACATGATGAGTGCCCTATCAAGTTAACAAGACAGCCATTCTGGGGGCCAGGAAATTTCCAATTTTTGATTCGATTACCCTTCCAGCCCACTGTGTCACGTGAAATCCACTAAGTGGTGCAGTGAATTAGCTGTCCAACCAGGTAATATAACGAACAATATAACATTTCATAGCTCATCATCTCAACACTGTGAACCATCTTAGAAATTTCGCACAACAGTTCACTCCGCTGGGTTGCTCTGCGTATTACATGCGGCGCAGTGGGTTAGGAGGGAAACTGAAACAAAAGTGTAAAATTTTTAAAGTTCAGCATGGTTTCTTAGCCCACCTCTTAGAGGGATTGTCGCATTTCGCTATGCTGTTTTTGTCACTGCTTCAAGTCCAACCAAATTTCGGCCTTTTACAGTTGAATCACTTTTATAATATTTAAATCAGAAATGCGCGGAAAAAAACTGATGAAGCACTGTGATCTTTGGCTACCACAAGTAACCTACCTGCACCTCGTCTACACCATGTCCAAGAAGTCTCTTTAGTAAGTTCAATATACCTAGTTGGAAGTCAGGCAATATTTGAATTTAACCTAAAACATGCAGAAAATGCAACACAGTCGCAACCACCCAGAATATAAACCTGTACCGTCAGTAAACAATACCTTGGTCTCTAGCATATTACATGTCTTTCAATAGAAAATGTCACGCGTAGGCTAGATACCATCACGAAAACCAAACCTAGACAATTGCACCGAGGCATACAGGCTAGAACAAGTGACAGTGTAGCTAGTAGCCGTGCGGAGACCACCGACCAGAGGGAGAAAGAACACCTGCTTTGACGGTACATATTGCCGATAACTAAAAATTAAGTAACGATAATCATTAAAAATAAATGTTTTCTCTATGCCACAATCCATGAAAAGTATCCGGTGAATTTTTAAAAATTCTTTCGCCTTTCATTTGCCCCAAATGATCAACATTCTGTTTTCTACAATCTCCATCAAAACATTAGCGAATTTGAATTTGTCTTCATAACTAAAAAATATGTAAGATTTATAATCAAAATAATTAAATAAACGAGCACAACTCATCCAGCTCGAAGCAAACTGAATAGAATGGCACGAGTTTATTTATCGTTAGACTATACCGTGCAACGCACCGCAAAAACAAATTTACCTGTTTTGTACCAAATTTCAAATGTCATTTATGTCAGAGTTTCTGAGATAAGTCGAAAGTGGTCTCTGTATTGTGATACACGAAAATCATTGGTCAATTTAGTTATTAAAAACTGATTACAACGTTGCACAAACATGACGTTGTCATATGTTCATACTGCTACCAATTCATGTACATCAATCCTTTCACGTACTGTTTGACACGACCATGTAAGAAATCTATTTTCTTTCTGATCGGAGTTTGCAAAGCAGAAGCTGAAAAACATGAGAAAAAATAAAAATGACAAGAAGACGTTTGTGCATCAGATTTGTGATCATCGAACTTTCCAGAAATCCATGAAGCAGTAGATGGGCACTACACCAACTTGCATAAACCACTGCTCTAAGAACCTTACCCTTGATAGAAATCATGTGTAGTGTTTTAATCGTGAATTTTGACTTTTATCCGAAACCACTGACAACGCAAATTAGTATAGCAATCTTGCGAACATTTCCTTGGAATAACTGGTTGAAGCAATTTACCCCAATTCAACTTGTCAAACTTGTATAATCACGACAGTACAACTGTTTGAAATCCACACAAAGGTAGAAGTGGTTGCACATTGGGTAGCACAGAACTGTTTTTATTTATGGACGCTCATTTTTAGGCACGGAACTTCAGCCATTTGTTCCCTATAGAATATCCGCAGGGTTTATCAAAGTCCGGTGGACCGTAAGAACCTCGCAGTTGCAAATTTCGAAGAGTTTCGTGTCTAGTACACTGACCGCTGTTCGCCTGGTAACTATACTAAATAAACTGTGTACTGTAGAAATGTTTACAATCTCACCGTCATCGACAATCCCTGGTTGTTAATGACGTCTACTGTGCAGACCATTTTTTCCCATGAAGCACGTTTCGGCTCACCAACGCCGGAACGTAGTATACCTTTACAGGTGTACCTCCCATACTTGAACTCTCAGACTACAGATAAAACTGTGAAGCCTTCAGATTTTTCAAAGCTAGCGGTGATCATTCTACCAGTAAAATTAGTAGTTAATCAGCATTCGAGTTCTAGACGAAATAATCACCACAGATTCCTGTAATGCTTGAGTCTGTCTTTCCCTCGCCTTGTTTGTATGAATCTGTTGGATCTGTTGATCCGTGACCTCGACTTCTTTGGAAAGACTAGCTGGATGTGGCTGTTTTAATTCTCTAACATGGTGGCCTTCAGAAGCAGTGTTCAGTGGGCAAGTTGAAACTATTCAGAAAACAGTTGGCAAAACTGAACTGAAACAAATGACGACAGAAAGCAGTAACTGGTGAATAAAGAAACAAACGAAGTTCGCTATTCAAAGACGGTTACACATGTCCTGGAAAGGAGTCATTCGGTTTTATACAGCGATTTAAGAGTAGTGTAAATGCATGGGATTCGTAGGTCAAAACGGTACTAAAAGTGACAAATTCGCGGCAAAATCAGTTACAACTTATCACAAACAGTATAATCTGACTACCCAACTGCCTCCGGGCTGCTGCACTAATGCGAATGTAAGGGAAGAATAAGGCCGTTGAAAATTATGTAGAATGCAGATTACCGAACTCGATAATAAGAGACTTTCTACTGCCAAAGATCGAGATCCATTCCGGCAGGCGTGATTGTATCAGGCACTTGAGCAGTCCACGTCCATCGGCGAGCTATTGAAAGGCAAAAGTCAAACAGAACATTCAAAATAAAACGGCTTCTGCGTTAGTCTGTCTTACTGCACGACATCCAGGTTATGACTGTAGTGGCCTAATCAGTCAAATGATAAAAATAACCAAAATATGGTAGTATCAAAGAAGAGTGGTAACGGTTATGTATAGGCCCAAAGATAGACGTACAAATTAAACAGGAGATATATCGGTAAAATATGAACGACTCATTGATAAGTCAAAGTCCGTCAGTTTGAACAGAACACTACCAGATAGGAGGACAGCGCCAGAGATGCGATTCGTTGAATGACCATTAGATTAATTCCGATGGCAGATAAATGAGAAAATCTTGCCACATTAGCCGGTTGATTCAGTGAACTCCCAATTCTCCAAAAATCTGTTTCTTGGCGGTACTGGACGCAGAGATGACGCAAGGCTCGCGAACCGAAAAGTGTGAGTGAGTTGTATTTCTGACTATTGATTAGTTCGATTAAGTTGGTTTATATGTTGGCTGTACATGAGAAGTTGAGGTGAGTGAAACGTGTGAATAATAATCAGAATTATGAAATAGAAAATAATGTAGAAAACGTTACATGACTTTGGAAATTCAGCATTTTACAGTTCACAAAAAAGTGTCCGTGCGATCCGAATGTACACGAAGGTTTAGTGTAGCGGGACGAAAATTTGGACGACGTCCGCGCAGAAACACATATTCAGCCTAGATTCGCTCTGATCCACTTGAGTTAGGTTACGTTGAAATTAAAATCCTCAATGGTTAGTTTTCCGCTTAGGAATAATCTTCCTGTGGCAGAATACCCTATAAGCTTGTTGAGGATAAAATAACTCCGAATTTGAGATACACCGAGGAATGACGAAGAGACAGTTTTGGAAAAAAAGCGTTTTCGTATTGTCGTCTTGACACAGACTTTGTGCCTACCTTTAATTCTACGGAAATACTGTTGAAGAGGGAACAAAAACTAATGTAACCCGTGGAAAGCTATCTGGCTTCACAAGTGATATCGATGTTAGAACTTGTCCCTTACCGTGAATGAGATTAAAAGTACAATTCGAATTTTCACAAATTAAATGTTTCTCAAATTACAACTTCCATCACATGATACTAATGTTAGGATAACTGTTTGCTATTGTAACTACCTCATGACCAGTGGCAAGCTGAAAGTTCAAAAATGTCTAGGCCGTTTAACCCATAAAAAATGAACTGTCTTCTTCCACGTTGAATCGCTTATCTTGAGTAAGATTCTTTGATTTCAGTCGCTTAAATTTCATTTGCCTCTGGTGCACTAAAAAAAACAGCATAAGCATATACGAGCAAAGAAGGGAAAAAGACTGGAGAACACAAAAATCGAGAGTTATGTAAATTAGCGCTTTAACTTCAATTGCTGCCTTGTAATTTCTACGAGGGTGATAAGCAAGAGGAAGTTGATGCACAGCGTAAAGACGTTGAATAACACAGCGATTGAAACTGAAGATAAGTGTGTGACACCAAATTGTATTTACTAAGTGTGGCATGGATTGAGTGTGAACAAACAATGAGTTGTAGAAGAAAAATCGATATAGGCCGCAAAATGCCGAAACAGACAGGTAAAACTAGATCTGAATTGCAGTTACTGGTGCCTTTAGATGAATGTTTCTTTAAAAATGCGAGTACACTAAATCTTTTCAGCAAGAAGAATTGGAAAAATAACCAGAATACCAGTAAAACGTTTGAGGGAGTACGACCAAATAACTGTTGTGAAAACAGAAGCTATATTTTGCGAGATGTTAACGTATTTATTCATTCTTTTCAGAGGCCAAGGTAAAGTTAGATTTTATGCTAATTGCACATAAGTCTAACATAAGTCTAACTAACAGTTCGCTCAATAAATTGTTCTTAGCGTTGTCGAATAAAGTTTGAAAGCTCTGTGAGAACAGTATTCTAAGAAACTAAGGCGGACTCACTATAGTAACTAAGGTCAGTGATGTCTCATGGGCAAGGGGTGCCAGTATTTTCTAACACAGACACAAAGGAAACAAAAGATATCCACCCTCAAGTTGAAAACGTGTATGATGATGTAAAATATTTTACATTTTTGCCACACCGGGAAATGTGGATTTCAACTGTGCAAAATTGGTTAATAAGTTATATGCTTTTCTACCTCCCCCCCAACATGCCGACATTACTGTTTGCCCACTAAATATCTCAGAATCATGTAGGAGTTAATTGGAGTGCTCCAGTTAGTCTTTCTCTAAGCAGACATTAATTTTGGTGTTATCGTAATGTTACTTTCACTTACAGCTCGGTTGTGTGTTTGCAAGGTGTAGGCGCCTTGATGTTGTATGCTTGAATGTAGACGTAGCTATTTTTAGTGAATAGGTTCACTACCCTCTCCGTTTCCTTTCTTCTCCTTTCCTATACAGGGTTTGCTTTTTGTTCTTCTTCATGGCTGTGTGGCAGTTAAGCATCAGTGTGAACCACTGATGTATTGCTGTCTATGATGATGATGATGATTATGATTATGATTATGAATCCAATCGGTGCTGCTTTTTGTTTACTAGGGTGTCGCTATCTTAAACTTGATTTTTATAAAAATATAAGCTTGTCTAGTGTATCTGAATTTATTGAGAAACTGGGATTTCCTTGGAAGGATGCTATTCCGCCAGAAATGAGGGGTGAATTATAGACAAACGATATTACAATGGATAGTTCAGGTGTCACAGAAAACAGTGACACATTCAGTTTCAATGTGTGAAAAATTAAACCGTTTGGTTTTTCATCCAGTGTTTGTTGACATGCTCCGGTTGAGTAAAATTACTTCATTTTGTCTTAGCAATTGATGGGGTTAAACCAAAGTGTTGACGTTTGACGATAGGTTTTCTCTGTACTTCCACTAAGTGGGTGTAGGCAACTCAACGGTTTTCATTGGTGACTTCTTTAATTCAGCGTGAAGGCGTGCGGAAGTCCTTCAAACTTCAGGTGAATAAAATGAAAGATCAGACCCCGAGGAAACATTCGTTAGTATGAAGTAACCGCTACAGTTTATGCGAAGGTAGTTTGCCGCATGCAAGCGAAGGGATAACAGTTCAGCTTGCAGACTGTGTTCCGACAATGAGGTAACTGAGTTCCGGCTTTTGTGACTCCTTGCATTTAAGTTTCCGGAAATTAGTGAGCACACTAGCCGAATATTGGCAACGTAAGTTATTTTGCCGTTTTTCGTTATTTAGATTTACACAATCCGAGACAGCTTCTTCAGCATATATGCAAATAAATCCTTTTTCACATATGTACAAAAAAAAAGTGTGTGAAAATAGTATGACATCATTTAGAACATCTTAACAGCTTTGAGCAGAAGCCAACTATGCTCCGTTATTGAACTGGTCTAAGTCGGATTCTATTTGGGGATGAAATCGATCGTTAAGTTGAAGAGACTGAAGAAGGTCGTTTTGATTGGGGGTGTTAGACAATTTGCTAAAATCGATTAACCATCATCGAGCAGTTCCACATCATTTATCGTGCAACCGTTTGTTACGTCGTTCCTCTCTCTTTGATCAGGTGGGAACAGTAATGCACCTCATTTGACACTTCAGTGAATTCGTTCGCGCGTCTGCGTTTATTCGAAGATAATTCAAAAGAAGAGCATTACCTGTGGTCATATCCTGCTGTTCAGTTCTATGTAGGTCAAACTCAAGTTAATTGGCAGACAGAGTCTGTTTCATTCATTATCACTCATTTTATGAAATGAACATATAAGTCGCAGACCATAATAGTAACTGTAAACAGTGCGCATGACGACCAAATAATCTGATGAAATCCGGTGGCACACTAAACACATGTGATGTATCTTTTTTTATGGGAATCTCTGTAGCGTTCAATAATAAGTTGTACACGAAAACGTCTATATCCTTCATCGAGTCCTTTACAAATATCCCACATAGGACACAATGGACAACATATACAGTCAATGTACTTCAAACATATCAACCAGCCAGGATGTTTACAACAAGAACTGCAAGCGTAAGCACCGCCGTATCCGCCAGGTAAATTCCATTCTTCCTCCTCTGGCCTTGGGACAATTGTAGGGCATCCATTCGGGCAATGGGCTGTTCGGCGTTGAATTTCATAATAGAGGCGGTCATATGATTTAGGCACATCACAGCAAGCACAACACTCGCAACAGGATGACAAGAGACAGCACCGAAGGTTTAGGCCGTCTTCTGTCGAGGAAGACGAAGAACTTTTGTCCTTTTTACTCTCTTCATTCACAGTAGATGAAGATTCGTCGTCCAGCGTTGACTGTTCCGTGCTTGTGCATGATGAAGTTTCCGAACGGTTTTGGTTTTTATTTACAGTCTCAAAAGCTGGGCAGCACAGACCATCGGACGAACACAACAAATTGTGTCCATTTAATACCTTTTTGATTCCGTTTACATCAGTGTCGACAGTACAGCCATCCTTGAATGTTAACCGCCTGATTGCACGTGGCTGCACACATATGGCCTGACTCATTCATTTACCAGCATATGCCACTTGTAGAACTTTGGCACTTTCAAAGTGTCTTCCTAATCGATAAACGAAATCGTTTTAATACGCGGTGTAGTGTGGTCAAACATTGCCTGTTTCGATCTATGATGAACAGAAAATAAAATATTTGTCGGTCCTGATGTACGATTTCAATTAGAAGCACCGATGGTAATCAATCAAATGATATAAACTATTCAAATATGATAATGTCGAAGGAGAGTTATAACGGTTACAGATAGGCTCAAAAGGTAGACGTACAAATCACACGGGAGACAAATCAGTAAAATTGGAACGCCTCACGGATAAGTCAACATTTGCTGGATTGAACAGGCTACCACAAGGAAGAATGACAGAGATGATGCGCGGTAACTCCCGTTTGTTTGTGTTGACGATTCAATTCGAAAAGTGATGGTGATGGTTTCGAACAAGTATACAGATGAAGGTAACAAAACTGTATACACAAAATGTACAAAAATGAATTATGAAATGTAACTATGAATTGTGGGCACCACAGTATAGAAAGTTTACTGACCTATTAGACACCTTTAAGAAATTATAATTCTAGCCAAAAACGCTTGTGACGAAGTTATCATCCAGTACCATTCGGTCCTGCAGTAGGAACCACGTGCTCTAATGTAAAAGGCTCACTACTGATAACGCCATAGCTAACTGAACAACTCTATGTTAAATACTGTTTTTAAGAACTCGCATTATAACTGAAGCAAGCATTCATAATAGTGAACTAGAAAATCCAAAATGATAAAGAACGTGTGCTAATAAGATATTAGCATGTTTCATAACACGGAATTACGTGTATGAGGAAGAAAGGACGCATGAAATAACTGATAATTCATAGTTGTTGCAGTTAAAATAACCATGACAGTGTCAACAGTTGGCTACTTATTGTTTATTCCGATAGATCTCTGGCAACCTCTTGAGAAAGAAGACAGTAAACTCCAGTTTTAATCGTGATAGGCACGTCATTATTGAACAAACTTTCCACGTCTACATTCTTGTCAGAAGAGACTGTTGATCACTGCATAATAAACTACATGCAATGCTTAAGCACCTACGGAAATATAAAATCTTTCATTGGTTGGTGATTGTGTCCAAGTTAAATGGGGTAAACGTGGTACTGCACATCAACACTAACTACATATAGCAGCAAGCTTGATGAAATATGTAACTTGACTTGATTATGAGGTCCTGCTTATGTGATCATTCTTTAGAGTTCACAAGTCAGTCACCCTATCATCTAAAACGAACAAAGCAGGTGGAAGTCACTCAGCTTTCAGATACCTGACCACTAGTGTAGTGGTCAACACTGTTGTACCAAAAAAGCCTGGTCTGCAGTTTAAATCGTGGTCATCCTGACAGAGTTCAAATTCGACAGGAACAAATCTCGAGTCCAGTAGGTATTTTCGAAAAGAACTTATTGATGAATATGTTGGAGCGTGCCATTTACGACCAGATCCAAGTGCAGTGTCTGTGTCATACTTGTATAGAAATCAATAATAGGATATCATAAGAAAAGTTACGAAAACGTTTGCGAAAACTTCGACGCTTGCAAGTGACAGATTTTAGTCTCATGATTGTGATTTCAGTGTCATACTGCAGCCCATCTTCTTATCAATCTTCGGTATGTTGAGTCAGTCAGAGACGAGATGATTTGTCAGTGATCAAGCAGTAGTTCTTCACTGTTGAAGCAGCTGCGTTCCGCTCGTTGACGGTTTGCTAACGATTAAGCAAGGTAATATGTATTCTTAGAAAAACAGGATAATGGAGACAATCGACTAAGACACAGCTGAACTTTCGGGACCAGACCGACAAGTACGGTTTCAGTGTGAACGAAAAGCGGTCTGCACATCTACGCGTAAATACTATTAGATCTGGCTGTGGGATTTACAGCAGCCTTTTTTCTGATGAGCTGTACCATCACTGCATGATTCCATGAAAATGTTCTTCAGAACCTGCTTTATACTTTGCTGTTTTTGGATCATACGAACAAATCAGAACAAATGAATCCCATTTCAGCGAATTCACAAACGGGCGTTGAGATAGTTAAACAAGACTAATTTGCTTAGATATAGTGGCGTAAACTATGTAACTCCCACCTAATAGACATCAAATCCTTTTGAAAATTTGTATTCTAATGAGAAGAAGTGTTTCAAACATAGTGTGCATACTTCTCATTCCGACTAACTGTCAGTCCTCCGCTTTCACAGTCACTTGTAAAATAGCCATTATTGTAATGTGCAAGATATACCCAATACGAAAACAAGTACGTTAATCAGAATGAATACATAAAGGCGAACATGTTTTCGATAATTTGTCTTCCAGGCGATACAATTATATAGAGAGTCAATGGAGTTATATCGGGATATCGGTCGGACTTATTACAGATAAATTACGTCACTGGTCAATCAGTCGGAGACGGATTGATTTTTCTATTACGTCAAGCTCATTCATCGGTTTGATCGCACAGGTTGACCATCGATCCTGCGGATTTGTGGCCACGGTAAATACAGCGCCTGAACAAACAGCTTCTGATAATGTAACACTGAATCAAGCAGCCTGATTCCGATAGCCCCAGCAGTGCAAAGTGTTTTCAATCGGACAGCTTATGGTGGGATGCCTGCTATGCGATATACTACTTAGAAAACTTGGTCAGTGGTCACCTGGTGCCCGCTTTCATTCAGATGGGCGAGGATAGCACTATTGACTGATCGTGTGTTTCCGTGCCCCAGCCACTGTGGATGGTGTTCTTGGATTCGTTTCGAAAGTTGTCCTGACGTTCGACCGATATAACCTGCTCTACATGAAAAAATGGATGAATAGGTGAGGTCCGAACTGTCAGTCTATCTTTACTGATGAGCGATAGGGCATTTTGATTTTAATGTAGGTTGAACATCACCCACACTGATCACAGCTGTCACATTCCCAAATAATTCCAGTCGACCGCTTTCAAAGAGGAGCACTAGACTCGAGTTTTACTCTCATTAGAACTTTTCAGTTAGGTATACACCCACGAGAATATTCTTATTTCGACAGGGTTCCTACGTAGAGCCTGCCAATAGGGCTTCGGGTATCCATTGGATAAGCTAGACAGTGAACTAGAAGTCAAGGAGAATGAACTCCTTGATAACGGTTACCTAGAACAATTTATCACTAGAATCGTGATTAGAACGTCGCTTAAACCTAAAGTGCGGACGTAAGAAGGAATCCGTGTTTATTCTAGTGCTGTTCAGAGGTAACAATCCCGCAGGATCGATGGCCAACCTGCGCGATCAAACCGATGAATGAGCTTGACGTAATAGAAAAATCAATCCATCTCCGACTGATTGACCAGTGACGTAATTTATCTGTAATAAGTCCGACCGATATCCCGATCTAACTCCATTAACTCTTTATATAATTGTATCAGCCTGAAGAGGAATTGTCGAAAACACGTACGCCTTTATATCTTCATTTTTATTTTCATGCTTGGAGGTTATTACAAGTTTTATCTTCGTGTCACATTTCTTGTTAAAACTGCTACACTTTTTGTTTATCTGCTTCTAAAAATTCACGTGTTTGCTTTCTACTCATATTTATGTTTGCGGCTGGTCTGTCACTTTCTGTCTCGTACTCAAGCCGAATGTTTATGGGAGCTTTTGTCTGCAAGCTTTCGGTAACGGTTATTTGATTTGTCCCTCATTAACAGGCTACTACGTTTGCTTCAATACCATCGTGTGTCTACAAAAACACAGACCGGTGACGAACAAGTGAGGAAGCTTAATCATATCAATAAATCTCCTGGATGATTCGGTGGATTCTGTTGGACAGTTCGCCGGGTAGTCAGTTGAATCATTAAGTTAAACATCTGAGTTTTCGGCTTGGTATCGTGGCTCTACTGGTAGAGCACTTACTACATCTGAGCATGTCTTTTCTGCCGCTGGTTTGAATCCAACTGGAGTCCAGATATTTTGCAACTTGTTCTCTTTTGAACCAACAAATCTGCCGAACTATACAGCAGTAACGGCAGTTTTCATAATAGCTCATTTTTAACCTGAACTCTACTTTCATATTCAAGATGAATAACGACTGATAATCTCTTCAATCCCTTTTTCTGTTCGTGTGTTCCCACTATCTCACATGCAGCATTTTTTACGTCTTTCTTTGATGGTTATCCTCAGTTGATGGTTTCAACGTGGCTAGTTTACTGGAAAGCAGGAATAGCTGAAACCTCACAGCTTAACATTCGCTAATCCACAAGTCAGAAGACTAATCGCCTGACAGAAAGTCAATGTTGCGTACGGAGACAAAAATTTCGCGAACGTGGTGCGGACAAAATGGGGTTAAATAAACATTTGTCTTGATGGGGTATATTGCCACGGCGTTGTTCGATTCTTGTCCAACTATTTCTGTCATACTTTTGTTCACTATATTGATGTGAGTGACGGGGTCGTCATTTCAAGAGATTTTTAGCAAAACAGTTAAGCCACTAAGGTTTAACGGAAGCGATTTTTGTGAATAACTCATTCGCAGTAATGATTATTAACATGTGATATGGAAAATACAGTTATTGTGAACGTGATGGAATTCATTTGTCACCGTGTTATGTTCACTAATTTCCCTTGAGAAGAACTGTCGCTGTTTTCACGTGGCTGCCACTGACTCATGCTAGTGATTACGGGCAATTAGCAGTATTCTCTGTTTTTTTCTGTATTCTTCTTTATGGACACTTGTCTCTAGTGTTATCAATCCGAACAATTTCTAGTATTTGGGATTCTACATTCTAAACACGATTGGAGTCTTGGTCATTTTGAACGCATGAGCTTTCCAGATTCCAAGCTTTTCACGAGAAAACACACAATTCTAAAAACAAAATAAGCGGGTTCTACATGTTGTCAATTTACATGGAAAATTTCACGAATACCACCTAGAATTTGTATGTAACCTGGATGGGGTGATTACATGCCGTGTTGCCCATACGTCGTTGCAGTATGTACGAAGTGCAAGAATGATGCAGCTCTTACAGAATCGGATCAGGAGTAGATGAGTTTGCCACCACGGTGTTGAGCGAAGCTCGTTCAAAATAAAAGTTGTCCTTTATTGGTGTTCTCTACAAAATAACCAAGCGTAATCTCATGCTTTTTGAGCCAGTTCAGAAAGCTTACACACCCCATCAGTCTAGTTTCCCTGATTCATAGGCTTGTCTACTGAATCGCTCCGATCTCCAAAACCCGATACCTCCCTGAAACCGAGATAACAGTCATGCTCCATGCTCCGCTGTCGAAACTTAGAAACTGACAGCGGTCTCACTACTTGGGTGATTCAGCCAAGATTAGGCCAGCGGTAAAGAGTTCAATTACTGTTCCGGTGATATTGTTAGTCAGTTTTGGTCCTAAAGCGTGGTCATGACCTACTGGTTTCATTACAACGAAGACAATGTACGGTGAGTCAGCTGTCTTGATCTGCCTTCGTTCGTGATTATATGACACTTAATTCCTTCCCGGACGTTTCATCTTTCAGTTCTGAATCTATGAGTTTGTTTCAACACAAAACCAAATCGTTCTTTGACATTGGCAATAAGTGTAACATAGAGTTTACAAACCAGTTTGTCGGTTGAGCATCTGTGTAACAGTCATGAATTATTTAATCTACTGTCCTCACTCACTTGTCTTTTTCTTCATTACGAAATTTTAGTATATCCGACGTTATGGGTTTTTTTCTAACCCTCTACAATAAGTATAGTATACATGCATTCCATCCACTATCTCTTACATTCTATGTTTAAGGAAACTACCCATCTTTTTAACAGAAAGAAAAGTGACAATTGACCTTAGCCTCCATCAATGTATTCTCACAAGAATGCATTCTACTAGCAGTAGAATCTCTATTTCGGCTCACCAGAAAGTCTCAATACATATAACACACAAGCTAACACTAACTGGTTAGTTAGCAAAGAAATATTCTGAGCGAACTGAGACAAGAACAGCTTAAGATTCGTCATAGAGATCGATTTTATGACCGTAGTTTTGAGATTTCTTCTTGGTTAATTCTTTCACCCAAAACTCTGTGTATGAAATAGTGAACCATTCGGCTTATAGCATCATTCAAAATAGAAAGTTTTCTTGATTAAAGTTAGCAATGCTAAATTATGACAAATTTTATGGCAAGCCGTTATCTCGTTTTGCCATCTCTGGTTGCATTCAAAAGGATATAGATAACATAGGATCGATATTTGCTAAATTTGACGAATGCCACTAAAAATAGTGTCGTTGTTATGGCAGTGACTATGCTCAAATCATTACCTCAAACGCGCTGTGAATTGTTCTTTAGTGTTTAGCCAGCACGGTTTTCACAGATACGAACAAATTCTGATTCCAACTTTGCTGCAACAATGTCAGCTATCCAGACAGTATACGTGTCATTTCGTAACTAAAGATATCGAGTTCCTGCGTTGACACTGTAGTTACTGATGTTTTGTTGCGTTCCCTCTTAAAACAACCACTTGAGAAAGTGAGTTGCTATCCAGTAAGTAAATCACCGCCCGTCCTGTTAATAATCAGCCTTGAATGAAATCAATGAGAAGGCTGATTTCTCGTGTTCGGTTGTCACAGACCAGGTTTTCTAACTGTACATTCGTGAATAATACAAATGGTCAGGGTTAGTTGTCACTGCTTAGCCAATTCGGACCTGTCACGGTAAACGTCACTCGGCTTGCTTTGGTTTCACTACGCTTCCGCCTGTGCACCCTCCGATTCTAGCACCCATCATCTGAGTGACCCTCGTTGGATACTAGCAATTAGCAATTATATATATATATATATATATATATATATATATATACGTTCGAACGTCAGCTACCTGTCCACCTCTGTACTCACCATAGCAGTTGAGCAAACGTTAACAGCGCAGTCAGTGTAGATTGTTCGTGAAAAAGATATTTTTCAGCACAGCAGAATATGTCTCTCTACAAAGCTGTATTCGTAGGCCTATGCATTTTCCTAGTCTGGACGGACAATACTCACAACTCCGATTATTAACAGTATGACCTAAGAAGGGTAACTTATCGCTTATAGCTCATCTAGTGGACCGAATCACCAACATCGAGCACCATAGGCCTATCTCCAGACTCCGACTATCTATGGACGAACACTTCAGTTCAACTTTCGTGAGTTGATCCCTACTGATCAGCTCACTTTCTACATGACGTCTGATCACCAGTTTTCGTTTTTGATACAGGATGACGAGTGCATATGTGTAAAAGTTCAGCTAGTCGGAAGACCAATAAAGTCTTCTATGGGCCTGTTGAAGAAAAGTGACTGTGACTATAAAATGTGTTACGGTATGGCTGTTTCTCGAAGGCTGAGAGCTGAAAATCTTCTCGTTCGCATTCACTCAGTGGTGCAGACCTCACCTCAGTAACAGATAAACGGGTAAATTAACTGATATTCACAATGGCCTAACTAATCACATTCCAAGTGAATATCACCAAATTCGTATAAGCAGTTGAGTAAGCATGATTGGAGATCAATCGAAACTCTTTAACTACGTAGTTGACAACGTGGTCACTTGAAAGAACAAGTTTGATAGTGTACTATTGTTCCTCACGAGCAGCCATCGGTTAGTCTTTCGGAAAGTGGAAACTTCTCAAATGTAGTTGGGTATAAGTTATCAGTAAAATGCACTCAACAGCCGTATAACCTGGTGAACCCTGGTGACAAAAGTCGTTAGTTTAGTTCATTCATATGAGTGTGGGCTGCAAAACTGGCACTGGGACGGTTTTGAATAGAAGGTGACGGTCTGGCCTTAGATTACTGAGTGCGTGATGCCACACTTGTGTTACTGAGGTAAAAATGCCTTATAGCTGTGTTAAGTAAGCGATCATCCCCACGATGATGACTCAGATTAATCGGTTCTACATAGTGTCTAATGCGTTACCATATTCTCCGGAGACAGATTCTTCATGCTCTACAGCGACGAATGCCCGCTACTCCCAAGACTGTTTGTAGTGTAAACCCGCGACACGCGAAAGTGGAGAATAGTGTACGCTGCCCAAGAACACGAGAGAATATCTCGCAATCAGATATGAAGCTAAGTGGCGCATTCTAGTATACTTCGAGGGTAATTAATTTCAATGTTGGACTATGTGGAAACAAGAGGAATATCGTTTTCTAAACGTAGCTGCTCGTTAACAGACGGCTGTTAATTACATAATTCCAGATGTTTAATCACCCCAAAGTTACTCAAACGAAGGTGTAATTATAAAAATAATGAATAAACGCTGTATAACTTATGTGTATACTAAGTGTGCAGATTGCCCACTTCCGGTTCATTTCCTCAAACGAAGGCCAGCAAAATGTCCTGCAAAGTTTTATATTTAACTGAGAAGTCCCAATCTTGAGATTGTCGGCCAAAGTCAACAGCAGTTGTTCTTTCTGTCTATGCTGAGTTATCTGTTGGTTAAATATATCGCACTTAGGTACTATATTGTGGTGAACTTTTTAGCTGTAGTGTATACGATCACCTTAACTTCATATGCTTATACTGCGTGTCACTGGTGTATCTAAGCAGTAGGAGTTTGACTTTTCATTGAATCTGTATTAATATCACGGGCTACTCCTTCATCATACGGTCAAGCGAGATAACCTTTCATAACTGACATATGGTCAGCTTTCTTTACGACTGTTACAAATTGCTGTCTTCGAATTTATATAAGCTCCTCGGGTTGCCTTGACCATGTGAACTACCGATGCATGTGAATCCTTCTAGCATCTTTCTGTAAAATACCCTAGAGTGGGAGGTCCCTGTTCTGTATAACTCTGGAGATGGCATTGAAGTATTATCCAAACTGCTCAAGAGCTGCTGGAGCTTTATTACATTCTGTCAACATGTACCTTGTCTTCAAATCATCTGTAAGTTACAATATCCCAAATATCATCTGGAACTGTGTGTCCTGTCAATGTCCGTAATGTTGTTGGTTAACACTGGCCTGAAACAGATTCCTCCCCAAACGTCACCTAAGCGTCCACCGAACCTGCTGTACGATAGAAACCGGATATTGGATTTACACCTTTCCGGCAAACTAACAAGGTTATTGGTGGTGTTGCAACCTCTCATGCTACACTCGTTAGCGTAGCTACAAACTGTGTTAAGCACACAATCATACTGGGTACTTGTGAACGTTTCCCAAAAAGTATAGGTCATTGTCTTGCGATTGAGATGCATGAGGAAAAAAACAACTCTACGAAGTTAATAGTGTCCTTTATGCAACACACGATCGAGTCAAGTCTTGTAAGTTCAAACCGCTAGTTATGTTAATCGAATGATGAACCATTCACGAATATTATCGGCCGTATGGGCACACTAGGTTTATATGCTTTTGGAAGCCTATACAATAGTTGGTGTTAATCTGCCTTTCAACATGTATTGTGTAGTGCACCCAGACATGTCCTCCTACCTGATTCACTTCTGAAATGAAAACAGATGTCCTTTTTGCAATGTGTATATACCTCTCAACTTGATATATTATTAAACTGAGGTGTTCTTAGCAAAAGAACATGAATCAGTCAGCATGCAGACTTTCAAAATTAATACATCGAAATAAACCGGATTTTTTCTGCTGCTTGAGTACAAGCCTTAAAACTGCTTAAGCGGAGGACAAATCGGAAAAGGAATTCCCTCTTCCTAATACAGGGCTTCGAAAAAAAGATCTATCCGGGAGTAATTACAGCAAACAACGTGGGACCCACCCCAGCTATGTTTCTGGTTTCTAGTCTCGAAGTGAAATCCTCATTAATTTTACTCCCTTTTCAAAGGAAAAAATATCACCGAACAAGTGAACCGACGTTTGCACAGGTCATCAAAAAGAATATTTCAATAATAGGGGCGTCTTACGATAGACCGGAGCCCACGGTGTTAAAGTATCCTACCTATTGACTGCTAGCTGATAATTATCTATTCATTCACCTACTTATTTTGTGCAGCGTAACATGCATCAGTCAAACCTCTAATGGTCTTCAGCGATTAACGTTTGTACGGCTTCTCTAGGAATCTTGGTTGCAGCCATGTATGTTTGCCCACTTGTTGAGTATATGTTTCTGCTGATGTCTATTTTATGACCCCTGGTAAGAACTTGGTGTCGAATCCCGCACACATGCATGCTTTGAAATGTGCAATACGCTTGCACCCTCTTAGTGATTTTTATTCAACAACTTAGTCTTCTTGGTCGTGCTGGTTGTTTCCTTTCGGTCTTCGTTTGAAGTATTCATCTACTGGGCATGCTTTTCTCGGGCTTGTGGATGACATTTTGGATCGACCAAAGGCGGTCGGGCAACGAATTCTAGCAGCGATCACAACAGTGGCAATCGGAACACCTAATCCACTAAATCGCCAGCAGAAACATCCCGTTTAGGTCTTAAACTCCCTCATTTCTTCAGCCAGTTTGCGCTCATCCCTCGTGCACGCCCAAACAGATATTTGACCTCAATCATGAGACGTAAATCCGGCCCTTGTCCAGAACGATAACATTTTGGCTTTGATCCTGACCGTTAACAAACAGCATTTCAGACTTAAAGTTTGTTTGTGACTGCGTGAACTGAAAACTGTTGAAAATCCGTGGTTGATCAGTTTTGCTTTCTTTGATTAAGAGGATGTCCACAAACGTGTGCATAAAAAACATACTGCCATTTCGATCGTGGTGAACAGTAACCAACCACAAGAGAATGCAGATCTTAGGTAAAAGATGCAATTCGACTCTGTCATGACCAGATTAATTTATTGGCAGACAACTAGCCAACTTAACCGGCTAAACCTCATTGTCGCACAATCAAGTATTTTCAATCTATTCACCTGTTTGTCTCTACCATCTCAACGCAATCAGCATTCACTTGCTCACAAGTATACAGAGACTCCCTCAGCCTATCACAGAACACTCTATTAACTGTCACGCTGAGCCAGTGGCCAATGGCAAACCCATCAGCTAATTTTCTAATATCAGGAAATCTTTTGTCCAGAGGTTTAAGAAATTAGATTCTCATGCGTACGCCCCTCTGAAGCATTATGTGGCCACCCATTAACAGACTAATTTAAACGTAGATTTTATGTACAGATAAGTAATTCCAGCCCGGATCTTCATGCAGCCTGTTTCTAACGCCACTGCTGACCTGGTAAACAGTGTTTGCCTTTTGGATGATCGACAAGTTTGAGCCACACTTCTCTCTTTATATCCTTATTTTGGTTCACGCTCTAATGCACCTTATTTGTCTTAAAAATTCTTCTTTGTTTTACTCACCTTGTTCGCGTTCCCCTTAATCTCTTTTGCCCCATTAACGTTTAACACAGTCAGATGCATATAGGAGTTGTAATTCCAATTAGTTTGGCATCTGGTTTCTTATCATAAATTTGCCAACAGCCGTTTGTTGACAAAGGCGAACAAATATTAGAAAACGAGATATACGCAAATATAGTGATGAGAGAAACATTTGGCTACTCAAGGTCACCTTGTGATTCTTCTAACCCGAAGTGCCTACAGGACATCAGCACGTCGCTCAGATATCATGTGTTCTGAAGACGAGACCTTTGTCATCGTCCAGACATTTTAGTTCTTGGCCTCCTTCACAGTCGTCTTGGTCTGAACTAACTGTTACGTGACTAAGTGGGGTCTAACTGACGTCATCCTAGTTCCGTTGTGTCCACGTTACATCACCGTCAGATGAGTTGAGCGATTCTCGATGTACTTAGCGTTCCACCAGCTACACTGACGCACATAACAGAATGCCAGTAGGCAACAAAGTCCGAAGGTGCCGCTTTTTGCGTGAGAGGATCGGCCTTAGATACTAAATTAAGGGTGGATTACTGTGCACATTAGCCGAAGTGCCTCCGTATTTTCAGTCGGCATGCAACTAGGATTTTCTAACCAGAAGGGCTAAGGCCCAGAGTGGGTCGATTGATTTTGATTCTACTGAGAACTTGCTAGCTTTTCAAGTATACAGACGTGTCAGAGTGTACTGCACAATCTCCGAAATAAGATTTAACTCAGGAAGTAACAGTTGCAAGGTTTAAGTATCAACTCGTTAAAAGAGGAATGTTCAGTTAATATGTTCAACCGTTAAAAATACTGACCGAAACAAGTCACGCTAATCTACTGCATAGTAGCGGGTAGCTATGTAACAGTTTCACATTACTGTACACAATTCTGGACATAACTGACTTTCTACAAGGGTTTTTCAATCAAACTCCACGGTAATGCACCCTAGCAAAATGTGTTAGCTTAGAGCACATAGTGCCTTCTCCAGACTTAATAATAACCGACCTGTTGGTCGTGTAATATCGTCATGATATTTTACCCTATTGCTGCATACGCTGAACTTTTCATACATCAAAGTGATCTCTAGACTATGTAATGTCTGATTACTTGTAAACTTGTAGATATTGCCCGTTTCTGTGGAATCCATGCAACCCACATTTTACCATTTAACATATATTGATGTATACCACTTAATCTGTAAATATATTGAGGACCATTCCTGAAAGCCGTTACTCTGACAACAATAACAGTGCTCGATTGGCGGCATCCGAAACGAATTAGGCTATCACAGTGAATGAAGCCAAAGGACGCCTGCGCTTTAAACCACAACCTCAAGTGTTTTGCGCTGCACCACTTCCGGTTCCACCAACACACCACATATCCGGTGTAAACCCGGAGGAATAAGACCAGGAGGTGTGTGAATGAGGCTCCGTGTCTAGCCGGCCAATGCTAGTTAGGAAAAGAAACACACAGAGACTGCAATGACAAGATCTATACTAAGAAAAAATATAAGTGAAGTGTAGTACAAGAAACATTTCAGTATACGAGTGCATGTTAGTGCATTCCAGAGAGGATAAAGTTGAAAAACAAGAATCAAAGTAGGGCCACGAAAAAACCAGGCAAACGATTCATCATTCAATACACCGACAAAGCTCAAGAAAAGAATGGGTAGAAGATCGCAGACACTCAAGTTTCTGAAAAGAGGAGCAGATTAGTTGTCAAACGACCATTGTCTTGGTCGATGTAATCATTAACAAAAACGGAACCGATATGCTGATAAGACCTACCTGAGCCAAGCGTACTCGTTGTCTCTTCGCCGACGGTGCACTATGAGTACGTTGATGACCTACTAATCCAAGGCGGCCAGCGCATTCGCGGCCGCACACATCGCAACGCCATATAATCATGTCACCACGACCTATGGCACCGATGGTTCCTTTGCGTACCGCGCGCTTTCGTTCTCGGCCGCGCAATAACTGCTCGTTGAACTCGCGGACGCCCGTCCGAATTGTATTCCTCCAAGCAGTCCGGTTCAACGCTAAGTCTTCCCAACATCTAAAATCAATTTTACAACGTGAAGGACTTACCTGCACAGCATCCTGGTATCTCAGCTTCTGACCACCAGGATTTCGTTTACCTGATCTCATTTGTTCATACAGCACCTGCTTCGGGATACGGCCATCGTCCATCCGACGGACGTGGTCTGGCCAACGAAGCTGATTCAATATCAGCAAGGCTTCGATCCCGTGCGTATCTGATCGCCGCAATACCTCAGTGTTGGGAACCATGTCCGACCACCGAATACCCAAGATGCGTCTTAGACATTGAAAATGAAAGCGGCTCAGATAGCGCACGTTCCGCTGATACAATGTCCACGTTTCACTGCCGTGCAGCAGTATAGACAACACCATTGAGCGGTAGACAAAGAGCTTAGTGCTCGGCTTCAGGCTGTGGTTCTTCCAAACACATCTTTCAAGACATCCGAAAGCAGTACTAGTCTTTGTGACACGAGCTCTCAACTCACGATCCACGGACAGATCGGTAGAGAGATTGCTGCCCAGGTAGCAGAAATCTGTGCAGCTGTCGACAACCTCTCCATTAACACGGATTTGAGGTGAAGGTGCACAAACGGCACCTCTGCCCGAAGAAGGCTGAAAGAAAGAAAATGTCTTACCTATGTTGATATCCAGTCCAAATTTGGATGCCGCGGCCGCGAAAGCCGTGGCCAGTCGCTGTAGTTCGTCCTCGCTATGTGCAAACAGCGCGCTGTCATCTGCGAACAGAAGCATACACATCGGTGAGGTATGTAACCGGGTTGGGGCGCCGAAACGTCGAATATTCAGTAGGCGACCATCCGTCTGGTACACTGTCTCAACACCGTGGTCCCCAGTGTCCTGGAGGGCAGCTGTTAACATAGCAGTCAAATATAAACTAAATAGGGATGGAGCCAGGACACAACCCTGTTTCACGCCAGTGACAATGTCAAAATCATCAGAGGTAGATCCACACGATTGCACCTCCGCCCAAATGCAACAATCTAATCAAAGTGACGAACTTACTTGAACATCCAAATTTATCAAGCACCGTCCACAGCGCCTCACGACTCACGGAAACAAACGCCTTGGTGAAGTCTAGGACGAGGGTGTACAGGGGCTAATTTCGTTCCCGGCACTTCTCCAGGAGCTGTCGAGCAGCGAATACCAGGTGGATCGTACTCCGATTCGCCCGGAATCCGCTTTACTCCTCAAGAACAATGGCCTCCAAGACATCTGTATTCAACCGATCCCAAAGGATTCTGGCAAGCAACTTGCCTACGCATCTCATTAGACTGATGCCCCAACAGCCGTCGGTGCATTGCTTGTTACCTTTACCTTTAAACAAAGATACTGTCAGGTCATCCTTGAACTCTTGTGACATCACCTCCTGCTCCCAGATGGAGTGAACCAGCTGGAGTAGTGCACGTTCAATCGCCGGCTCGCCATTCTTCAGGATTTCGCCTGGCAATCCATCTTCGCCTGCAGCCTTCCCATTGCGAAGTTGACCAACCGCTCTCTGTAATTCTAGTAAATCAGGAACGAGAGCAAGTGAAGGCTAAATGGCCTGTTGCAGCAGGCTGTTCACAGTCATCCAATCAATGGTAGAAGGGCGGTTTAGTAAGCCACCAAAGTGTTTGCGCCAGACCTTCACGATGTTCTGTGGCTGGGTGCACGAATAGCCGGTGTCCACGTCAACCACTGCTTTAGTAGACTGGATAAATGGACCGAATATTGCTTTGAGGGAATTGTAGAACTCCTTATGTTGTCGACGATATGCAGAGCCCTGCATCCGTTCGCCCTGTTTCATCCACCAGTTGTCCCAGATCCCGCGAACACGCTCAGCCAGATGATGGCGGATACTTCGGAACGTCGTCTTCTTTGCTTCATTGCCCGGGTCTACTGTGGAAGTAGCAAACGCGGTATTCTTCTCTCGTACCAATTCGGCGATAACCGCATTGTTGTCGTCGAACCAGTCTGGACGTTTCTGGCGTTTGACACCAATCGTCTCAATGGCTGCCGTCGTGATTCGTTTCTTGATGAACTGCCACAAACTTTCAGGGGTAGTGGATACAGGAACGTCGTGCAGACGAGCGGCAACTGCACATCGAAAAGCAGTCTTCGTCTCGCAATCCTCCAGTCGTTTGATACTCAACTTCTCTCGTTGTCCGAAAGATCTACAATAGACAGACTTGTGTACATGGATAAACAATTTAGTCCTGACCAGTCTATGATCGGTGTTACATTCAATGAGGTGCATCACTCGCGTGATACGTACTTCGCGAATGTCGTGCTGTAGTACAATCACGTAGTCAAGCAAGTAGTAATGACCGCTTCGTGGATGGGTCCACGTCGTAATATCGCTCGCGTCCAGCTGGAATCGGGTGTTCATGATAGCCAGCTCGTGAGTAGCGTACAGGCAAAGCAGATGATCACCGTTCTCGTTCACTGAACCAGTTCCGTAGGGTCCGAGGACTCCCGTCCAAGCTGTCGAGTAGCGCCCGACTCGAATGTTTAAGGCACCCAACACAAACAGTCGATCAGTCACAGGCACCGACCGGATTGTGGCGGACAGTTGATCATAGAACTGGTCCTTTGTATCATCAGTGTGACACATAGTCGGACCATAAACACTAACAAATGTGGTACACCTACCTCGATCGAGTCGCAGACGCATAGACAGCATTCGAGGGCTGATGCCGTGCGGTTCGCCTATCATCAGAGCGTTGATGCGATCAGCGACTGCAAAACAGACACCATGCTCCCGAGCACCGTCTGTCGGGTTACCTATCCAGTAGAAGGTGAACCCAGCACCTGCTTCCCGTAACTTACCTTGGTCCGCATGCCTCGTCTCGCTCAAGGCTGCTACGTCGATCCCATAGCAACGCAGTTCCATCGCGATCAGTGCAGTGCGCCGTTCTAGCCGTCCTCTGGAGCTGCATCGATCCAGCAGCGTGCGCACATTTCATGCTCCAACACGAAGCGTTTCGGGTCCTCGGACCTGTTTCAGGTTGCTCTACGGGTTACTGAAACTTCAGTGAGCATTATCTGCTCGGGGATTAAAATTGGGGGGGGGGCAATATGAGAGTAAGTGATCGGCAGTAGCATATTTTCACCTATCCACCCTGCCAAGCACAGCAGATAGGGCGACCCGATTTATCCTGCACGACGGCCGACCCGATGTGGTATTTGGTTTCTGTTGTATAGTCATGGTTTTTACGAGCTTAGAATAATGCCAGGAGGCCCAGACCTAGACGGGAGAGCGATTGGGATACTCAACCAAAACCTTTAACTCAAAAGCCCGTGCAGCAAGACAGCAGGTGACATACGCACACATACCCACCAACATCAATCATCTAGAACAGGCTCGACAGTCACAACCCAAGATATTCGGCACATTCATCTAGAGATATTACTGCACAGACAAACCAATCACACATACACATAATCATATCAAGCAAAGAAGAAAATAACAAACCTAACCAAAACACAACACAATGACAATATACATAAGGAACGCCTCACAACGGACGCATCTGTCTTTTGTCTGGCTGCTCCCTTTTGGCCAATCTGACATGATTGAACCTGCAACAACGGAGGTCGCAGTCAGCACAGCTCTCCGGATCGAAACAGCACACAAGCCTGACGACCACGCCAGGGTAACAGAAAGGGTCAGAGCATCACACACACACATACACACACACAGGAGAAACTGTTCGTAAGTGCTAGTTGCCGATCTATTGGTCGGAAGGTGCGGACATTAAGAACGTCAATGATTACCAGCCGTTTTGGCTTGAGCAGACGAACAGTAAACCTGGATGAAGGGGAAATTGAAAATGAATAATGATTTGTCAGAGCAACGGTAACTTCGAATACTTCTCAGTGATTTATACCGCAGAAGAAGGGCGACTTAAGGGAATTCATCTCGGGGCCTCTAGCCCAACAGCCTGATTAGTAAGGCAACAGGATATACAGTCTACTTGGACTACTCTAACGAAGGCCAACGAACTTTTGCGATGAAATGTTAGACTAACAGGGCAGTGCAGTGAATAATACATTGACGTATGGTTTAGGTTATTGTTGTGTGTGGTAGGTGCTTTCAAAACAGTATCAGGCTTTCGAAAATTATCACTATACTTACAGAAAACATAGCACATACTTGTTTGCTATAGGTCGGTTACTGGCTTACATAGAGCAGCTCGTAATTCACATCCTATAAAGTTTTCGAAAACCAATCATCCGTCTGTTTGCTTTCAGAAGAGCATGTATCTGACGTCACTTACAAAGGTATTAAGGTATCCGACACTCTGGTCTGACGGCGTTGAAAGAATAACCTAATGTTCCATCGAGGCTCCATAAGCTATTTAAACAAGCACGCGTCCACGTCCTCACACTGCAACAGGTCAAACAAGTAACATTAGATTGTCCTTAGAAAGCCATCGGGTCTACATATGTGGTCTGTTTGAAAAAGAAACCAGCAGCTTCAGTGTGGCGCTTCGTCAGCGGTCCTACACCAGTGTGTTGATTAGAATTCTGAGGTGATTGTACGGTATAAATGTGGTTGTGTTGATTATATACACAAATATCCACGTCAACCATTAAAGTATTAAAAAACCCATATAGGGGACCGTATGTTGTCTAGGTCCATTTCGGAATGAAAACGAGGACCGACTTCCGTACTTTCGCACTGACCATCCGTTGCATCTAGATAGGCTTAACTTTTGATGTCCTTCAAATTGGACTCAGAATCGACCACAGATGAACCAAGTACCCAAAGAGGGGCTTAGAATGAGTATTCTTCCAGTTAGAGTACCCAACAAAAATTCGACCACATTTTGAGTGCAAAACATAACATGAGCTGGGTAACACCATCGTACGAAAGAAAGCAACGCGAACAAGCTGTCAGAATCGACCACAGTTGTCTTGTCTTAGCATGACTCATTGTCTGCTCTAACGGTTTTGGTCGACGGCTAATCGCACTACAAACGGGCAGAACAACAAGGCTCACATGATGGAACGTAATAGGACAGGTCAACAAACGATTGTTTATTTGACCATATGAACTAGCTTAAGCCATGAGATAGAGAAATTAGCTGTAATGCCTTGCAATTATCACTGTTTACAGGCGCTTCGCCAAGTAAATGAAGCACCTGCTAGATCGTCGCATGATTCGTTAAGTAAAGTGAGTAAACGTGGCTTGCATTGCAAGAGGCCTCAGGATACCCCAACTTGCTAGCAATAAACGTTGTCCGATATGGTAGCATCGCAATCAAAACGCGTCTATGTACACAAACTTTTTCTTACTTGACCTTATTTTGCTAGTTTTCTAGTTTTATACTTTCATGAGTCTTTTTCTTCTAGGAGGTTCCGCGATACTGTTCTGGTTAATGGCGGTTCAAGCCAAGCAACCATCAGTTCGGGTTCACCACCGTTTATGAAGACTGAAAAAATGAACCCTGAGTCCGCTAAGAACCGTACACTGAAACCCGTCCAATAATTCATACCTTCAAACTTACAGGATAACCAGTGCAGATGAGCTAACCTCCAAACCACTTTAGAAGGTACAGATTGAAATCTAATCGTATAGTTTATGAAGACAGCGTTTGAGAACGCAAAAAACTGCTTGGTTCGCCCCAGTTTTCACAACGAAATGCTGATCCGACTGTTGTAATTACTGTGGAATGGGTCTCCTATGGGTAGTGTCTGAAGCTTTCCCAGCCGGTATCTTCCATGGAATGATTCCTATACAAGCGTTTCGGTTTGAAGAGGAGATCAGTTATCAAGTGGACCACAACTACTTACCAAGTCTAGTAAATGTCAGAATAGCGTTGTATTAAGACCAATTTAATGTAGCTTAACTCTGTACAACCAGTGTGAATCCTTAGTGCCACTAAAGAATAATGGATGTAACGATAAGCGCTGTGTAACCTTTTGTTACTTGATCCAGTGATTGTGAAGGGTCGCTTTGTTTGCAACACCCTCTTATCCGATGTGAGCTAAATAGTGAGCATGATCATGGTCAAACATTGCACACATACTTGCCTCTCTATCATGAATTTCTTAACCACAACACGAAGTAGATTGCATATAAATACAACGTCCCCTTAAACTACAACCGAATGCTTGTCAGTCTGACAAAAAATTATGAAGCGCGACCTATTTTTTTGCTAAAACGCGGTATGTAAGATAGGTACAGTAGTCACAGTCTTTTAGAATTGACGCAGCATTGTATTGAGATAAAACACGCAAGAGTGCAAGTGAAAAAAATTCATAGATTGCCACGTATGTGTAGCGTTCGATTACGTGATTCAAGTGAGGATGCTAACCGAGGAACAGTGTCACGTAATAAGTAGAAACACTCAAACCACTTCACTTGGAGAATGTGCGTTAAAATTGACCTACAAAAACAACCCCAGTAATTTACTATTCCGTGGAAAGTATGCCTTTTATCTCTTAAAGGAAAATGTGTTAGAATGATAACAGCTGGTATGCGTGACACTGATATCTTTTTAAAGGTGAGGCCAACGATGTGCATCATGCTGACGACGCCACTATGTTATCGAATAATCTGCCGGTAATTCAACACATTCCAGAGATTTTGATGATTAAAGAAACTCTTCTCCAGGACAGGTGCACCTCATTAACAAAAATAAATAAAACAAGGCTAGTAAGAGTCTTAAAAGTGTAGATGGACAAGATATTGAGGGGACCCAGATCTTGAAAATAATGGAATGGAGTCAGTGCTAGCGACGTAGCCTGTAGGAAGTGAAATACCTTAAAACGAACAACATTCGTAAACAAAACAGGTTGAATTTTGTTAAACGAGGTCATAAACAATGTCGTTCTTCGCGATAGCTACTGGGGAATAAAGCAAAGGGTTCAGCCCAACTTTAAAATGAGGAAATAGGATTACAGACGCCAGTCAGTTTAGGGAAAAACAGAGGATTTCACGGCTACCAAGAGACTAAATGGGTAGTACATAAATTATACATACAAGAACTTCTGATCCACTGTTTCAAACTATACACAGCTAGCTCGGTGCTCGGATGCACAAAAGAAAACTTACCACCTGCATGTCCACGAAGAACAGTCGAGCAGAGCCAGTGTTCGGTGGCCTTCGTTTGTTCCTTGAAACCAAAAACGGTGGTGTGACGCGGAGCGGAAGAAGTTTTCGTCTATAACAGTACTAGTTCACAGCTGACACTTCTTCAAGTGCTATCTACCGTGTAATTTGCATAGGAATACACAGGTGTTCACAGTTTCTGAACACTTTTTTACATTTTCCCGTACAAAAGTCCAGGGCCCAAACTCTATCTCAATTATTTCAGGTGCATAGTGCACCGTGCAACATTAGTATTTAAGCTTTCTGTACCGACCATTCTATCTTACCCCCTTTCGGGTTCTGATGGTTGAAGTTTAATCACTATTCTCCCACTGTGCTCTTAGGAGAAACAGTTTCAGATGCTGAACTTTCGTTGCACTGCTATAAGTGTCCTATTTTCAATGGTGTCAACCATCCTCGTTGCCGGTGGCACCAGATCAGAATACAAGTAAACAACCTTCACGTTTTAGATAAGCTCACATAAGGATTTTACTGACTTAAAATTTGAAGAATTTCCACGTGTTGGCGCTAACTGAACGCCACAGTCATGTGTGTTCTCTAAAAGTTCATGTCGTCTAAATTCTTATCATAATTTGTCTCAATGTTTTCGCCGGCCTTTCTAGTTTAAAGTTTGCGAAAAATCTGGCGTCACGTGAGTTAACGAACAGAGTTGGCTCACGTGATAATCTTAGACGGGTGAAAGGGTCACACAGATAAGCCGGATCAGATAGTATTTTGGAAATGGTCTGAACTTTGGATATGTTGTAGTCGCTAGTCGTGACTTCGCCACTAAGCAAGTTCACTGTATCTGTTTATTGCCTATAATTGAAGAGTTATAATTAGTTTAGTGCCAATTAGACAGAAGTCTTGAATTATACCAGTTGCTGCTTCAAGTAGAGATTCTTGGGCAGATTGGTTATCGCGAGCGATGTAATTACTTAGCCGAGAAAGGGGAAGACTGTATAAGTGCACACTCGTTTCAAAAGGACAAACCTGGACATTTTAAATAATAATTTGCGTGAAAATGACAAAAGCAGCCGTTGCTAATTGTGAAAATTAAAGCGTATTGACTTTGAATTGTGTAGTTCAGTCTTCAGTGGTTTATATTTTATACAATAAACGAAGTTCATAGCAACTTTCCTTTTGAAGTGGACAGTAGACTAGCGCTGTTCAATGGCCTGTAACTTCGACTCAAACATCCTCTTAACTCGGGTTAACCTCCAGCGTTTACATGTGAATATTACGAGTTCTCAATGGGAGATCAATGATGCAGTGGTCTGTACGGCGGCCGTGCACTGACGGATACCGCATTCGACTCTCGGTCTTGATAAGGGCAGACAGTCTTACTAAAATGAAGCAAGCGTAAACCCCATTGAATGAAACTTTTGGCAAAGGGGCTGTAAGAGAAATCTGTCTGGATGCGAATACCTGCAAGTAACTTTCAGTTCTTCCCAGTTAGTATAGGACAACTCCCAGTAGGTCACTTCTCTAATGTGTTTTATTAGAAATCAAAATACATCGAGGATTCTCATAAACTACACAGAGGTAACTGTGCGCTACTGAAATTTATAAAAGAAACTGCACAGAGTAAACGACTAGAAGTGCAAAACTTGCGGTCGAACCTCAGTGGAGATGGGTTCTGGATTACTGGGGCAGTCAATAATTTAGCCAACGGAAGTGTTTTTGACAACTTACCATTTAAGGCTTGTACAGTTATATATCAAATTAAGTAACAGTGAGAAGAGTTATTGATCAGTCCGAAAACTTTAACAACTAGTTGCATATCTGTCTTCTGAAGTGAATTCTGAACTTTTTTAATCCACTCCAGTTAGTGCTTGCTACAATCACCTGAAGCGTAGACCCTCAACCTATGAATTACTCATAAAGTCTCAATTAGAGAAGATGCTGCAGTGGAAAACCATCGTCCGATTATGACATCAAGACTAGGTAATAGAACCTGGGTTGTTCGGATAAATAGGGACGGTTACATTGCAAAAATTGTCAGCATTTTGTCTGATTAAACAAAATTTCAGGAAGAGAAAACCGGGTAAAATAAGACAGCGGCAAATGTAAAGGGGTTCATGAAGAGTCCACGCCCACTGAAACAGCCTGGTGCCGTTAGTGCACATGTATTCGATTGCATCTATCCAACAAGAACCGACGTTACGCTGTTGTACGGATGTCCAGAGATACACAAAGACGAAGCACAGCTTAGACCTATACTCGACGCACGTAATTCGCCCTATGATGTTATTGCGCAATGGCTTGTGGAAATCCTGTTGCCTGGTAAGCAAAAAATTTGGAAATACAGTTTAAGAAGTGTATCTTGATTTTTTAAATCTACCACTAAACCCAGTGTATCTAACAATAAAATGCTATCTTTTGATGTTTCGTCCCTATTTTCTTAAGTCCCCGTAATCGAAACAGCACAATGTCTGTGTGATTACATCGAAGGTCACGGAGTTAACGCCGGCCTTCCTGCGATTGAGCCGAAAGAGCTATGGGTGTTCTGCACTAGCAACATTCAGTGTCAGTTCACTCGTGATCTCTGTCACCAGATTGATGGTGTAGCTATGAGCTCACCGTTAAACTCGGTACTGGCTGAAATTTGCATGAACATACTCGAGATTAACAAGTTTGACGGAACTATTAGAACAACCAGTTATTGTGGTCGATATGTGAATGCTTTTTCAGGCATCGTGGACAAAAGATAAAATTCACGGAAGCTTTTGATCGTTTTTAACAAGGGACATAAAACCATCGTGTTCACTTTGAAACAAGAAACTGACCAAATGCCATTTTTGGTCGTGGCAGTAACGCGTAGATCAGACAGGTCAGTACAACGAAGTGTGTATAGAAGTAAAACCCAAAGTGGGTAAAATCTACATCCCCACAGCCATCAGCCAATCAATCTGATCTGTACGCTACTTGACAAATAGGGAAAAAGAATCCGCAAGGGAGACACAATAGAAGTGGAGGTAAGCATGTTGCAATATATCCTTTCTAGTAATGTCTACCCGTGAATTTTATCACCGGAAACACTCAAGAGAGACCAGTGAAATCCCATGTAGACACAGTTGATAAGAAAAAAAGTTATGCAACTTTACCACTCAAAGGAGACTCTGCAGGCGACCTGACAGCGCGCCAACCAACGGATGTAATCGGCAAATCCTATCGTAGCATTCCATATGAATGGAACGGCGCCACTTATTCAAAAGATGATGTGTTTAACAATGCTGCCTCATTTTTCCTGTGTTCAGTTGACTGCTCTTGTGGTCCATCACAAACTGATCACATCAATAGGAGTTTATCGGAAAGAAATCGTGAACGCTTTCCGGCATGGCTTCTCCTCGGAACAACAACTAACATCAACTCGTTCATCCTGGCCCATCCGGTTGACTGTGACCGACATAAACATATCGTCTGCCGTGCCCCGGTCATTGCGTTACAAAAGATCAATTGGCGAATCCTGTTCATAGCCGAAGAAGTTGCGAGTTCCCATCCCTCGAACTCACTCCACTTAACGTTGACTTTCTGAGGCCCGCCTGGTTTGTGAGCACAGTCGTAAGAAAGTTGTGTCTGCGTCCCATCTAATCCCCTTGCCTTCATAATATCCCCGAGCAGTAACTTCCTTTACTGCTGCTTAAGCTGATATGTGGTATATATATGTATAAATTATTCCGTGTATATATGTATACCAAAGTATGTGTGGTA
>LUCH01000028.1:0-14824 GCA_013368495.1 Paragonimus heterotremus | reverse complement strand
GCTCTAGATTTATGACAAACAGGCATATTTTGATGTAGCTTCCGCTTTAGTCAAGTCCTGTTACTCGGTCACAGTACGGGCACTTTAAAACATGTGACTGTCAGTAATTGCCAACTGACACCAAATATTGAATGCCACTTGTCATTCGTTGCCCTTAATTACCAGTTAACTAACCACTGATCGTTATCATGTGACGGGACATACAGTAGTGTGAACACAGACCCAAAAGTAACTAAAGATCTACCATATTGTTAGTCCCTCATGTTCCCTGGTTGGTCTAACTTTCTGAGAGATAACAATCGATGCTTTCTGATCATTACTCACAAGCGAGAGTGGTTGAGCGTTCACATATGATAATTCGGTCGTGCCTAACGTGAGGTCAATGGCGCAGTGGTAAACACGGTTGCCTCATGAACTACATGTCCGTGGTTCAAGTCCCGGCAGTGGCGATGATATGCACTACTGACGAGCTCTAATGAGAGCGAAACTCGAGTCTAGTGCTTCTTTTCGAAAGGGGCCGACTGGAAAGTCTATGGGGATGCGACAGCTGCGATCAATTGTGAGTGATGTTCAACTTTCTGAGATCGTTTAAATTACCCACATTGCTATTTACTTCTTCTAAGTGACGACTACATCAAATGCTTTGCTTTCTACGAATGATAAATAAATAATGAGAGGGGAAAATTTTCAACCTATTTGATTTATCATCAACTTGGCTCGAAAACCACAACAGATGCGTTATAACTGATGATCCAAAATAATCACACAGTACGGTCACTTACCACTAGTGTTAATAAATTGTGTTCAAGTATTTCTCAAAATCCTAGCACCATATCTGGCACAGTTGGACTTGCTACTGAAGGCGCTATGACAAATTGCGTGAGAAAATTTATTCTGCCTAGTGAAACCATATTTTGGAGTGGAACGAACGTAAGCATAAAAAGAGGTATGTAATCAAAAGTACACCATTCCTCGTGTCGTTCGACAGTTGCTCGCAGAAAGATTTCATTAACAATTATTGTTAGTACTATCGTCTATGACGATTGGATTATGTTTGTATGTGAGAACAAACCGTGGAAAGTGAATCATTTGTGCATTGTATCTCATGATTTGGTTTCTGATGGAAATCCGGGGGCTGAAAATTGTCGATGCATTCAGGAATTTTACAGTTCGAATTGATAGCTAGAACGTATTACTTTACTGTCAAATGCTCACAGCTGACGGATGGTCTCAGTACTACAGTTGACAAATTCCAACCCAGTTATCTTACAGATTGCCTCCTACCTAGTTCATTTCGGCGACATTTTTAAATTACGCTGCTTATTATATCGGGATGACAGGTAAAAGAAATTGTTTTCTCCAACAAACTATAGTAAGTTTGAAAAAGTCTGTTAAGCCAGATCTCACATTTACAGGCTAATCAACAGCAGCGATCGTTGTCAATGTTACTTCTCACTACTGATGAGTAGTAGAGGACTTCACTGTATAAAGTTAAACATTGCCCACAGCTGAGCACAGTCTAGGCTCATCTATAGACCTTGTAGCCCATCATTACACTTGGGGTTTGCACTCGATATTGCTCACCAGTAGTGCATGTACTTGTCACGGTCAGAATTTGAACCGGTCGAAAATTCTACGTAAACTGAAAAGCAATTTTTAACAGGTGTTGTTTAAATTATGTCATTTGAGCTTCCCTACTATTTAGCAATATCCATAATATTGCTTAGCACGTTTAATGATTTCTAAGAATCCAATACTTGGAATAAAACTTCTAAAAAAAAACATTTCACTCCAGGCAAAAGGATGTGTATTGTATCTCTATTCGAGATTACTGGACAACCTGTAAGTTCCTCAAAGAAAAACGTGGCAAAGGATTCGCACACAATGAATTAGGCGTTGGCACAGTGGTCAACGCTACTCTCTTAGGAAAGCTTAGTCTGGGTTCAAATCCCGGTATGCATTATTGATGAGCTATAACAAAATCGACGCTGCAATCGACTATGAGTACAGTTCAGTAAAAAAGGATGCTAAGCCCGTTTACGAGAGGGTGATGTGAACCTGACGAGTGAAAATCTTAGTCACGTTTTTCGACACCCAGATGTCAGTTTCTTTCCGATATAGTCAACTTCAATGTATCTACTTAGAGTTAAGCACAAATTCTTACTTGTCATGTGTTAAGGGGTATTTCTGTACGTTCTGCACTTGGGATTAGATGATTTATTTTGACTGTTCGTGATATCTATCGTTCATACGGAAATCCAACAGCCACAGTAATCGATGGTTTGTACCAGAATTCAGGTATTCGGTGTACCATTAAAATTTTGTAAACGTAAGAAACGTAGGGAAACAGCTCAAGTCCGGTTGGGAAGTTGATTTAAACATTTGATACGGTTTGGAATTCTGTGGTCCTTTGCATGTTTGCACAGGGCAACTATCATTAGTTTTTCACTGAGAATCCGGTATAGTAATCTATCATAACTTAGTACATTTGGGAACACCACCAGTAGAACTTGACTGTAAAGAATACTTTACAATACTTAACCGAACCTGTAGTTTACCATTACGTATTTGTCTTTGTGATAGGCAATCAGTACGAAGAAACTTCTGCCGACCATCTTTCTTGTTATGCAGCTACCGAACCTCCATATTCAGTGCTTTCTGATAAACATAGGGATTATGTTGAAGCATAGTATGACATGACCGCTTCAGATTAATGCTGCTTTCAACAACAGGGCATCTCATTATGACCAACGATTAGTGTCCTTCTTCATTCCAACTTAGTTGCTCACTACAGTCACATATACTGGTATGCTGTTCCAGTTGATGTCCACTAGCAGTCTCCCCTAGCTAATTACTAGAAGATGCTTTACACTCCACTTGATCGTCAAAATATCCACCAAGGTATAGTTGCCTTTCCGATAAACATTCATTGATCGGCAGTGTGCAAGTATTTTGCAGTACGATCTTTTTCAAAATCATTTTTCATCCTTGTTCGGACCTGTCTTACTCTAGATCTCATTGCAAGCACCTGTTAACTAGTCTGGCTCTATTTCAGTTGGGCATTGCTGGGCTAGACCCTTGTATAAACCCAGCTTTCTTGCCAAAGTATTTGAATCAGTTATCTTTTTCAGTTGAAACTAATTACAACCGTTCATCACATTCTGCTTGAAATTTGGAATAATTTTATTACTGTATAAATCCAAACAAATGAGTCAGTCGTCTATCCGTCATTGAAACTCTGAGCAAATAAAAACTGAAGATTCATCTTTAGGAGTTCTTAAATCGTATAACCAACTTTGGTTAACTTGGCTGAGCTCGAGCGAGGAGGTCTGTCAACAGTAATCCCTACTACACTGCTTCTACTTGATGAGTAGTAGGGGCATTAACCGGTTAACCATGAGACGTGCTCACAGTTGATCATGGAGTTTGCACTCAGATTTTCTAGTCATCCCCTTTTGAAAAGTGTAAGTAAACCTCAGTTTTACTCCTGTCACAGATCGGCAGTATGGTCAGTCCCCGGCAACAGCGAAACTTAAAATCCGATCTACGTTATCAGACAGCTGTGTTGCTCATCACGCTACTGACTCCATACTGAACAAGATGTAGTTACTATATTTTAGAGCTCACCTAGGCACGAATATTTTGATATATTGTGAAAGAAGCCAGCTGTAAACCTGTCACTTCATACTAAAAAGCACCGGCTGGAAAGTTTATCTGAACGCAGAGCCCACGTGCATGTGTGAGTGGGTTTCATGTTAAATTATCTGGTTCAAACTGACAACAAACTTTAAAATCTGTCAGCCTAAAATTCCCAACAAAAACGCTGAAGGCTACGAACGTGGTGCCGTTGTTGAAGAAGAAATCTCTCACTGTTTTAGTCGGGGGAAGATAAAAAAAACTACTTAAAATCTGCATTCCGCACTAGCATAAGAATGTGAATTCAACGCTAAAGAATGGGTGACTGATGTCAATTGCTACATTGTCACTTGCCTGTCATAAAATAGATGATGTACAACAATGTAATAGCGGGTATCTCACCTAGGCCACTGCCGTGCAGTTAATCACTAACACAAACTCGGATTGGAGCATACTCAGGTCGTATCCATAGGAAGTGCTTCACAAAACGAGTCGAATAGTTAACACATCTAATAATGTTGAAAATTTTTCTCTCACTCTACCACTCCCTTAGTTGGATGGAATATTTTAAGCACGTCGATATTACACAAACTTACTTTGTGACGTTTCAAGCACAGAGCTTATTTATTCAGCAAACCAAAATAGTCAATACACGCCTGGCTACGACAACAAACAGAATTGTTTGCTTGTATGGTATAACTTGTATAATTTAACGTTGATATAAATTGTGTTGGTTAGAATTTTTTGATATCGAACTCCAATTCTCGCCCGTTTGTTCTTTCAAGCCCGGTTTTTATGTTCCAACATATATTTCTGTTTAGCAATTCCCGACTAGTTTGATTCAGACACTCACCTACACCATAGAAGTGTGTCCATAGTTGTCACTTAATAAAATTACAAGGTAAAAGACGCGTTGAAACTGTACGTGACGTAGCAAACATTCTAACATATCACTGAGATCATTCATCTGATAATGTGGGCACAATCGTCTTCATTTTACATACTGATCCCGAGCCCCTCAGAAAGAAGACGCAGTAATAGGTGGTACTTTGGAGCTGCACTTGGCATTTAAGTGATGTAACTGATATAGAGAAGACAAGCCACAATACTATGTGGTTCTTACCCTCGTTTTCTGCAATAAAAATTAGTAGTGTTCTGAAAAAACAAATAACCCTGGGCCCTATTTGTTGTTCATGATCACCTAATTAGTCAAGAGAACAACAAGTACAAAAAATGCCCGAAACATTCAAAGCCAGCCTACGCTGACTAACAGCTACAGTTTGAAAGTTTCAGGCCACCAGTAGAAAAAATAATGCAGTAGAAAACGCTTGTTTAGTTTCTTACTTGAATAGCTTCTCAACTGACCATATGTTAAGTGACAGAGAACATCTTTCTCCTGTTCGAATCCAGCCGAAAGCCTGATTTTTCACGATTGGGCCTCATCTAAGAACAGAGAAGTCAGAATAGGTCATCTGTACAATTTATTTCTCGTGCAAGTTTTCGTGCATCTCGTGATGTACATACTGCATCTACGGGCATTTGAAACAAACGTTGTGCTGTTGTTTTGTAATTCTATTTTCGAAGCTTCTCCTAACATATGAAAACTAAAACCGTAGACCTCAGCAGTTATTAAATGAAATATGACGGAATGTGGAGTGACACCGGGTGAAAAGATGTTTCTGCCTTTTTTGTTGAACTTATCACTACCTCTGCGACTCAGATAGTTCAACAGTAACATCTTTCATATGTCAAAGATTGAATCAGTTTCACTGGCCTCTACCTTCCTACACTTTCTTAGAAAATTCACCTAATGATGTCTGTTTGTGCTTCGACTGAGCAATGTAACGCGAAGCGTGATAGAATCATCCATATATGTGCCGATGGTTGAGTCAACCCTCCGATAGAACGCACTGAGGTTTCGACAACTTCCATCGCCTCCCTTCAGGCTGGACGTATTTTAACTGTGTAATGACCAGGATGTTGTCTGAGTTTTTATGTGTTATGAATAACCCTTCTGCTTATGTCCTACTCTGTTTAGGTTTCCACGTCCTCTTCAATAACAAACTCGCGTCATGTGATCTTTAGCAGTCGTATAGCGTCAACAAATTTCTGATATATCCGCACGATAAAGTGTTCATCCGAAGGTTCGTGAAACTGAAATGACAAGAGCCTGTGTGGTATCTATACTTTACAGTTAACATTGAAATCAAATGTTTCATTGCCACCCTGCAAGAAACTGCAGCACCTTAAATGGTTAATGTCTGAGGCCGGTATAAAGTAATAAGTCTCTGATGTGATTTTTAGACTCAGTGCTTTTGAAGAAGTAGCTTCTGTCGGCGTAAAATGGTTTCGACCGAGATGTAACACCTATGCCTGGCTTGGTAGAAGTGCAACCGAGCAGCATACAGACAATGTTTTCCTTTTGTTACAGTCACTGTCTGCAGAATACATGGCAAAGTCAGCAAGGTATGAGGTAGATGAAAGTTAGAAAGCTGATCATTGAGTTTCGCGCGTGTAGATGGTAGTAACATAACATTCACTAGAAACCGAACGCACATTGTTGTGTATGAAGGTACGACAAGGACGTCATTTGCGTCATGGTGACGAGTGGCGGGTACCTAAGAGCAACTTTTTCTATCGCTGTTACGTCTCTGTGCATTTTCTCGAGTAATTTTAATCGACACTAGCTTCATTACGAAGATCGGTCTACTATATACTGTTGTTATATATATTTGTACGTTATATTTTATCTATTCTGTGTACTATTATTTTCTCATCTTGTCTTAACTATTGTAGATAATCCATTTTTTCTGTTAGCAACCGTTTGTCACTGAGTAATTCAGACCACTCATGTATCAGGCTTTACGTTCCTGTATATGTTAAAACTCACCATCAACAGGTGTCTCACTGCACGAATTGCCAACTTGAATGATAACAGTTTCTGCTCAAAAATCTTGATTGACCAAAGCAACTGCTTCCTATAAGACGGGATTATTTTTCATTCTGATATTTTGGCCTACTGTAAAAAATTGGGTAAATATTTGAACTTTTATTTTAAGGTCTTTTGCCTCTGTGAGACACTCCTTGTAGGCACTGGTAGATTTCCCTCACATGTATTATGCAGTGAATTATACAGAAGTTTAATCACCCTCGTCAACAGAGGACAATCAATTAACTAGCTGCAGTGCTTTTTATCCGTAAACATTCCTGATCAACAAAAGTTGCCTCATAGTATGGAATGCTTTAAATCAATTAAGTTGTGTCAGTCGCCCCATTCAAAAGTCCTCCAGTGATATTGAGGAGTTAAACACTACTTCGGGGGGTTCACTAAATATCCCTTCGTCTGTCTGTGGATAATTTCCTTCAACCGAAAACTTTATTCCCTGTTGAACTCACATCCGCGTATAGAGAAATGATGTAACTCAAAACAAGCAAAGCGGGAAGGCCAGACGGATATTTGCCAGTTATACTGAAGTAGCGTGATGAAGTGTTTGGTTGCTTATTTTGCGGACATATTCACTGAGTAAGTCATACGGAGAAAAACTGCCGACTGTTAGAAAACTGTAAGCATCAAGCTGGCACCCCGGGGAAAGCAGATCTAAATTTCGGCCGAGAGCATGCGAATCTGTGGCGTTGAAATTCACTGAGAAACTCCTCTTTGGTCAAGTACTTTTGTGTTACAACTAAACGGATTCGCATTAATTTGCGTATCGTCAATCTGGACACACGGTTAACATACCGTTCTGTCTTGTCCACTCATTTTTCTCAGCTCTGGATAACAAATGTTATGTAGCCTTTTTTTGTTTCCTCGTCCACAACAGCGCTTTTATTTGCATCAATAGAAGTTTAGTTGTGTGCACAAAAACTACGGCATTTAACAGTCATTCACCTTAATGTTAAATAATTACTTTTCGGATTGCTGGCAGTCTGTTAGTTTGCAGGGTCAAGAAGCTTTTTCAATACTCACAAATCTGGGTGTTGTCCAAGACAGAATTCTTTCTCTGTTTTGTTCTTTTTTACTTACCTACTTACTTATGAACCGCATGCCCATTCCGAGATTATTTTTGCTGAATTATGAGGTTGATATTTTGTTTGGTGTCTAACGTTCAGAAATATACCTTTCCCTCGACTTACAAAATGGCTCTACCGAATTGGCCGGTTGTTCTCAGGCGCGCTCCTTATCGCTGACTATTTTCGAACGCATTGGGCTTTTTCTCCTTTTTTTGAAGTAACGACCTACAGACGCCTTTTTGATACTCGCCTCCCGATAAAAGTTGAAAACAAGTTTATTACTAGACTTTATTCCGGTAAGTAATTAGGTGTAATGCTGATCCACAACTTGACATGGTCTCTTCATGTTAGTCATGTTTTTACCGTAAAGCTTCACGTCTGAAATCATGTTCAGTGTCATATACTTTTATTCCCCCGTTTTATGCGTGTGTGTATTTTCCTCTTTTGGCTATATTGCACTCCAACCATTTTTTGGTCTTGTAACCAAAGATTTGCAACTTCTTTCTAGCTGCAGCATTATTTCTGTTTATAATCTCTTTAACTGTGCAACGGTTCGAAAATGTAAGATAGGAAAGTCGTGTGCCCTCAAAATTTCATTCATGTCTCTACAACCTATGCATAATGATCTTTCTAAACGTATATTCACATCCTCGACTAAGGTGAGTTTTAATTTAATTTGTGCTCATGCCAACGCATAGGTTCTATTTGCAATCCCCCACTTGATACGCCTTTTTACTAATCGGATCACTTAGTGAAGGAATTGGTGGTAAAGTTAAATAGATAATCTTATTAAATATTCTGTCTACCAGCTGAGCAAACGTTGACTATCCACCTCCTAAAGTGTGCGAAGCAGTTTCCTTAATTGACCCGACTTGATGACGTTACGATGACTGATGAAAGTTGAATGTGATGTAATTCTTGATCTAAAAGTTGGTATTACGTAACAGTTACGCAACCAATATTCGCAGTTAAGCAGAAGCAACTGACTGCAGTGAAACACCCGGATACTCGTTTTGTCAATCAGTTATTGTCGAGACGTTCGACAAGTGAGGTGATTTGCATGGATCTAAACACAAAGGTCTGATTAATTGCTGAAAAAACAGTGCAGTTTGTTCACAAAACCGTCGATCTGCTACGGCCTGTTACCACGCCCGACTCGCATGTTATTTACTAGCTTGCGTAAAAGCGGCAACATTGTTTGGGCTGTATGAAAATGGAAAGTTCTTCTAAGTGATTTCACACTTCGACTGTGCAACTGGTTGCAAGCCTACAAGTTTTACGGGTTAACGGCTTAGTCACAACATAGCACACAAGATTATTCTGCATCAAAATGATCCGTATCTGACAAATTTCTCCAAAACGGTCACCATTGGTCAATACAAGTCAGTTTTTTGTTTATGGAAACCAATTTTCCCAAGCGCCATGTGTCCGTTTAATTTGCTTAAACGCGTTCCTGAATTCTCCTTCTCCGACTATACCTAGAGGTTTCCGAAAAATGTACGACGGTTTGTCAAACATTTGTTGGTTGGCACTGATATACTAATGATAAAAAAAATTAATTTTTCTTATTCTGGGCTACTGGTAGGAAAGTCAGTGCAAACTGCCCCTCTGAGCTCATAACCCTGAATATCCTTCAAGGGACGGCTTCTTCAACGGAATATAACCGTTAGTTCTTAGTCGACTTCTAATCACGCTCCCCCTCAGCTTGTTTCCAGGTACCGACTTTTTTCCAATCAAAGTAGATAAAAAGCACTAGAGATCCGGCCTGGTTGCTGGGTACGGTTGATAAGTTGCTAGAAATCGAAGTCACTAGTGGCGATCTGTACATTTTGAGAAACAGGATTTAGCAAGTTGCAGTAAAAGATTTGGTAAGCTTCGCCTTCTGTCATATCAGCATTCTTGATTGTTCACGAGGCTGTCTAATGAAAATGGCATGATGAGACTAGTTCCCTACAATGCATGCTCAGTCACTTGAGAATGTCCAGAAAAAAAAGCCGATGTGATCTGTCTCGCTAATGAATGAATTCAGACTATTTCGGTTGCGAAGTATCGCATTGCATCCCATGCATTGAGTCCTGTTGGGTTTCGGAGTATGAGAAGGAAAGTCACATTTTGTCCTCTGCTACTGTCCGCAAGTAAAATCAGCCTGCTTCACTCCTGTGATTTCGAAACTATCCGCACATGCAATTCAGCCAGTCCGCACTTGGCATTACTGGTGTTCACTTGGCGTAGACACCTAACCTGCTCACATTTTCGTGCAGAATCTTTGTAGCATTATATTGGGATAGGCAAATAGATTCCACTGCCTGAAGCATCTTAGCTGACCCATTTTTAAACACTATGCATTCCATAATAGTTACACTGTTTCCCGTATGGGTTGATTACTACATATGCAACCTTTGCTGTGCCACCAACCGCGATTACCTTCAGTATTTCATCCATTCATTTTGTTTCTAAAGGTTATTGATCCCATAAAATTTGATAGAGCTCACACCCCTCATGGCTGTTTATGTGTCCGAAAATTTGCGCCTGGATGATTTGTAACTTGTGCTAAGGTCATTTCAATGACTAATACATATAAGTTTGGATAAATAAACAGAAGCCGAGAAGGAAACGAAGACATTTTGTGTTTGCACACAATGATAAACACATTAAAAGACTGTGAACTTACAAGCTACCCATGTCGGCTTTTTGTACTGCCATCTATTGAGTTGCGATCCGCTTATTGTTACTTGTTATTGATGAGACAATACGGAATGCTGGCACCTACGAGTTTTGCTCTGTGCATTGCAGTTTTACTGTCATGAAAGAACTGAATATTTTGAATCTTGATGCTATTTTGTCAACTACTGGGTTTATGTGTCAGGCATAAATGCTTATACTGAATGAATCTCCAAGTAGTACCTGGGACTCAAAAATTGAGACGAGAGCATCAACTAAACCACCATCGCTCTAGCAAACTCAGTCGTCTATCCATGCACACTCCCTTACTGTGAACCGAATTTATCATAAGCTTAATTTTTAAATAAAACGTCTCACTAAAACCATTGATGTTTAAAAACTAAATACGAAAGCTTCAGGAACAATAGTTGTATTTAGTTTTAAACCAGTGTTTTGCAGTCAGATATAAATTATCATTACTACTGTCATCTAGGCTAGTCACATGAACTACTGAAAACAAATAATTTCATTGGACTCAGACTTACCTAATACACGATAAAGCGAATTACGTCTGAAGAAATGACTCATTGGTATCTGAAAATTTTGTACAAAATCCTCTCAACTGACAAACCAAACTGAAGGATGAACAATAGTTTTATAATATAAATAATACAAGTCCGTTTAAAAGTTCGCAGCATCTCCTACTGTGTGCCAGAAACTTAATTCTAACAAGTGGAATATGTACATGCTGGTTATGCCTAGTATTTAAACTAGGACAGTTTTGATCAGTGATTTCACATCTAAAAGTGCCAATGAAACTCTAGGGTGCCTCAGCCTAGCACTAAACGACGTTTCCTTGACATTTGAAGTTAAAATTCAGCGTCGTGTTTTGCAATTACATCAATAGTCATAATAAATTCGAAGTAAAACATAAACTCATCCGATCGACTTGACAGTCGTAGACCTTTTGCTCCTGAACGGAATAAACATTTTGTGTGAAATGTGTAGTTCTGTCAAGTTAACTCTGCACAAGAACAATCGATAATTGGTAACAGCTAAGATTGAAAAAACGCTTAGAAGCAGTGGGTTGCACTGACAATGAATTAACTTGTGACTGTTTCAATTCACTAGTAAACCTACCTCACGAATTTTAGAAAGCATTACAGCTATTTCGGCTAGTATGGTATTCTCATAGCTAATGTTTAGAACTAAGTGCTTGGCTAAAGCTACGTGCACTTCTGATAAGTGGAAAACGTTTCAACGTTTCAACTGTAATGGAAATGAAACAGTCACTCAGTAACACCCCACAGTTTTAGAACAAAGAAGGCTCAGAAATTCATACTATTGGACTTGACAGTCATATTTCAATAAAACCGTTTTTATTAGCTATTTTCTAACACGAAAAGGTGTAAAGAATAAAACAAACTGTACCACATTTTCAACCATGTAAGAAAAAATGTACACATTAAGAAGACTAACCAGTTTCCAAATATTTCAGACATTGTTGGTTACCAATTTAATACTTCAACCCAATAAACCAGCTTCAGCTTTTTAACAAAAGCACGACCGATTTATTCGAGTTGACCAGACCAACTACGATTGGATTAAGTAGGAACAAGAATCTTTGTATGATAATTTTACTTATTAAGAGATTAAGCCAAACAGTTTGGCAAACTTTGCTCAACGTCTGTAAGAAGTGTACTGTTGTACTCACCTCGTTGTGCTACAGCTGAAAGCCTTACTTATTCGGCGTGTTTCCAACGCTCCGTTTTAGTTGAGTAACCCATGCACAACTTAACATGACAGCTTGGTTTTCGATTCTGTAACTATTATGCATGTATCATGAGGTATGTGCATACGTGAATTTACAAGCACATATGTATACTTCTATGGAGCCTGTCCCTTAGATTCCACGATTGTCTCCATAATGCACACACTTTGTGTGTTACGTGTTCAGTCTTTGAAATGGTCACGTTTCACTGTATTATTCAGCACATTGAATTCTTCTGAAACGATACAAGAACGTTGAAGAAGGCTTACTGGCACTTCATCAAAGTAAAGAAGACTGCTGGTATTTTGTTCTATCCTCATCAGTCGCTAAAGTGAAACCAGTCATTTTTTGTGCAAATTACTCACAGTAGAAATAAGTAAACGGACCAATCTTAATGTTTACGGCCCCCAAGATGCATTCCGTGTCATAGAAAGAAGGTTGCTTACATTCAACATCTGCTTGCGCAAAACTGGCCGGTTCCGGTTGGAATCGTGTAACACTATCTCAAACCAGTTGACCGGACAATGTTTAGATGTTTCCAGCTTTTCAGGTACCGATTTTTCGGAGAATCAATTACGTGGGTTCTATGAAGTTTCTTGTATATCTCAAATGGTAATCCCGCGGACTCTGTGCACACATTATGTAGTACGGGGTGTACTGAAGCAAGCCCATTTATCTGGACTATGACTGAAATGACCAATTAACTAACGTAACCAAATCATGCTCATTTATAAGAAAAATAGAGGTGATGTAAAAATCTTAAATAATAGAGGTCAAAACAGCATAGAAATCACCGTTAGTTGCCATACCATAATGCCTTATCTCATGTGCGATCCACAATCAACACAAAAGATATTAGGTTGCGGAGCCTTCGCCAATTACCACTGAACAAAACGTTGACCCATAACGAGTGGAGAATGTGGTATTTGTTAAATCCGGATAACAATGAAATCTGTCCGAAGATATAACAGCCACATAAACCTGGATGTAAGCTGCTTTATAAGTGCTTTTTATCCAGGCAGTGGGTTGATGGAGTACTAGAGCTTTCGAGTATTTGCTACAATCTCCATTAAAAGTGAATGCATAATACATTATCTGCATCCAATATGCTTCTGGTCTATTGGAGTAGTTATAAAAAACCTTAAAGTTTTAGAGACTATTCTTTTGCGGTAGTATTGTGGATACACTTGATTATTAAACTACATCAGTAAAAGGCTGTAAAATCATCGCATTCACCTAGCGAACTTAAGTAGACTTTTTATGTGGAATGTTAACAGTGCATGATTTGTGTAAATGGATACATTTTTTTTTTGAATTTGCAGAGCTGTCACTGTTGTAACCGATACCCACTTCTTCTAGGATCTCCTTCTTTTAAAATCTCCTCTTGTCCTTTTTAGACAGAGTTCATTGAACATCAGATCACATGAATAATATAATCTCTATCCAACTTATGCTATCACTTTAGTGGCTTTAAGCCAATTCTGTTAGCACAAACTGTGCACAGCATCGAAAAGAGAAACCAAATCTGACATTTCGGAGTTCTCCATCTGGGTTCGTAGCTTAGCTGATTGAACTCTTGGAGTTGCTGTTCCCGTCATTGCTTTTAATTCAGTCAACACGCAGACTTCCACGATTGAGTCCTACTCAAAGCTATGTGAACATTTTTCTCTGCTCACCCGTTTACCATGTGGTCTGAACCAGCCCCACTTATTTACATTACCTTTACTCTTATTTCGGTCAAGCTACTTTCGCTTTCTTCACATGACTGACTGCGTGAGTCAATCTACTCAGTATGTGTCTTGACCTCATGAAAGATGTGTGCATTGTCTCATCGTGCAAAACACTTTACATGTTATCGTTTGTCTTTTCAAAGCCTTTCGATGGAAACTAATTATTTAAGACATTTGTAACCTGATGTGTTGAATCCTGAAAATTCCTATTTCACTTAATAATAATCGTTAACGGGACCTTAAGGAAAAAATGCCTGAAAGATAGCTGTTTCCACACACGTTGAACAAGTAATGAATCTTCAACTGTTATTAAAGTATGCTATTCACTGACACGCTTAGAAAGTAAATGCTTCTCTCATCATGTAGATCTTCCCCTGCATACTCAGCAAAAGTAGTCAAATACGTTACCACCAACAAATGTGGGCCATCTGAAAAGCTTATCTGAGGAGGAAGGTTACAACTAACTTTGTGTTGATCACTTTGTAACACCTTAGCTCCCCAACCAGCGCTTTAAACACTACTCAGTTAGCGCGATGAAGTTAGTTGCTTCAGCTTAATTAAAAAGTCGTTATCGTGAGATTATTCGCCGGATTGAACTGAGCTATTCTGCTCACTTTGCTTTCGAAACCGTCGGGCCAACCAAATACTATTCGCGTGAAATTGTGATCGGACGGTTTCATATGCCTATTCGCTCATCGACCTTGTTACAAAAATAAAGATGACTTAATGGAAAATTCCTGTCTGCACAAGGTCACGCACTACTGACGAACTTTAGTGAGAACTAACCTGAAGTTTAGCGCTTCCATTAGAAACAGGCAGGCCACAAGTTTCGCCTGAATGTGGAGACTGTCGTCGAATATATTACACTAAACCCCCCAAAAACTTTAATCCATGCTAACAATTCACACGCAACGAAACATCATCATCTCTTCCAGTATGGCAAAAATTCAGGGAAGTGAACAAATAACAGATAACCATCAGTGAAATATTACACTGATATACTTACACACAGTTG
>LUCH01000027.1:450242-465383 GCA_013368495.1 Paragonimus heterotremus | reverse complement strand
GGTTGGACGATACTGTAGAGGTTGGTACTTGTTTCGATAAGACAAATGTTGATGACAGTGATATCCGAGATGCTTGTAGGTGTTACCTGTTGACCAATCTGCCTAAGTTGTACATTGGGGGTTTCTGGCTTAAACCATGTTCGAGGGACAGCGAACGGCTTATACTGTCGTCACGCCAATGTTGCCATGATTTTTGTTGCGAGCAGCAGGTGTGATTGGTTAGAAAATAAAAGTGGACAGTGGTCACAATGTGATTGGACTTGCACGTAGCCTGGTGTACACCTGGCTTGCAGTTTCTGTTTGCAGAATCATGACAGTTGATATTGCTGAATCTTCATTTTACGTGAATGCAACAATGACTTGGTTCGAATTTATCATTTTCCCGTTACAGTGGTCTATACCATCTCGACGGCCTGTTGTCCGCTTGACGTCATTTTTCACCGGTCCAAGTAGTTCTGCTAAATCTATTGTAATTGCTTTCGAAAGGAATATTCCAGAAGACGTCGGGGAGTACAAACGTTCGCACACACCCAATGGTTGACAGTCGGACTAACAGTTATGCGTTACGGTGTAATGCCACTCTTGCATTGCGCATCGAATATATGCCTGTACAGTCGCCTGGCGAAGTGGTTAGAACAGCAATACTTGCCTCGGTTTATTTGACCACATCGATTTTCATCTGATATCGTTGTAAACAGCAAACAACCGACAAATTGGTATCCCAGTGCTAAGCAGGACGAACTTGATACACACAAGTGTGATCTATATTAATTCACAACCTCTAAGGTAAATATAACCCGTGGCTATATGTTCAGTAAGGGTCTAGGATGATGAGGATCGCCAAGTGATGTCAGAAATCAGCACAATACCGTACAGATATATACATTTACTCTACGTGGGCACCCTCATCGTAATCGCCTGCCCCATGAGCAAACTGAGCTTAACCGTTACACTATCATGACACGAAAAGAAGTCCTAGTTTAAAGAGGAAGTATATGGGCATTGGTCCCTAAGCCACGCTCATGAGCATCCAGTCTGACCTTCTCCAACGAGCACTGCGATGCATGTTGTGAGGACGATTATCAACCGAATGGTAGCCTTAGTCCCAGACTAATTGGATTGCAACCAATGTACAGGCCTCAATAACAACTACATGACGTTTAATATACGCGTTTATCGGTCTAAACATCTAGATGTTGTGTATGAGTATGGACATGACTGGTTTTAGTAGTTGGGCTCCCTCCTCTCCCCCTCTTTTTTTTACTGGCTAAGGTTTGTTTTTCTCTTCGTGGCTGTGTAGCAGCTAAGCATCAATCCGAACCACTGATTTGTCGCTGTCTGTGATTATGTGCCTTCATTGTGTATGTATTTGAGGTCTTTTCAGTGCTATGTTCTTTTACAACATTCCTGGTTTCGTGTTAAGAGTTTCACTGTTGATGTTTCGAATTTCCGGTTTGTTGTGGCCAATTTTGAATTTAGCTACTGTTCGGTTAATAAAATCCACAGGATTCCTTACGCAATGTACTATTCACAAGGTGGGCTTTCTTACGTACAGGTTGCGGCGGTGGGAGTGGTTAGTTATTGGCCGATCTTGATCGGAGGGCACAGAAAAGATGTGGGAAACAAAGCGATAGTAAATTAAGATTAGACGGAGGGAAAATCGATGATGGATTAATGGGACCTCAAGAAGACTGCGGCTGATCGACAGGATGGATGGGATAGGTCTTGATCAAATCAGATGTGTGGATCTCAATCCAGGAAAGGGTTGTGCAGGTGCATTTCAATGCAGACTACTTAAGTTACATGAAAACACTCAAAACGTGTACACCAAATGCTAATTGTATCATTGGCTGTGGTATCTGCGCTTCTGCAACCAACACGGCGAGTGGGCTGGCATGGTAACAATCAAGATATGAGCGCAGACCTAAATAACCTTATCGCTCTGGTCGTATGGTCAGTCTGCCACAGTCTGCTCATTGGTTCGAACGACTGATGTGGTCGAACCAATAATTATAATAACTGATTGTCCAACCTTCCCATTTATACGATGCTATACAAACAAGTTGAAAAGAGTAGAGGCTGTATGGGCGGGTTTGAGATAGTCGCTGAGTTAGTTGTTGTCTGTAAACCCGATGACAAGCTGGGGGCAGTCTGACAAACAAGGCGGCGTCAGCACCCTAATAGGTCAAAATTGAGGCGTGTTAGGGTAGTTTTGAATCCACACAGAACGATCACGGTTGCAGAAGGAAACTAAGTAGCACACAGGACGTTAGCTGTGAAATAACTAGTTGGTACACCAATGAAGTCTAATTGGATCGCACAACTATAAGTTGCAAATAACACAGGGCTTTAAATTCTGATAGTATTTTCTGTTCACCTACTCGTTTTTCTGAAAGTTACCGTCCTTCTGTCATGACCCCGTCGATTAGGTATTAAATTTTGCGATCGGGCGGCTACCGTCGAAAAGGCTATCAATTCCACAAGTGTAGATTTTACAGACAGTCACAACGTTATCCTGTTGAGATAAGACACATTAGGAGGAACGTAGCACAGCTAGTGGCTTCAAAAAATATACCAGTTACAGATGAGCTTACGAAAGCGACCATTTCGTATTAAGCACATTAATGACTTTCAACCTGATAACAAATGTGATAGCTGATCGAGTGGTTGTTTTTAATGTTCGCACTTATGATTCTGTACTTTGGAGTTTTACTTCAGTTGTCTTCTCACACTGGGATTACTGTTTTTTGGGAGGGCACAGTCGTCTGATTGATAAACTTTATTGACGCCAGTAGGCCATTTGTCTGAAAATGAGGCCCTGGATACAAAACATACCAACATTGAAATTCAGCGCTGATTTGCACTAGGTCAACTTGAGTCGTCAACGCCTTGAATGTCATTTCGAAGAAAAATACTCATGTATCTGATCCATGAGGTGGAATCGCCTGTTTCCGACTATTCGAGTTGCACGCATTTCGGGAGTTCATATTTCCGTGTTAAGGATGACTCCTCTTTGGATGGAGCAACGTGCGCTGTGCCGTAGTGCCACCAAAGATGCGAGGTTTATTCTGGATACTCACCTGACCGCTGTGATTCTCACCGTTTTGCCTGTTTATCTATGAGGTAGGCCCACATATCTTGCGTTTTTCACACAAGAGCCGCTTCCAGAGTGTTAACCCTAGTGAGAATGTTTGATGGCCTGAAACCAGTCGTCCCGAGCAAACTTCTCTCAATCAAATTATACCAAGTGGGCCCCATTTTCCGTTTCTAAATTTGAATAACACGTCGATCTGGTTCGTGTAACGCACTTCTTGGATCTCGCTCAAGGACGGCCAGAGAAAAACGGATACCATACACAGGAACGTTCGCGTACAAGAAACGGTAACCAACCTTTCACGGGATTATGGTAGAGCAACGCAGTACTGTACTTTTCTACCTTATCAATAGAGAACCAGACTTCAGAACATGCGCATTGTGAACGCAAAGAAAGAAAAGATGATTTTTTTTACAAGTACGGTTGAGAGAAAAGAGATTGCAAGTCATGGTTAATAAGGATGAGGCAGACGGAATAAGGTTGAACACAGCAGAGAACAGTTGGAAATTGTTGAATAAAACATGATTCTGTTGAGAAGTCTCTAAGGAATATGTGACAATAGGTCATCAACACGGCCAATAGATTCCAATAGCATAGCTTGTGTGCGTGCATGAAACCAGCAACAGAGAACAACAGGGAAGAATGCACGGTGCATAGATAAGGTGATGAAAGAAGTCACCGATTTTCGAATGAAAGCAAGCGGCAAACAAATCTGAATCAGATTGGGGGGGTGAATAGTTTATACACAGGAGTGGGCGGGGGAATCAGATGGTATTTTACAGCTTCGCGAGGGTGGGGCGCGGCTCATATGAATGATACTTCCTGCCAGAACACAGATCAACGAGGGCGGCTAATAGACGCCGTTTAACTGAGAGCACAACAATGGGCGTGCAGGAGACGTATTATGCGTTGGACATCACCATGTGATTAGTCTATTGGATGGTGTTTTGAATTCGTTCTATCCATTCATTCGCCTGTGTAACCGAGTCGGCTGCAAATCGATAAGTTCTGGAATTCGTCTCGAGCTGATAGGAAGAAAGGTGTTAATCGTAAAAAAAACTAGTTTGCTTGATTTATCGCAGGAGCTGCGACATCTTACACAAAAGCACATCAAGCCAATCGGAGAAGTCAACAGGTCGATACATTAGTTTCGGTTATCTAGGTTATTTTCCAAAAATACTCCGAGACCGGTCTTACACCTGCTTGAGGCCGTTAAGTCTTATTAGTGGTCATAGTGATCCGCTGAGGATGGCGTGGAAATCTGTGATTGCGAGCGTTGATAACATCAAGAAAACGAGTGATTGGTACGCACATCTAACTGCCATGAGAAAAAGAAGGGCCGTGCTTTAGAAGTGACAGAAAGAATGGGACTAGGCTCATGAAGCCCTTCTATTTAAATTCAAATGGTTATTATTCAAGGTGCTTGTCTTGCAAACAGGCAGCTTGTGGATTGCATAATCCCTCAGCATTATTTACCCTCATTTCAGTTTCAGTTGAAACAACGAAGCCATGAAATCTGATGGGCTGCTACCCCCGTTAATATTAACGACAAACGTTTGTGCGTTGAGAAGCCGATTCAAATCTTATTCATTCCGAGAATATCTGTCAAGGTATAGACAACCTGGTCCCAACTTGCCGAGCACGTGAGTAGCAGTTGTCTACAGGATAAAGCGAATCAAATCATAGGAGTCCATATAAATCTCACCTCAAACACACTACAGTCAGCTACGCGACGCTGATGTGGAGCGAAGTTCCTCACCATACGTACGGCACGCACTTCCTGCAAATCGATCCGGCCGCGTGGCACCTCATCCAATTCAGTGTCGTAATAGCGTAATTGGTGACGATTCGTGTCCAACACAAAGAAACGTTGTTTCCATTGTTGGAGCAGCTTGCGATGCCCCATTTTGTGTAGCATACCGTAGTAGGAAGCAGTCACCAGATGACTGGGTGGAGAGCTATCTGGTCGGATTTCCGGAGGAAGTGGGTGTTCAGGTTGCACCTGCGGCAATTGCACTGTACGGTCTCCGGCGCCGATGCGTTTATCTTGGCTAAGAGACAAAAAAAGTCTGTCACGTGTTATGCAGATAAAAGACGGAATGTAAGATGCCAACCGCTGCACAAGTGGATCCATTCGGTGAGAACACTGATTCATAAGGATAGTAGGTGAACAGCTGACAGTACCAACCAATCGTGTAAATCAGAGGAAGAGCGCTTACAAAAGAGCAGGCATAGTCCACATCCACTATGCTATGAAACCTGATCAATTCGATCATTAACAGTCCCCAGATTATCCGTCTTTGGTAAACACAGCTTGCATATGACTCCTCGTGTATTCTGAAATCACTGCTTTAGCAACGACATTGTCAAGTAGTGAATCTTTGAGGATAGTAATTTTAGCCATTTAGAATCTAATATTGACTCATATATACTTTCTTCGTGCGACCGCACTGTCCGATTCGTATAAAATTACTTTTGGCGCTCCAGGTAGATCGGATATAACAAAGTGGTAATCTAGCAATAAAATGTGAAATAATTCGGTTGGGAACCCAAAAATCCACATGTATGGTATCGCCAGTGTTGTAATGACGGATGACTGCGTGAGAAATTTCTTACCTTCTTCATTTGTAATGAGTTAGTTTGTTCCATGCTATGTACCACGATGCCTACAGTTATATTTAACAATGTGTTGTATGTGTACACGAACAATATAGCTAAACTAGCATTCTGTTCAATGGAAACAGGTACGAAACAATAGAACAAATTGCGTTCAACAAGACCACAATATTCACTATACCGACATACATTCAATTGACACAGGTCATCCATTCACAAGTGGATGTAAAGAGCAAACAGCGTACTGACAGGTTGAGAAGAGTAAGTGCTACAAACATGCCGTACTCATGTGATATGGTGATAAATAACAATGACGGTGCAATGGAGAACAGCGACAAAATAGTAACAAACGTAACTTTTCCGTTTGCATGCATCCCAGTAGTTTGTTGCCGGGTGAACACAATGGAACAAGTGTCAAATCAAACCCACACAAATTAGCCGACAAATAAGATGTGATCACAAAGTGGATGCAACAGACTTACCGGTTTAAAGAGGGCCCTCGTGACCCACTGCAAGACAGCACGATAAAAGTGGCAGAACGATGCTTAGGGATGCCAGCTATGCACAGACTGATTGCTAGCTTAGTCATACAGAACACAACTGGAAAGTTTGTAGCAGCAAAATAAGCAAAAAAGAGTTGTGAGTGATCGCTTAAATGTGTCTTATTTGTAACTCAACAATAAGAATGGACAAAAATGTTCTGAAAGTTACCTCTATCTTCCAAAATGGCTTTACAAAGTCAATACAGCAATGGGCTAACAGCGATCTGTCGCTACATGGGGATACAGCTACGCCGTTCAGTGTAAACACGTTAGAATAACGCCAACGCCTATGCAGACAGACCGAAAACCGATCGCCAAATACGGTTTTTTGGATCTCTCAAGTCGGACGGGAACAGTTGGTCGTGCAAGCGATAAAATGCTTAGATTCAACTGAACTGCGACGTAATTATTCGGACGCTGAGTGAGGCGTAGCCAATTCGCATACGCAAAAGTCACGACAAAGATAACCGAGTTTCAGGTTAGATCTCGAGTATCACCTTCATGTGATTGTATTTATACAAACATTAGTATTCCCAGTAGCCCACTACAATAGGCGGTACTAGATATGGGCTTCGGTCTTGCCAAAGTGGTTCAAATCTGCCGACTAAGAAGCAAACCACGAACCCGAAGATTGTAGAACGAGCGCTTATCATGAACCTTCACATACAGACCTGTTTAAATCCTCACATTTACCCACTGTCTTGATCGTATGGAATCGAAGTAATCCTGAGAGCACGACCCTCAGCTGAAGGTGACGGATGTAAACGTATTGTGAATTAAATTAATGATCTATTGTAAGTACGTATATTCACCAAGCTGTTTTATCTTAGACAGTACAACCGCTTACATTTGCACTGCAGGACTGCGAGAAGACACGTCACGACTATTGCGCCATGGGGGCTTGGGACTCAAAATACCGCCTAGACGAGCGCGATCTGGTTGAAGGCTTGAGCTATGTTCTTCTTCGGTCACTCCTGAAAGTTGTAGTCGGCTCGAATCGTAGGCCACACTGTCCACGTTACGATTCGCATCAGAAGTTACGGCAGCTCGAGGCAGAGTTCGACAGTTTTTAGGCACAAACGGAGCGCACTTCTCGTGGCACAAGTAGCCGCAATTGGTGCATCGAGCAGCTGCACGACCAGTTCCCAGGGACAGCAGAAAGTTTTTGCAATATTGACAACGCGCGTTGGACATGCTCAGATTTGTCGCGGTGAATTGGTGAGGCTGGCAACGGCAAAGAGTGGTACGGAGTGAGAATTTCGCATCTAACATCTCGCAGTGTAATATATATATATATATATATATATATATATATATATATATATATATATATATATATATATATATATATATATATATATATATAATGACCAAACCAAGGAAGTGGCATAGAATGGAAACAAAAGTAAACTAATGAATATATGTTCAGCTAAAGAGCAAGATTTCGTCAACCAGAGCGATCATGGTTATACTGACGAATTCAGAGCAGGAACACAACATTTTAACCAGATACGATTAAGCGAAATTCGTGAGGATTGTTAATCTGAGCATTCGTACAGAAGTGCAGCAAGACACTAAAAGTGACTAATTAGTTTTTACGATCGACAGAACTATATCAACATCTATATGTCCTGCCAGCGAACATGACTGGTTATGGTCAGTGTTCTTTCACCGACCTGATCAGATTGTCAGTCAATTATACAACCTAATCAGATAGTTATCTGTGTGAAACTTCGCACACTATTTTGACTACCTATTTGACACGAAATGCAACCGACGGAAAACGTACTGTGGCAAACATGAGATTGGATGCGGTCACCTCGGTCGGACTGGCATGGGCGGGGACGTAAGCAGGCATTGCCGCAGAACTGCTATAGACCGATCCACTAGCCAGGCTATCGGTTTCATAACCAAACCCGGAACCAAGACCAGTTTCCGCGCTGGGTTGAGACAAAACATCCGAAGGGACATCACGTATAGTCCGATGGTTCAGACGCTGGAGCGTGGCAACTCGGTGGTAAGTCAGGGCGGCGGAGCGAGCTGCCAGGCAGTCGTCAGAAGAATCGTATTCACTGCTCAATTCATCCTCGTCGTCAATGTACATGCCATTTTCTTCGTGAAAAGCTTCATCCTCTGAGTACGGTTCAAAGACAAGTGTATTGATTGTAACACGCTGGGGATCAATCGATCTTTCAGACGAATCACTGAATGGTCGAAGGATTCTACGTGTCTTTTCATCAGACTCTGGTTTAATCACTTGTTCGCCGTTGGTCAAATTGATATTTATTACTTGACTAACCTTGCCTCTAACCGAAAGATCAGCATCAGAACATTCCGAGATCATGTCTTTGCTTCCATCTAGTTGAATGGATGTATTTCCTTTCGGAGTTACAGTTGTGCGATTGCACGTTTGAGTGGAGAGACCTTTCGACGCATCGGGCTCAATCAAGGGACCCGATATCGCGCGTCGTGGAGTGACAGTCTTAGCAGGGTTGACGGAGGACGAAGCCGGTTCACTTCCATCTCGATAGTCCACAGTGATAGTCAGCCTATCTGCATTGGATATTTCGCGAGATTTTGATGTTCTCGGTGAGATACCGGAACCAGTTGTGTGTTTTGGCTGATTACGACGTGGAACGCGTTTTCGAACAGCTTTTTTCTGAGTATAGTTTGTGAGCTCCATCTGAGCTTGTTCCCAAGCTGCTTGCCAGCCAATCGCCTCTTCACCTTCGCGTAGACCCAGCACTGCATACACTTGTTCCTGAAATGATGAAGACGTCAATGTAAGTTTGAAAACCGGAAAGTTACGCATGAATATACCGAAAATCGATGGTCAGAGATCGTCAGTTGCGCTCTAGTAAGAGGAAATGGGTAGAAAAACTATGCTAGGAAAGTCAAAAATACGACGAACCATAAGGCCCTTGAATTAAATTTATGGCGACGACGGTGCTAAAATGTAGACACTAGAGGGCGAGTGGATCAGACACAGTCCGCCATATATGCTACTTACCACATGTGTGTTGTTGAAGCCTTGGCGAAGAATAGGTTCATACGGTCGGTTTGTTTGTTTACGATAGCTGGGCGAAAAGTGATCTAGATCATACACAGGCCCAGTCGCAAGATCTTCATGTAAATAGAATTTCCAAATATCCAAGGATGCCAAGTTGGTGGCAGGTCTGAGTATCTATGAGAAAGACATGTAGAAAGAAAAGACAAAAAGCGTTGGTGCCTAGTTTAATATAGCATCAAAACGTATGGAAAGGCAACCTAATTGTTACATATGTCAACTGATGAAAAGAATTCATGTGGCAATAAATCCATAATTTCCGTTATAAATGATATCACTGTCCCTCCCCCTAAAAGGGAGACCTCGCTAGCAAAAACATTCAGTATGAAGGTAACCAACACGGTTACCGGGGTGACGGTGCATTTGTGTAGAAAGTAGAAAGCTGTGCCAAGCCGAATGGACTGTTCAAATTACACAGTGATCTACACAAGAAAGGAAGCACGAAGATTGATACAGTGTATCATTGAACTGTGTAGGTTCACGCCCCAATAAAAAAACAACGAGTAGAACAAAACGAGGAAATTTGGAATGACAACAACATCAGTAGCGCGGAGGTACGCGGAACCGAAATACTTGCTTGGTTGTATCAAGGAACGAATTTGTGAGATTACAAATTTACGAATGGCATTTATTGCAACCCTCCAGACTCTATCTTTTCTACTTTAAGATGCTTCAATGTCACTATTGCGTAACTTCATGTCAGTTTAACAATACTCTAGGGATTTCTCTGATACTGCTCTACTATAGTCATCTACACCATGTGGTTGACATCAGAAATGTTGAGACAGATAATTAAAAATGATACATCACACTAACGTACCAAGACTATGCGAGGGCAGTTTAGGCACGTCAACATGTGCCTGTCATATCCGGGTCAAACCCCATTGCCTGAACTTGTTCCAACTGCTGTGATCTACTGACGTCCGCTGATAGGGCTCGATTACGACACCTACCAGGATAAGCCCTCACATGGTGTTGGGACTTTGACATGAAGTATCCGTTTCCACTCTCTGTTCTGTTTCGCTCTTACGAGGTGGTGCATCATCATTATCAAAGGTAACGATACGGTAGCGGGTCGCACCAAAGCACAACTACCATACAACTATGAAAGAGAAAGCAAGCCCTAGTCGAGAAAAGGGGAACAGGGGAGTCCTAAGTCATAGCGACAATCATGTCTATATCCAAACATGCAATATATGGGTGTCTACATTTTGTAAACAAACAACAAAACTATACGGGAAAGTTAAGTGCCGTTCGCCAGACGGCGTACTTGCAACTTTCACTTCCTTGCGTCAGTAAATACATTTATTTCAAAGACAACTCGATCAAACACCATTGACGCCACTGAACCCGATTAGCCGTCATCTCACGTGAATTCTTCAGTCACCGACTCTGAGCCGTTAGAGTCCCAGCACCCAGCAGGTGAACCTGACCTACAATAACCAAAAACTTGGTGAACGGCTTCACTTCTGTACACCAGGTCATCAATTACCCACTCCGCATCGCAAGCCAGCGGGTCGCATTGTCAGGAAGCAACGTTTAGTGACAACTAGTTGACGCACTTAGTACATGGCCTAACAATTTAATTCTGTGTATCCCACACGAGATGCGTCAACGTCTACTGTCTGTGCCTGGTCAGCTGGTGAATCAACAAGTCCTATAAAATGCATGGTGTGCTTCTGCTGCAAACGTACCGACATGGTATATCACAGCAATTCTCATACTGGTGACCGGGACAACCCCAATATCGTGACTAATAAGAACAAATCATAAGTTGGCTGTTTCAATCACTGAACATTGAAATGGGAAGACGGGGATAAAACCGAATTCATAGGATCATAGCTTACGAGAAACCTGTGTGCAAAGTGAACAGCGGCGTCTAATGAGAAGAAAACCTTGAATGTTGTTGGTGAAACGGACGAAGGATCGGTCTCTTAAGACATGTTCAGTTAAGAAAAGGAGTTACTAAACAATCCGCGGATATGTTACTATGGAGGAACTTCACTCCATTGGTAATGGAAACTTCCAGATTTCGATACGCGGGTTGTATCAACAGTCCACTCTCAGTCGACGCTCGGGTGTTGAAGAGCGTTAGCTTTTACCCATATAAGTCTTACCACAGAGCTGCGTTTCCAGAAAGTGACTGAGAGAAACGGTTAGCGTACTGTGAATGATTTGTAGGAAGCTTGTCTGAAAAAGTCACGTTCACTGAAGATATTGTTTTCTCAGTGAGGTAATGTTAGTGTGAAAAATGAAGTGCTTTCGACGCAAATTCACGTGGGATGAAAGAGCATACCAGTGTTTGGTTTTGAATGCTCCAGTGCAATATTGTTAAGTCTACACTTTATCAAATGTACAGTCAATAGTTCCACTTACACCAAAGTGTTATCTAGATTCTTGTTGCGCTATTCTGAAACTTTAGATCCCATGCAACTTGATCGCATATACTTCCAATAAGATAGATAATCTGTACACTTCGCGACTTCTGTATGATCCCGAAAGAGGCGGATCTGTTTCATGGCGCCATTAATTCCACCGATTTAACCTCTCCTAATTGTTTACTTTGGAATCTATCGAAAGGTGTTGCGTACACGTTAGAGCCGCATTCGTTTCAAAAATTTTATGGATAACACTTTTGCTTTGCAGCATATCCCTTTATACAAAGCGAAAACTGTCCAAATAGACATCATGCGGAAAGTGTACAGATGTGCTAAGATTGGTTGACACAACTTCGAGCACTTATTGTAACTGTCTTAAATGAGACCGTGTGGCAGTTCAACCAAGGGCTACACTATACGATTGATTTGTTTCCTTGTCTTGTTTGCTGACGATGGGAAAATGTGGGTAAACTTCTCAACGTTTGAAAACCAACACAGGTCTTGAAAGTAGTATGCACTAATGTATTCAAATGGACAAAAAAATACGCCATTTCCCTGCTGAAGTATGCTGTCCCGATGCTTTTCTCACCAAAACAAATTCGCGAATTAGTGTGATAATGACTGAAAACTAATGATCTCGCAGAAACAAGCATGGTATACTGTGTTTCTAGTTTCACCATGCAATTTGTTGACCGTGACGTGATGTTACATAACTTTGTTACCAAAACACTGCGGAATATGATATTTCTCAGTTTTGTGACTCCTTACCAAGCCGCATCTAACTCCTATCAGTAAATCTTGTTGTCACCTGATATGTGAAAAATGTTGAAAAACCCTTTAAAGTGTGTACCATGAGAAATAACACATTCGATTCTGTCGAGGTGAAGGTGGCGTGCATACAACACTTTTCAGTCAATTCCAAATGACACCTGTCTTGAAAAACCCACCTTTCATCCAGTTCGCCACCAACAGACGAGGTTTTCCTCCCATTGGACGTCGCTGTTCAAGTTGCACACAGGTTTCTCGTAAACTAAAACCCTATGAATTCGGCTTTATCCTCATCTCCCCATTTCAGTATTCAGTAATTGAAACAGCCAACCCCTGATTTGTTCTTATTAGCCAATTACGATATTGCGGTTGTCCTGGTCACCAATATGAGAAATACCGGGATATAACATGCCTGTACCTTTGCGTTCTGATAGAAACTAGCTCAGGCAAAGGAGCAACATGCATTTTACAGGACTTGTTGATTCATCAGCTGACGTCACATAGACAGTGTGCGTTGGCGCATATCGTGTAGATTAAGAATCGGTGCTCTAATTTCAATCAGGATGAGCTAGGACTTGTGAGCACTCGAGTAACTAGTTCATTTTGTGCGTTCATGCCTGACTGTGGCTTTCCATTGCATTAGCACACACATTATGAATGCTGGTGAAAATTATTCATCACCCTACTTTATGGGAGTGACGTGATGAAGGTGGGCTACCATGTGTGATCCCTTTGGTTTTGTACACTCTGGAAATACATGGAAATACCGTGAAACCCCTGGCGTATTTTAATCTGGCATGGTGTGACGGCAGGTGAGTGATATCGAACGAATTTGAAGAAGGAAAGATATGTTGCACCATTTGAAATTAATATAGTATCATCTTGATTGAGACTAGACACAACTTCCCAGGAAAAAAGAGGGAGGAAAATGTGGATGCATATTTAGAAAATACGAACAAACCTTTCCGCCCATTTGTTGAGAATAGCGAAAGTTGAAGAAGACTGGCCATTCAGCATGCTGCTTTTGTATGTAGGACCAGAGTGAAAAGCGATCGAACCGTTCCATTAACTTGTCGTCCTCAGCACTTCCACGCGCTGATTGCAATCCATCAGAATTACTCAGCCAAGCCATAGAACGATCTAACTCACAGTCGTATTTGAAATTATAAAAACGATTGGAAATATGATGGTAAGCCAAAAATTGGAGGAAGAAATCATTAAATTCAAAAGAGACGGGAAACTGTCGGAGGAGCTGATGTACGGCATCGAGAAATTGAAGAAAAACGGGTGAAACCTGTTCCGACTTAGTTGCAGAAGTTTGATTGAGTCGTTGATTGAATCGGTGTCCGAACAGGAGCCATTCTTTTTCAATAAGAGCCCAAAATCCCGCCAATGTCCGGTAGATAGGGTCCAACATAACCTGAGCCAACGCAGTAACCTTCAAAGGAAAGGGAAACGTTCGCGAAAATCCCGTATAGCTCATAGGAAAGAGTGAGGACAGAAGAAATAGTGAAATAGAGAGAATGAGAATGAATTACGCCCAACGGCTCAAAAGTGAATATATGAGGCACTGAGATACAGCAGACGGCTAGCAGAGTCGTCGATAATCACTGTACCCATTATTTGACATAATAATGGACACCGTAATGTAACAGATGAAGAAATAACCTCGTAGAAACCCCGGATACCATAAATGATGTGTACACAGAAGTTTGTTGGAATTTTATTCCTTGGTTAACTTTCGACGATCAAAATCGCAATCAAAATTCCGGTTGATGATAAATGCATTGAATGCAAAATACAGACCAAAGTAAGCACGTACATGCGTCCGTCAATTAATAAGACATGTATTTCTAGTAAGTAGTTTGACGGATTAGTTGATTTAGAAGAGACTCAACTGTGAAAAATCTCAGCTTCGACTGGATTCGAATTAGCAACAAAAACAACATGCCTGAAGTCGACAAGCCCTCTACCAGCTGTGCTAGGTAGCCACATCGGGAGTTCGAAATTTTCATATTTGGACCCTGTTAACCCTCCCCCTATTATATATATATATATATATATATATATATATATATATAATTTCCAAGCTCCCGATGTGGTTTTGTAGCTCAACTGGTAGAACGCTTGATGCATTTGGGCATGCTGTTTCTTTCTCTCGTTCGAATTCAGGTCGCAACTCTGATTTTTATGCAACTAAGTCTGTTCTATAATGAGATACGGTTTATACACAAAATAACTACGAGAAGCCTCGATTAGAATGTAACAAAGTGAAGTTGAGAAAAGTGACAGACACTTTAAGACAAAACGTCTTGAATGACGTTACAATGATAGCAGACATTACAATAACGTTCCGGAAGAACTCACGATCCAAAGGTGACCTACCCGATAAGCTCAGAAGATTTTAAACTTTAGCATAAAATAAGAAGACAATATAGCCAATTGGAACACAATCATGTCTATGTTCCTACAGTGAGAGCAAAATGGTATAGCGGTTCGGGTAGCATAAAATGGTTAACTGGTTTGACGTGAACAAAAATGACAGTTACGCAGCTAAGTTCTTGCTAAAATGTGAAAAGTGTGTATAGCAGCTCAACTACCTCTACTGTGTAGTCTTGACTAGACAATCTTATCGTACTCTTCTCTTCACACAAGGGCGCAACTGCGGTTGCGTAA
>LUCH01000027.1:376453-450142 GCA_013368495.1 Paragonimus heterotremus | reverse complement strand
CGAGCTCGTTAGCTGAAATGTTGTTGAAGCATCTAAATAGTTTTATTCTAATTTTATCAACATAGACAATAGTGTCGTAATTATCCTGATGGCAAATAACCGAAAATTAGCTTGATTGAAGCATTGTCTTCTGACACACAAAAACTCATTTTTCGCGCATGTTTAAAGTAGTGCATGACGAACATCAGTGTCAAACGGTAACGGAATACAATCTGGTTTCATAAATTCGATTGAAGTGGATGCTACTTACAATTTAAACAGTAGTATACAATATCCCAAAATCGAGTACGGTGATGGACGAAAAAACATGCATCACGATTAAGATTTCTTTTTCTCCTCACGGTTGTAAGGCAGTTAAGCGTGGGTGTGAGCCACTGACCTATTGCCATCTATACTATTCCGATTTCACTGTATACGGCAGAAAGTAACTCATTTTGTGAGGTCCTTTTTCATATCAAATTGAGTACAATTGTAGGTCACATAACTGGAATACACATCTTCAACAAGATGGGTAATGTTTATAGTGCAAGAAAAGAGTATTGACCGTTCAGTGAGCGATTCAACCGAAACGATTCCCCATAAAACTGGCTCCAAAGCAAGTGGTTTCACATACCCGATTTACTTATCGTGTAATCCAGAAAGAAAACTGTGCCTCAAAAATCATGAGGATGTGATGGAATATAGCTCGAATGACAACAGTTTGAAGACTAGACACGAAATCCCTCGATCATTTGTACAGAAAGAGCAGCTTATGTAGTCGATGAGTTGAACACAAATCTTGGCTCTGACGAACGTTTGCCTGAAAGTGTAAATTTCCTACTTCAAGAAATTCATCAAAATCTCACCACTACTGAAGTCAAGATATCTTCGAGATAGAAATATTAAAAAAGTAAAACCCGCTGTTGATTAGATACGAAAGTCGAAGTAAGAGTCACGATTACAAAGAATTAACACGACAGAGGAATGTTTTTTGTGAACTGTCAAAAGGCTGTCCATCATATTTTCTAACTTTGTTTACAAAACGTGCAGTTATTAAATAACTTAAATTTACATCCACCATAAGAAAAATAGTCAATAGGAAACCATAAGGAAAAAACACTTTTCGTCTAAATGCCAATATTTTCGTTCATCGCTTTGGAGGGAGGGGGTTCCAGATAAAAAATGCCAGTATTTTTGCCCTAAATTGACCACCTCGTCTCCAGAGGAAATGGAAATGCATCGCTCAAAGGAAGTAGACTCCGTGAAGACAGACTAGCAAGTGTGCCTATATATAAATATGTGCAGCTCCTGCGAATACCGTGCAAAAGAATTGGAACAATTAGTGCTGTGCTCTGTTTTAAACATGTGGTCACGAAGTGTTGGATAAACAATAAAACCGTACCAGAAATTGGTAACAACGGTCGAGATTTCCCTCTACTGTAGACCATTTCAATTTCTTCGTTAAATGAAATGACGCGGTCAGACAGGGGAACAATTTTGCACTGTGCTTCTAGCAACCACTGATGCATCCGGTCAACAAAGTCACCGTGAAAGCATCGACACCAGTAGATCATTCTACTAGCGTTCTACTACTTATCACAATTAATGACCATGTGGCAGGTGACCAATTGCTTCACCGATTTGGCGTTTTGACACACAGGAAGACGGCTTACAGTTTATCTCACCCGGTAACATAAGAGTGAAAAAAGTCGAACCCCTTTAAAAACCAAATTAATCCTTTTGACTATTATGTAGATGAGAATAGCGGCACAGTAATTTCGGGGTGTGAATCATTGAACCAACTATGTAGGCACACGTTATCGAAGTGGAATACCTATGGGTTATTTATCAACGTTAATGAACCGGGATTAGAACAGAGTATAACAGCTTCAGGACATCAGCATGCATCATAATCTGGTATTTTCAAACATAAGAAAATGATAGTTTTTCAATAGATATTTCTTGGAAAGAACGAAATCTGTTGCGTCACAAGTTATGATTCAACTTTATCAGACTCTTGACGCAATTTACAAGTCAAACAAGTTACGAACCAAATTTATAGCTTGATCGCTCGGTTCACATCAAACTAAATCAACATCAATAACAACATGAAAACCTGAAACGCTATTGCACAGAATAAGTGACTTTGTTGTCAGTATAGCGATATTCTCACTATCTCCTATGTTGAAGAATAGCAATGTGAACTAAATGTTCTATCGTAACAATGATAGCTAATGCTAATTTTGACAAGATAGCTGGTAATAAGATATTTTTTCCTCAGATTTTTCATAACACTGAGATGCTCTGAAATGCGCAGGTAGTTACTATTTGATCATGCTCGCAAAGCTACATGGCAGGTCTCAACTAGTATTCCGTTCCGCTTAGTTTGACACTCAATGCTTCTTTGTGACGGGCCGAAGCATTTGGGAGAGTCATGTATTCCCAAAATATCGATTTACCGCTTGCTCTTGATGTAAAACAAGACAAATATTATCCTGGTCCTACAAAGTGTCTAAAGCAAATAAAAAACTGAACAATGTGAGTACAGTAGGCATTGCATTTGTTGCGACCCAGAGTAGAAATGCAGGAATTTGGGGAGACGGCACATTAATGCATGAAGTTGAGTGTTAAATGCAGTTTTAGCCAATTTCGTAGATTAACATCATTGATCAAGTAATTCATCACGATGCACCTTGGCAAGAGGAGCTTATCATCTAGGGGATGTGCTTTTTGAACTCACCGACGGTGTAAGTCACCAGCTGGGTTAATCTGAATGGTCGCGCTACATAGAGAGACAATTGAACGGGAACACTTCATGTAATGAACTTTTCATAACTTACAGTGAAGGATACGCCAGTGTGTCATCGCTTAGTTTTCGATCAACAAGCGTGAAATTTAACAGGAATTGTCACTGTGACCATAGAATACCTATACGGCACAGCGAAATCCCACGCAACATGAGCAGAACTTTGAATTCATTAGGGTAAAAAAGGTCCAGAGAATTAAACTTTTTTAAACATGAAGGGAAAATAAAAAGTAGTCAGTATGTTTACCTTTTCCTTTCAATATCAAGTACATTTGGCCGCTTTAGCCTGACATGACTTGATCGTAAACAAAGTTGAAATAGTGTGGTTAAACCGGAACCGACCCTACTATTGGTCTTTAAACCTGTGATGTGTACTTATGTGGCATTGGTGCAATTACAACCATGATCGATAACCGAGTGGTAAGGTCATGGTAATGTTCGGTTTTCTCGTTATCCAAGTTAAGTAAAGTGTAGTGAGAACTGTTCATTGCTCTTACTGAGCTGTACACTGAGATGCAAAGTTACAGGTCATCCGAGAAGTTTGGACGAGATTAAGTGTGACTTAAGAACAACCTTACTGAGATGTCAGTATTTATCTACATTATGGGTGACTAGCCCTTATTTTGTTCATGAATGCATGATAACTTAAATTTGAGCTGTAATTTCCGAGTTTCATGGAGTCGCCAGAGATGGAATGAAACGTGTGACATAACATCGAGGCTGAGAAAGAGTACCATAAAGATAGTCAAACATTGAAAAGCAATGGTTTTTTTTAGAAAAATGGTACCGTTGCTTACAGGAGTTTCCGTTGTGGGGAGGGTATTGTAGTTACCGGTTATGTTGATGATTATCATATGCACTGAGAGTTAGGATAAACGAAGTGCTTCATCGTTCGCCCATCGATTTAGATCAATAAATGTGGGGTGCATGATTCATTTGTATTGTCTCGATACCGACTTAAATAGTATCGAGAATACGCTATGGGACTAAAAGCAAACAAAGCTCGCGTGGTTGATAAAATCCTACGTCCAACGATAACTGGTTGCTATAACAACTGCACTGAACCCGCATACTAAAGAGAACCAACGAGGACGCATTAAAACACTTCGAAATCGATTAACACTCTTTAGATAGGTAAGCGAAATGTAGGGTCGATTTTCAGAGCAATCCGCTTAGAAATGATTTCCAACGCAAATAACCATGAGGATCAAGAAAAACCACACAAGGGCCGCAACCTAGACAAGGATTGACATTAAGTGAACTTTGATGTCACAGACGAGTGACAGCCATTTAAATTTCACTGGTACAATATCGAGGTATTGTACACAAACAGAGCCGCAATTTATTATCGAAGACAACGGACAGCGTCTGACAAAACTACTAATCATGTGTAACTGTATTCTTTTTGTGTTCAGATTTTGCAAAAATTAATTCTTCGGATCACTTTCAAATTACACTAAAGTGTCCAGTAATGTCGGAGGATTCACAAGTACAGGATGGTTTCAATTACTGTAGTAATCTGGATTCCAACGAGAGTTGAGATGCAAATATAGTATAGCCAGAATCAGATAACCAAATGATGGCTGCGGTTTAAATGAAGATAATTCATAACCACCATCTCAAGCGAAGATTCACAAACTGGTCTCAGTAAATATAGAGCTATAAGTTTCTCTAATAAAAGCCTCAACTAAATACATTTCTTGACAACAGACAAGACACACGGAACGCTTTGATACATGATAACTTACTTGTGTCACAGCATCTGTACCGTCCTCAATACAGACAGCAACTGTTACACCTTGTATATCCAACAAATCGACCACAGCACCAGATAACTGAAGCAGAGATTGTAACTGAACGAGCCATCGACTGTCATGTATGGCCATATGTATTGTAGTCACAGTGGAAGATGTGGTTGTAGCTGACTGAGCGCTAGTGGGCGCATTCCCTGTAGCATCGTTCTCCTGTCCAGTGCTCTGACTGGCGACAGGAACAGAAGCCAATCCCGCAGCAGCAAGAATGCTAGTTTGAGCGAACGACTTACTAGCCTCCGTGGGAAGACATGCCTTGAACAGATTTTTGAAACTATCAGCAATCTGAGACTGACTCACAAAGTCCACTGGAACGAACTCAACGGAGCGTAAATTGGATTGCTTGGCCAAGGTCTACGAAAGGGTAGGGAAAGAAAAGTTGCACGTAACGTTTGATAATCTGTCGGAAGAAAAGTTATATATATATATATATATATATATATATATAGTCGAGAATATCTGCAGCTGTGGTAATATCACAAGTAAGTGTGAAAAAATAACCCTTCACTAATACACCTCATTAGTCACAAACGTATGACGAAGAGGAGCGACAGACAGACAAACAAACATGCTAACGAGCCGATGTGAAATTTTTCAAACATCGTTTCGTCTGACAACGGATCTTAGTGTGAATTTGAAACGTAACAATAAATAACCCTTTACTTGGTGTTCGCCTTTTACACGCTGTTACTGTTCGAATCGTCGTTTATTATAGCAGTGATGAGAGATATGTGAAGAGAATGAAAGGGACGAATAAACTGAAGTGCATCAAGGAAAATAAGATCTTCCGGATTCAAGCAAGTGATGGACAGCAACGATTTATGCGTCGAGAATGATGAGATTTCCGATTCCGCAAGAAGCTCAAATAAACAGTTCAACCGGTGCATGGTAACTGGTGGAAACAACACACACATTCAAAGTGAACCGATCAAATCAACGAGCAATAAAGCGGAATGAACAGCATACGCAGAAAACATCATCACCACCGAGGCACAATTATCAGAAGCTATTCCACTTTGACGGATGACGAAGGCGTTCTTTTTTCACCATCATCAACAACATCATAGACAGCAATACATCAGTGGTTCACACTGATGCCTAACTGCCACACAGTCACGAAGAAGAAAAGCAAACCTTGTATAGGAAGAGAGAAGATAAAAAAGACGACGGGAAGGGACCTAACTACTAAAAGTAGCCACGTCTATATTTAAAAATCCAACAGCAAGATGCTTACAGCTGGGATACAAACAACTAAGCTGTAGGTAAAAGTAAGGCGTCATCAGCAATACGGCTTTCACTGTCCCGCGTCATTAAATGCACTCACTTCATAGACAACTCGGACAAACAACGACAACATTCGTGCCACTGTGCTTGAGTAGCCGCTTTCTAAATTAACGTCTCCAGCCACCGGCTGTGTAAGCCGTGTGTGCTCTAACCCACGAGACTAACCTGATCTACAGTGACCAACCTCGTCGTGAATGACTTCATCTCTTTAGGCCAGGTCATCATCTGTCCACCTTGAACCTTACGCCAGTCGGCCGCAGTGACAGCAAAGAGTGCTCGGTATGGCAAATGACTAGCTGACATCCTTAGTACATGACCTAACCATCTTAGCCTGTGCAAGTGTAAGGATGGAGAAAAAGAACTCGTTTGACAATCACTACCAAATATCCGCTTCTTAACATCTTCGTTGCTTACTCATTGGTGCCACCCGATACTAGCGATCGAACCCAAACATCGGTGATCAAATACCTGAAGACGGTTCACGTCCTCTACTCTGAGGGGCCAAGTTTCGCTGCCGTAAAGTAATACAGCTCTCACTGTCACCTTATATACACGACCTTTAAGCAGCAGAGAGATACCTCTCTGTCGCCAGAGGTGCCCTAGATTGGCGAACATCGTCCAAGCCTTAGAGATACGCGCTTCTATTTAATTCCCTACATCATCGCTGATGAAGATTCCCAGGTACACAAACCGGTCACCAACCTGTATGACTCCATTATCTAACAATAAATTTACATAATCACAGCAATCCTACAGAAGCACTTTGTGGCTGCGAAGCGCATTGCGAAGCATTTAGCAGAACGCGAAATAGCGTTTAGTGTTGTTTGAACTACTTGGAAAGTGTAAAACATCAATACCTTGTTGTCAGGATAATCAAGATCAGTCAGTCTTCCACCAGGTAGGAGATCCACGTCTGCATCCTGTGACCGCCGGAGACAATCTTTTATTATATCATCAATCAAAAATTAAACAAAAATGGCGAAAGATGACAGACTTGATGTACGCCGATCATGATGCTGAAACTATCAGACAGTCCATAGAAAACCTCTAGCCTGAGCTAAAGTATGGAAATAGAGCGCCGACAGTATGTTCACAAACTTGATCGGTACAGCCTTGTGTTTAAGCGAATCTAAAAGTGTGGATCGACCGACTGAATCGGACGCTCCTTTACAGTCGAGGAATATGGCCATTGTTGGCCGGCGGTACACATGACACTCCTCCAGAATTTGACGAAGAGTAAAATGTGATCTATACATCCTCACTCAGAGCAAAACTCTGTCTGTTGTTCCCTAATGTTTTCCTCCCGAGCTGTAGTGAACCGACAAAGTATAATGGAGGCTAGAACCCTAGTAATCGCTGGGGTCAAACTAATTCCGCTATGGTTTTCGCAGGAGCCTCAGACACCTTTCTTGGATATGGGAACTATTATCGACTGACCCCAGCACGGACGGGTGGTCTCTGTCGTCCACACAAGTTGAAACAGCTGAGTCAGTCACTACTAACGCCTACTCACTTTCTTTGAACAGTGCTGCCACGAAGTCATCTAGGCCAGTAGCCTTATCACGTTTGAGAGCCGAAATGCAATTCCGGACATCAGTCTCAATGGGTGGTTTCAAATCTATTGACTAGGGTGATACTGTATAGGTTTGTGACGACAATACAGTAGAAGCGCGAAGCCCGACAAATGAGGCTGAGATAAAATTCAAAACTAACGGCACAGAAAGTTCAATCAAACGGACCTTCATTATCACCACAGAGATCAACACATCAGTGGTTCACACTTATGTTTAACCACCACACAACCACGAAGAAAAGTAAACAATGTGCAGAAGAAAAAAAACAAGAAGGGCAGGGACCTAACTATTAAAAATGCAACTACTTCTGTATTCAAACATTCAACATCAAGGTGCCTACCCCTTGCAAATAAACAACCAAGCTGTAGATGAAAGTAAGGCGTCATCAGCGGCATCCGCCTGTTTTCGCCATTCGTAAACCTAGCTCCTGATGTGAGAATGGTCACTCAACAAGTACAACGGCTTTACAAGTTTATCACATGCTCCCTTATGAAAAGAACAGACAAGGATGATGAGAACAACAGGAAGGAAGCTTGCTTTTACATTAAAACATAAAAATAGATGAGTGCCGTAGGGCAGAAAGATAGTAAATGCAGCTGTGACTAAATCGTTCACACAGTCGGCATGGTGTAAGCTAGAACATGCGAAACATAGCAGTAAGTGAACGTGGACAATGATTAGAACAAGTGTAGCGCAGATGAGAGCGAGAGATTTACAGGAATCCAATTCAGAATATCAGAACTAACCTTCATCATTGATTTTTCACCCAGCACACACAGGCTAACAACTCGTTGCTGCATAGTTGATATTCGACGGGCTCCGTGTGTACGCATGCCAACTGCCATCGGGCTAATCCCACGAATGTTTAAATGTGAGGCACTGTTCGTACTCAACAGATCATCATCCAAACCGGAAGCCATGCTACCTGAGGGACTGGCAATGGTACGGTGGTGGCGCAGAGTGAGGCCAGCGAGTCTTCCCAAAGCTAAAATGGGATAGACGATCGGGCACAGTAGGGCAAGTATTAGCCAGACGCAATCTTGATGGAAAAACTTGCCTACAAATAAAAACACCCAAAAGATCCCAAAAAAGTGGCACCATCGGATTTTGCAAGGGCAACACAAGTTCGAAAATAATAGCAGATACAATATGCAATTAGAGCGGAAAGCAGAAGTGCAAAAGCTGAGAAAAGAAACACAAAAGCGTCGCTAACACATTCAAACAGAAAGAAATTAATATGACATGAAGTAAAAAATTTAGGGAATACTGGAAAATTGCGCGCATGCATTCTGGATCCGCAGTCTAATAGTCACCATGAATTGGATAATTGGAGACTACACATCATAGCGGACAAACAACGTGCGAAAGAGAGTAGTACGAATTTACTGAATTATACTACAGTCAATACCAAGAAATGTGGGAAGAAAAGGCTTCCGATAACAAGGAACATTAAAATAAACCAGTAAAATATAGGTCCTGGCTTGATATTAAGAATCTGAAAAATTTAAAAGTACTTGCACATCGCAATGAATGAGCACATCTTGGGAATAACACAAACTAATTAAACAAGACACATAACCCGAACTTACACGATAACACCTCAGAGATAAAAAAAAGACGAGTTGAACTAAAGAACTGTCTAACACAATAGAGCACCACCCCATACGGAAGCCACTTCGAAGCAACTTAAGAGAAGCAGTTTGAACTTTGAGCAAGAGTTTGCAAGTTCGATCCTTACTACATCTATCTGGATCATACAAACAGTAGGACTGGGTATTGACTCAACAGTCCGCGTGGAGTGACGTCCATTAAGACACAAAAACTTGACAAGAAGATATATGAAGAAGGCAATAACACCATAAATAACACTAATGGTAAATAAAGCAGAGCATTAATAAAGTATCTACATGTACTAAACACGTTAGGAAAGCCAAAAAACACGGGCAACAAGTGGAGCAGACAATAGAAGTGGACACAACAAAATGATAAACAATTAACAACAAACCAATAAAGCTAACAGCTTTGAAGCTGAGCTTCAGCCGATCTTACCCTGAGAAACTAGACATGATCGTAGGTCCAAAAAGCATGGAAAAGAGAACGTAAACGAGAAAGAAACTGACGGACTGACAACGAACGAGGGAATCCAAGACAGAATGGCAAACGATCAGTTAACTGATGAATATATGATTGACCATGAATGCTCGGCATGCGGTTAATCAAATGGCACAGTTGATAAGCAGGTAGGTAGAACCAACATAAAGGCGAACATAATTAGCACGCGATGAGTAATAAATATGAGCCAGATAAAATCAATTCTACAAGTAGAATAGGTATAATTATTGGCGACTAAGCGCACAACCAAGTAGGACGTCAGATACACGTTTATCACAAATATGGAAACACCTGGACGATTCATGTCAGTTGAAATCAGCTGTATAATTGAGTGGAAGCAACAACAAAAATGGGAGTAGATAAAAACACTTGGAAATGAACGAGCCAATTATGTTTAAGCATATATATGATCGATCGAGGAAAATTAGGCGCACATGTAAACGTTCGAAAGAAAAGATAACCTGGATACCTACCCGAATCCATAGAGACGATAGAAAGAAACGCTAAGAAGAAACAGATCGGCGAATAACGTCCATACATACGTACAAGAGGATGTAGTTTGAAACAGAGGAATGCATGTGTTTAGGTAACAAAAAAGACAATAGGAAGTGTTACTGATCAAGGCAACAACAACACGTGATATACTAGACCACGTGTGGACTGGATAGGTTCAAAGTGATGTGAAACAAAAGTACAGCATGTTTCGTTTTTTGTTACTGCATAACATGTGGACTTGTAGAGGAAGAATAAGCTCGCAATCCAAAGACCTTCTGCATAACATGGAACAAATGATAAAATTTAACACGGGATAGTCAATTATTAGCCTATTTTTCGTCTGAAGTTCATAGGAAAATGGGAAGACAACATGAGGGAAGGAAACCCAAAATGTGGCTAACCTGGGGAAGAGACAGACGGGCTAAAATGTGTAGCGACGACGTGGTAACACCAAGTGACATGGATTATCTAACGTAGATCGATGCGATTCAAGGAAAAGAGGATTACACTTAGTCAATTCAGAAGAATAGTTGCAATAAAAAGAGAAAGAAACAACATTTCTATAATCAGATAGAGAATGAAGATAAGAAGTTACACATGATAGACAGATGGGTGGTAGAGAATCAGGGACGAAACAATGAGGATCATGAGGACCAATTGGAGAGAGGCCAGACAAAGAGACGAAAATAAATGGGAACAGGAATGAGGTATGTGGGATCTGTTTGCGTTTGACAAGGAGTTCACTAAGTACAACTGAGTTCAAAGTGGGGTACATGCACGAAGTTTCTGTGTGCAAATAGTCTCGGTTTACGTAAGCCGACAACGATAGCTTCAGCCGTAACTGACTGAAGTAGCCGCAATAGACAGAGTTGCAGACCTTTTAAGAATTTATACCACATGTGGTTGACTATTCTAGATCCTCAACTGAGCATTAACAGGGGCGTAGTGTCAACAAAGTGTCGGAATGAAAAAAATTGCGGTCTCTCTGATTAAAGGCTTACCAAGCCAAGCCCAGTGATACCCTACGATGGTTGTCATATGGCACCACTAAGGTGTGTTCAGTAAAACAAATTTCGGTATATCGTCCACCTACTCTGGTCAGATGGCAATTAGTCACACTGTAGTCCAACGCGAACAAAGCCAAACTATCTTAGTCTGTACACTTTCCATTAATATTATTCACAGTCCAAGTTGCTTTCCATCCACTCTCTCTAGAGCTGCCACGTCCACGAAACAGACTTTGTGATTCTCGTGATTAGCTTCTGATTCTTCATTGTTTTCCTGATGGGACTTGGAAAATTACTCGGAATAACGCTTTACATGTACAGTTTGCGAGCTAATTGTTGATAAAGTGCACATTTTCGCCTTGAAATCATGCGAACGAAAAAGATATATTCAGGACCCCACTCCTGGTAAGTGAACAATATTCCACCGTGGAAAAAGTTGAAATTGATAAATCAGCAGTGCAAGTTAACACCTGAACGCCACTCATAACCTTCGCATTTCCGTAGGCAAATCAGTCCACTCTTTCTGAAAAGAAGATCAAGACAAGAGTATCAATCTTGTTGGATCTCGTCAGTGGTGCGTACCCTTCTCATCGAAGGAAGTTAAACTCTAACCACGCTGGCATGGAGCAGCCGTAATGACCATTGTGCTAGTGACCTCACATTAAGCAGTAGGATGCATTCAATAATGAGTGAAGCCCAAATTGTACTAAATGAAAGCCCCCAACTGCCATTAATAGAAATAACGGACATCAAGTTTAATGATACCTGTGATTTCAGACTGGAGAGAAGTTCTAGTTGTGGAGTTAACAAGATAGTTACTGTGCCTTTTCTCGAAAAGATCTGGCAATCGCAGCACCGCTCACAACAGAATTTGGCTGAACCTTTGTATACGATAACCCATTCGTGTCTAAAGTGAGGTCAGTGATACAGTGTGGATAACACGGTTGTCTCAAGAAAGCGTGCTCAGAGTTCCGATTCCAGAGTCGTGGTGAATATATGCCCTACTGACGGGTTCTAACGGGGATGCGAAGGCTGTTCAAGTTATATCACTAAAATCCCAAACTAAACAGCAATTGTGAAGTGACAAAAGGTGTGGGTTTCAAAAGGAAAACTATAGTACACACAGGTTTGATATGCTTGGACAAACGTTCTGTCATTTTCATCACAGGGAGTGTTACGTAAGAGTAACAGACACTTCTCGGTCGCTAAATTGTTGACACGGTAGATCAGAAACGAACATACATGTAAATGGAATTCTGCAATCGTAAGACAACTAGTAAAAGAACAACGATTGGAAACTTGGTTTTCGAACAGGTAGCGAACAAGGCACTCCCATCGAATTCGTCTGGAACGAATTCAAAGCGAATCGAGAACAGGCATGTTCTATTCACCACAGCAAATGATCAGAAGACAAGGCAAAACTAAATGGAAGTAAGCCATGCATCATAGATCACCTGTTCTCATATGACAAATTGTCGAGCTGTCCCCTAAATTTAGAGAGGAGTAATCGACATACTCGGGGCCCAAAATTATAGGTAGGTGACAGTAAGCAGTCACATGGTTAAGATAAAGCGTGTGTAAATAATATGGTTCACTCCAAAGACGTATCAAAATAATCGAAGATCCTTAGAAATTGAGTGACGGATAACACTAGTATATCAGTTTAATTAACTGGACGAGTTGCGCAACATTTGTAGCTGAGTAAAACAATCTGTAGCCGCTACAAAATGTGACTATGAGCTTCAAAAAATGATGGTACAAACTAGAGGCATATGGTTGAGAAGTCATGTCGAATTTTCAGGCAGATTTGTCAGTGGAATGCTTCCAAAAGAATGAAGTTCCGTAACTATCTAATAAACATCCACCGTATACCGCGGTCGGATTTTAAAACGGCTGACGGACAATGCATGGAGTTCAGTTCCGTTCTACAAATACTTGATTACCAGTGCTTTTTTAGTACTCCAATTTCACACACCTACAACCGGTTATCTCAATTTGTTTTATTGAAGCTACTGCGTTGACCACTAAGCAAAGATGCGGGTATTCAGAAGCCTCTCAGATTCGTCGAACCTGCACCATGTCTGTCACTTCTACAGTCATATGAATGGACGGTCGTCTGCAATTTCAATGAGCAGCAATTGCGCGGCCATGAACGGAAACGCGCGGTACACAAGGGTGCCATCATTGCCATAGGCCGTGGTCACATGACAATGCGGCTTTGCGATGTGTGCGGTCGCCAATGCGCTGGTCGTTTGGGAGTAGTAGGTAACCAACCTGTTCATGGTACACTGTCGGCCACGAGATAACGAGTAGGTTAGGGTCAAATAGGTTATATCAGTTATCCAGTTTTCTTGTTCACATCAACCAACGACTATCATCGTTTGGGACTCACTCGCTCTCATTTTCAGAAACCTGGATGCCTGTGGCCTTCTACGTTTCCTTTTCTTTAGCATTATTGGTGTACTGTAATAATAAATGTTTTGCCTTTCTTTCAATCCAATCTTGCATATTGATTTTACTTCATATCCTCATTAGGGTGCACTGACATATATTCCTATACTGGATTACTTCTTGTAGTATATTTTCAATATTCTTCTCCCCAGTTCGGATCTTACCATTGGAGTATCGCTTTGTTTATTTCCCGAGAGATAGGGGTTTCAGTTTCGAGCTGGTCTATCAACTGGCTAATCAGTATTGACAGGCTGGACACAAAAGCCTCACTCACACAGCTCCCGGTCTTATTCCTTTAGGTTTACACTGGATACGTGATGTGTGAGTAAAGCTACAAGCGGTGTAGCGCAAGCCACTTGTGGTGACGGTTAAGCACAGGCGTCCTCTGGCTTCGGTCACTGTGACAAGCTAGTCTGAATCGGATGCTGCCAATCGTATATGAACAATACCAAGTGTAAATGTTGTGGGTTAAAATTTTCGGTTAAATAACCAAAGTTAAATGAAAAAGGATAGATGTGGATTGTAATAAATGATATGGGAGTCGGAAGGATGCATTCTTGTAACAAATTAGGAGGGAAAGTGTCACACCGAAAACAAGATTAAAACCATTTTTCTGATGAACCAGGAGAACGCAGATGATCAGAGAGACATTTGAAGGTTAGCATATTTACCACCAAGACTGTGTTAACTGCCTCCTTGGTGATACCAAACTTCGGTATGGGAACGAGACTCAGAAACTCTAGCAACGGACAATTTAATTCTACCTGAAAACTACGTAAGTATTATTGGGAGAAAAACAAATCTATAAAGTCGGATCTCCTACGGCGTCCTTTTCAATTCCACAATCGATCGCTCAAAAGACGATTAGGCAGTTAAAGAATGTGTTTAAATACGAGCCATTAACAGTCAACAATCTCAGGGAAATCATTTACTCAGAGAGGTAAACGATATTAGGTCAATTCTCAAAGTATGACCTAGTCTTCTACATATACCGCTGTCAACTAGCATAACTCTTCCCAAAAGGAAGGAATGAACTCTCGAGGGGGCTATTCTAGGAAACCAGAGAACAGAGGGGGCAGGCAGAACCCTCTTTCGGTTAGGGCCTGCCCAAAATGGAGCGCATTACCCAACTTCCGCTGAGATGTTTGACAGTTTCCAGTTCATATTCAATCAACACATACGTAAGAGACCATTTGCATTATGCGTGTTTCGGAGTTCGAGATTGCCAGGGTTATTTGCCAACAGCATTATTCCAATCTCCTTTTGTTTGTTTACGTTTATTTTTTATTACATCTGTAAACTGTTCAATAAGACTTGTCCCTCAAACCATTGCACAGAAAAAAATGTATAGTCAAAGACCGTTTCCTTTTCGTGTACAAGCCCATAAACTCAAATTAACTGAAAAGAACAGATAACCGATCAAAAGATGAACTGTGTCCCGTTTACAGACAAAGGAGCGTAGCTAACAAGGCGACATTCTTTACGCTTTATCTTAGCACATGGTAGGCAATCGAATTCAAAAAACACAAGTATGACTACTGTGCACCAACGCCTGCTCGCTGTCAATGCACAGCTGCCCAATGTGTGTCATAGACCACTCTACAGACACGTGGTATTAATGAAACTGAATGTGATGAAGTTGGTAGCCTAACCAGTTGTGTAAGACGAAACCGCATTGAAGATTTCCGAGATCGACAAACATGGTTCTATCAACAATACTACGATTATTAAAGTTACATGGGTCTAACAACTATGGCAGACCTTAAGCCTCCCTATGATAACGTCTTTGGATCGTTTGAGTCAAACAAGAAGCGACCACAATCAATTGTACACAAAGGATCTAGTCGGCACTCACTAGGATGAAGGGGAATGTTACAAATAAAAGCTATAATATTCGGATTTAAGATAGGTGAAGAGGAAGCAAAACGTTAGCCACAATACCAATAGGGAACAAAGTTACAGCGACATGCTGGCCATAGATAAGTCACGATTCAACACCCGAAGTTAACGTTGTGGTGAGACGCAAAACGAACCCCATGAGAGATGCACTAAAAACTGCAAGTTAGTCACATCGCTTACGGCCACGAGTTCGCTTCCGCGGCCGGTGGGATCTGTGAAAGTCGTTGATCGACTGTTGCGATCTTACGGAAGCAAACGAACCGATGAAAGGGACTGTGGAATTGGCGTCTATCAAATATGACGCATCTGGGCCGGCAATACTGTCTTTAGAGTGAGTGAAAGCAAAAAAAATATAACAGAATACAGTGGAATAGTGGTAACTTGGTAAGAAATTAAGGAGTAGACTAACTGGTGGACACAGTGAACGATGGCTGATCGTCAGCACATACATAAAAATTCATAAAAATCAGTGGCACACTCATGAGTCTGAACGATCAATAAGGTTCCAGGGACTTTTAGGATGAAGTTGAAGACACAACAACAACGAAGATAGTAAGAGTGCCCTCCCGGAAAAGTATACCAAGTAGCTCGACGTGACAGAAGTACACATTGTGAGCTGCAGTCAAGTGTACGCAAGACAACTACGCTGATATGTAGTCTACCTGAGTGTTTGCCTTATGTAAAATTCAGTCGATCACATGTGAAAAGTGAGTTCCAATGTGCGTTACTCTCGTAGTTAGATAGGAATCGATAACAAAGGTACGACATTCTATGATAGTTTTGACATGTCATTTCACACCCATACTCCACAGTCGGCATTTTCCCTGTTTAGATTTACTGAACAACCACAGCAAGCCTGACATCCGAAGCCGATTATGAAGTATAAGTCGGCGAACAAGCACTAAAAAACACCGATCTGATCAATAATCTATATGATCCCATAATAGGGTGGCTTGGCCATGAAAGGTGTTTTGTATGCAGGAAGTGCCTGGAATGCAAGATGGATGTAAAAAGAAAAGATGTGTAGTTTAATGGTTAAGTTGAACGGAAAGTCAATAACGAAAGACAGAAGCTATCCACGGAGAACTGTTCGCTGTGTTCAATACAAAAAACAACCAAGAACACTGATAATGGATCACGTTAAGATTCCGATGAGGGACAAAACCAGATCAGTGGGAATGGTTACTGATAAGTAAAAACATTGGAAATTTGTTTGAGATAATAATACTGAGATAACAGTAATGAAATTAATTCTGAAAAGGCACTCACAACCTACTACATGTCGAATTCAGACGAAGCGTCCAAGTGAATAGCGGAACTCAAAGTGAGCGCACAACTATGCTAGCGATTTTGACCGTAGTGAAGTGAACACTTATTGATTATAAACCAAATTTCAAATTCATCTCGCGAAGTAAGCCCAACTCGGCTCATGTCGTCCACAGACGAATGCTTCTATAGCACAAAAACCCAGGACTGTGTACAGTCGCGACTACGAAATCGACTGAACTGGAATTACGGAGGAAAAAACTGCAATCTTTGTAGTAGAGGGATACTTTAAAGATATAATGCGGATGTGCACTCGCGTTTACAGTAGTCATATGAGCGAATCCATTCTGACACGGCTTCACAGGATGATACAAAAACTAACCGGCCAGAAATTATATGGAGCACAGATTGAACACCAGTTTTTACACAATATTAATGAGACAATGTCGAGAAAGATGCTCACCAACATGTGTGGTTCAGTGCGCTCTGATTGGAAATCACGGCCCTGAGAAACTGTTGCAATTCACTGGATGAACTGCCATGGAAAAAACACATGAGTGGCTAACGTGACTGAAGCGTTCGTGAGCATTATGCGTAATGTGTTGGATATCTTAGAATTAAGCCATAGCCACAGTTAACGGCTGAAAGTTAAAAATTGACTATACGACATAAAAAAAGCCCTGCCAGTCTGTAGTAAGACATATTATTAGGATACATAGTGGCTATCAGAACGAGCCTTTTTGTATAGCTTGTAGGGTGCACAAAACAACAGAATAGCAAACAACTCATCGTCGTGTCTAAGGCAATCGGGGAGCGTAAACTCCACCAGCACCATAAACTTACAGCGCGTCTTCCCGCTACTTGTTCGCAAACCGTCCGTAGTTTGACCAGCCCTTCGTTCTCGTGAACCCGTGTGCTCTGAAGCAGGAGATGCGATGGTAGATACATTTGTGGTAGACATGATACCTTCATTGCCGGCAAAGCAATTCGGCGACTGTTTGAATGCGGTGCCGCTAGCAGCCATTGCACTGAAAGACATGTCCACCAAAGCGAGCAAATAACGCGCATGCTCCTTGCTAGTCGAAGTGTGTGTGCTAGGTTGTTCGCCAGACTCACCGCTGCCAACTGCAGAGGAGGGATGAGACAGAAAAACGTTGCTGCATTTGTTATTTTGAAAAAAGCAGCACCTAACGGCAACGAAAGTCCCATCGTAAACTGTGCGAAATAAGAGTGGGACTTAAACGATTGACCTAAAATAGATAACATTCGACAAACAACATCTACTTCTAATAATATACACAATCACCAATTTGTGCATTGTTTAGGTTGCATATTACCTATCGAAATCGGGTTTACATCTCAGCTGATAACAACTTCTGGCAAAATCAATGCCAATGCACTGGGTATATTATGCGCGTATAATTTACCTCATATACGACGTTCGTTAGCAAGGGATTTTCGTACGGATGAATGCAAAAGGATAGCAAGAGCGAAAACGAAGGAAAACATTACTGATGTTAGGGCAGGGATTCTGGCCGATACAAGTTGTTCATCATTGGTATCACATAACAGTTTTCTTAAGCAGATGAACATTTCTACTGGAACGCTAGAGAAAAAATCGCCTATATTTCGCTTGATCATTGGAGTTGGACTGTATTTTGGTCACTTAAGATTGGCAGAACGGTTTACAGATAACAGTCGTACTACTTGTCATATTATTTAACATAAAGTCTAATATACAAACAGACACAGTACCAGTTTATTCCAGTTGTAAATAAATTTCCCATACAGGTGTCATATCCGACAATGTCCCTGACCCTAAATGTTCGAAATCTTCAGGTTCCAAACCAAGGAGCAACATTGAATCGAGGAAAGAAAACTTCAGTGCCAAGCATTTCATGACTTGACAAGAAGCCACGAGGACACCTATGGGTTTCGTGAAGAAGGTTCTAAGAGTCAGATGGTGAAAAAGGGACAGGGAAAACGTGTCTGTGGCAACAAAATCGATGGAGGAAGATCATACCCTGTAAACAAATGTTCAGACTTCTATTCCTGATGATCTGTTAACTAAGGGTTCCATCATACAGAAGCACTCATACGTAGGTCACCATGCATAGTCGGTGAGCACCGTCTGTTAGAATAGGCTGTCTTGTTGCATGAACAGAGTATGCCTACAATTTTCTATACCGGTTCACGTCTTTTCATTAATACAAATAGCGCAGGTTGACAAATTAAATTTTAACCTCTGCAATGCAACCTGTGGTAGGTTTACTGGGACTCCCATCAACATCTATGCAAGTAATCAATCGGACAAACCAACCGAAAAAATCTTGATCGTGAGGAGGGGCGACGGAACAGTAATTGTGTCACATCGAGAGATAAATGAATGTGGCTTTTTTGCAATTTAGTAATTTTCGATCCGAGGCTCCCAAGAGGGATGGTCGAATTTCTACCTTCTAAGTCGGATAAGAACATGCGCACTACTGACAGGCTCTGATCGGAAGCGAATCTCAAGCCTGGTGTTTCTGTTTGCAATGGATCAGCAAGGCAGTTTGTGGGATGAAAGCTGCGACCAGACGTGCTTTACAGGCAACTCTCATAGTAAAACTATAAAATGGATGCAATGGCCAGCGAGCTAGGTCGAACTGGCTTGGTAACTGACTGTACCAGAGGGTCATTTGTGTGACCACGGCTGGTCCGCACCGGTAACCAGTTGAACGGCGCTTACTCTGATAAAAATGCGCTGAACAGTCAGCGACCAGGACATTTGGTGTTAGGTAGGATTTTTTTCTTTAGAAATACATAACTCCATAGTACATACGACGGATTAGTCGGAAACCGGAAACTCTAGACAATAGTCCAGGACAGTGAGTTATAAAACACTCAGGCTTGATGATAGGCATACAATTCTGTGTTCGTTCTTACCGTACACATAAACAAAATTAATGACAGGATGTAGTTATAAAGATTTGGTGAACTGCTATAGGAACATTCGTGAAAAAACGTCACTACATGATTTCTTCTGTCAATAATGCATTAAAAAACGTGATTATCATGTACAGTAAGTTGGGATGAGAAAAATGAGCCCGGTTCTAATACGGTAATTACGCGCTGACGTGAAACATCACACTCACTATCTTTATCGGTTCCTTGTTGAGCTGCTGGACCGCTAGAACCAACTTGCTTCAGAGCTCCTAAGATGGATTTCGAGTGAAATCCACTACCACGAAGCAGATAAGCCCCAGTGGTAGGATGTTGCCATGTGATCACCGGGAAACGTCCGTGTCGGTAGGACCGAGATACTTTGGTCAGACAGATTTGATTGATGGTCTGTTTCGGAAAATGTGAACAACAGGCAGTGCGAACAGGGGACTTTACATACCGTTGGAGCTAGGTTGGCAACATATGACGTAAACTAATAGGACCTGGCAAATTTCACAGTAAGAAAGCAGGCAAGGAACAGAACACCTGAACGTGCACACACGTATATACACACGGTTGGCATATTCGTCCTCGTGTAGGCTTGTAAGACCAGAACAGGAAGATCGATAAACACAGTTTGTGCCTGTGTAAGTGCGCGTGAATGCACGTGTAAATCGACCAAAAATAGTGACCGCGTGTACGATGGAGGCAATCCATTTTTTCCTGGAAAATATTAAGCAGTACCAATCAAAAGATTTTGAGTAAACTTCGCTACACTGGCGGGAGGATGATAAAATGTCCGATAGTCCGATGGAACGTAAGAGCAAAGGCGTAAATGGATGGGCAACGTCAAACATACGAATAGAACAAATAGATACGTCTCATATCAATCACTTGGAATTTCAAAATTTTTAGAGAAACGCACGTGAACTTTAGAAACCCAGCGATAGGATTATAGAGTAAAAGAACAGTTGGAATATAAGTCCAGACGGGATAACTGTGTGAAGAATAATGCAATCTTCATCTGGAGCAGAATAGAACTAAATTGAATATTGCCGTAAAGTACATTTCAGTGACCATGACCTATTGTCGCACAGACAGTATGTTGGTCGCTGAAATCGCGATGATAACACAGAGGATTGGTAACGTCAGCTGGAAACAAGTGCAGCAGGCCCACATCAAGAATGGTGAGTATTCGGAACGGAGTTGCGTCACCATATTATCCGGTTAAATTTAAAGTGATGGCGAAGCTCAGCTACTCGCCAGAAGCTAGGCACAAATGACAGGCGTAATGTAACCAATGCGGTCTGGCGAGCAGCGCAAACACGTGCGCGTGAATCTGTGCATTCACGTGACGTGTACTCATCGATGATTCTGTTGTAGTGTGATTGTGTCGAACAATTTCGGTTAGAATCAGCCACACATCCAGTTTACTTAGATGTTCCAATCGTACAGCAAACAGTGCACTAAAGTACATATTCACATTTACTATACTGTACGATTGGAACATCTAAGTAAACTGGATGTATGGCTGATATATATATATATATATATATATATATATATATATTCTGTGCGTTAAAATCCTCGTTACTACGTTGTCCAGCTCTCACTAATATAATTCGTATGTATGCGCTAAGAGCAGTGGGGACTGGCGTTCAATAATCCGTAATGCAGAAATTTACAAACATTTATAAAAATTTCCTGTGAGAAAAGAAGGTGGTCTGCGGAAATGGTGGTGTTTTCGAAGACGCGTGGCACCACAAAAAGAATCGTTCTACCTAGAATAACCGACCGGATGAAATAAATTTTGTCCGCACTGAAGCACGGAACAAGATACCACAAACCACTCTCTTGAATAAGGATCAACGCGAAGAATGATGAATGTAAGACAATCGGAAGAACTGAGAATGAATCATGATGTTCGCGCTCGAACTGACAGTCCGTTGTGACTGACTTGCACTCTGGCCAAACTCATCACAGTGTTGATGTGAACAAGATTGAGACCGGTGACTTACTTCGTCAGCCGATCTTGTGAGCATCAAGCTGGATAATTCGCATGACTTGTTGATGCATCATTCGTCTAGAAAGACACAATCTAATTTATGTTTGTTTGTAAGACCCGCCAACTTTGTTATTACGAACTGAATGCTGTTCACGCCATTCCTGTCAGAAGGGTTCAAACGCGGACAAAGCCGGTGGTTGTAAAGTGTCAGTTGGGGGGTTGACATCATGAATGGTTACCTAACCGTCATTTCGAACACCAATGCAAAATATGGAGTACACCGTTCCATTCAAGTGTAAACAAACCATACGACAACAAACAGTATTATTTCTACACAGGTAAACAAGGCAAAGAACCGGGAAGAAAGCATATCAACACCCTAGTTACAGCTATTCGAATCAATAATCGATAGACAAAATACGATGAAGTAAACCAACAAACAAGAGTTTATTAAACCTTAAATTGTAAGCAGTCGTGATGTCATCTAATCTGCTGTTAGTGAAACAGTTACAATCTGAATACGAATGGAAAGCGAGTTAATATTCCTTCAATTTCTTTTGGTTTTGAAAATCTCTCGGTTCCACGATTATATTTATGACACCATGCAGATTCGTTGCGTTTAGGTTAAAGAATCCACATGTGGTCCAGGTAGTATGTGAACACAGGTGAATGAACTCAAAGTTGTTTTCTCATCCATGGTCTGTGATAGCCATAAGGTTAGCAAACAATATAGGTTCGTGTGAGTCCGCACAGTGAGTTGCTAACGCACGACGTCGATCACAGGGAAATGCAAAATGCTTGCATAATTAACATTGTGACTAATCCTGTCTGTACAGACATAAGCAGAACTGCAAGTTATGAGAAATCGATTCGAGTGCTGATACATAATACAAACTAGCCATCATTTAAGATAATAATGAGTTTTGTTAAAGAACGGGAAAAAATGTCACCGTAGAACAGGAGCTAGATGAACAGTAGATCAGACTGGAAGGTCGGAAGTGATGACGATTCAATGCCAGACAAATTCTGGTTTTTGATCAGGGAGAAAAATTAAATTACCGTTTCGGACGATATCAAATGAAGCATGGCGAATTTCCCTCCTTGACAAAGAGGGTGAATGTTGTGAAACCTCAGCTTGAGAGATTGCTTCCGTGCACTGAGCGGTTAGCGGAATGTTTATAAGGTGACCTCGTTATATTTAGCTGATATAGTTGTATAACTAATATATTGAGGACCAAGAGATTATTGAACGGGAGAAGAATAACGTGCAGGAAGAAGCGAATTACGAAAGAACGAAGAAAAAATCAGTTCATGTATAAAGTGACACACAACACGAATACTTCTTGTCATGTCCAACAACACTCAGCAGAAAGCATAAGTCGTCCTTTGGATACCAATCAAAAAGCCCTGAACGCCCTACAAATGTAAGCACTGACGTCAAAGTACTAAGGCTCCAAACACAAGCCATGCACTGGCCACCACAGTGTCGCACGCTTAAACAAAGCACGACGTTGGAGGCGACGGGACGACATATTTAAGACATCCGAGGCAGTGGGACCTCAAGAACGATAGCGTTAGGCCCAGTGATAAACAGTCCGTCGTTATCGAAAACACGTTAGTGAAACTCGTTACGGTAAAAATGATGGTCTCGCTGCGTACAGCAACTACATCACGGGTCCCGGTGGCTGAAGGTGGACATTTTCTAAACAACATTCGTGCGTTCCACAGCCATGTAGGGGCCGTTGGCAGAGCTGCACTATAGACTCGATTCTTCAAAAGAAAAAAGGCAGTCCAGTTACGCAACCCTACTGACGGTTTCTGCAACCAAGCTGATGCTAGACGCGTTGGCCTGCTCCATTCCGACATAATTCAGCACGGTTGAAAGGGAACAAAATCTTCGGTCGAATGACTCCGTAAATTCGTTTTCCCTAGTCATTTGGGATTAACAGATACAAACAACACGGTGGTGGATGAGGCAGTTCAAGTCAACGGCAGTACTACTTGAAATAGTTAATACGTCTGTTAAGTAAACGTGGTATTTGTAAATGTACCAGCCATTTATCTCAGATATGTTCTCGATAGTGCCGAGTCGTTTTTAAAGAAACTGGTCACTTGCACAACTTAAAATGACTGCCAAGTAGTTCTAAATTTGAAGGTGATGTCTAAATGTGACTCAACGTATTCATCATTAAGGGCAAGAGCCAAATAGTGTGTTCATAAGATTTTTCGGAGAAAAAAAGAACAGAAGACGAACTGTATAGGCATTGAAGTGTACTATTAGAAAATTATTTTGCAAATTGTTCTGCCTTGATAGTTGTGGTAAGGACAGTTTAATGAGACTGGGCTGAAGCAACTCCCTGATTGAGAGGTGTTCGGTTAATCAGAACTTTCCCAAAAGGTACTGGAAATGGAAGTATGGTCGATTGACGCCAGCCAATCAAAACGGCGACCAGCTACCATATCGAATTTATTTGTAAGGGGTAATGGCTAAAATAATTTGTTTGAACATGTGTCGGATCTGAACATCCGAATTATTTGAGTCAAACTTTAGGAAAACGACAACAAATACGTTAATCAAAAATTAACAAGGTTGTCACCCGGTAAGAGTCGTTAATATGAACGATATTTTTTCTCCATAAAAAAATACCGTTCTCTTCTGGCAAACTAACATTGCTTATTGTTACACAGACACTCATTGTCTAGATTGTTTTTTGTCACAGTAACGTACCTAGTAATGCTGTTTCGTGAGCGATACCAATAGCACATATACGATGAAACTAACAGCTACGTCTCATATTCATCATTCTTATTAGAAACAGTAGTGGGTCACACTAATGAGATAATAACAGACTATAAGGAAGGCGTAAAAAGGGAGGAATGGAACATAATAACTAAGGGACACTTGCGCATTAACTCAAACACAGAACAGCAAAGTGCTTATACCTCGGTAATACAATCGAATTGCAAATAAAGGTATGGTATCAGCACCATCACGGCAGTTGCCACTTCGCTACACCATTCATCACATTTGTTTCACAGAAGACTCAGGTTAACAGTGACAATATTCAGTCAGATTAGCCCTCCTCTATCATTATTCTAATATATATATATATATATATATAATATATATATATTATTCTAACGACACTCTGACAAAGATAATGCATACTGCAGTGTGTTTATTCTGCCTAAAATCATCGACCTCAATTGAGTATGCTGGTTTCGACACTAAGTATCGATGTTAGGTCCATCAGTTCGAACGCGAAACAGATCGTGCGCCACATACAGTCAACAACCCATACAGGTGTAGGGCCGATGTGTTACGCAGGTGAAACGAGCACCGGGATACATGTTCACATACTGATGCTGATTTTGTATGAATATTGCATGCATGCCCTAGGGGAACGTTGATGTCACCACAGCAGTAGTGAATTGTGTGTATGTGTGTGCGCGTTGTGGCTTGTTATTCGTGTGACTCATTTTGGCCAATGAGCATGGACAATTGCGTTAATTACAGGTCTGGCAAATACGCATCGATCAATGCGTTGACTACATGTCTGGCAACCAGGACAACAAAACCGGATTCAAGTTGGTTTACGATTCACACGTCTATAAGTGTGCTGAACGCATAACATAGACCTTCGAAACAGATTGACTTTTCCCAAACTGTAGGCACAAAACAGTGTGTGAGCCGCATAGGTAATGGGAAACCCTGGATTAGTTACTAAACGCAGTTCAGATAAAAGGATAAGTATCGACTAAACCAATCATACAGAAATGGCACAATGTGTAATAAGCGAACGGTTTACCTGAGGTATAACCAACAGAGCCGGATAGGATTTTGTTAGTTCATAACGTATATTGTAGGCCACAAGACGAGCACCCGTGTAAACCGTACTGCTACCGGTCACACTACTACGTGTTCCAAGACTGGACCGATCTGTTAAACCAGGTGTAGCTGAACTCAAGCCAAATCGAGCCATATCCAAATAGCCAGGCGAATTGATTAGGAGTGAACGCAATCTCGGATCATATTTATTTGGTGTAGAGTTGGCCAAAACCATGAGGATTGCTGCAGCACTTTCTTCCGAGTATCGAACTGGGGAAAGGGGAATCATTGTCAGATACAAACGAACAGGAATTTCAAAATGAGTAAAATCAGTACAAAAAGTTCAACGTGATCAAAACAAGTAGTGGCAACAATAAATTCATAATTATTCTAAGAAAGATGCACCAGTGGAAAGCAGTCGAATGGTTGTTATGATAAACTTTAAAATTAACACCCAATGTATGCACATACAGACAGTTATGAAAAAACGTCAATTCAAATGAGACACTAAAGAAAACATCAAACTCAGTGAACACAATCGGAGAATTCGATCAGTTGCACATACTGCCGAATTATAAGCTCGAAACAGACGATAGTAAACGATAGTCAGTGCATCTACTGGCGGTCGATAGCACGACCGAATGAACAGAAGTAGGATGATTGATGCTGTCAAACGTCAGAGAGTGATAAACAGTCGGATGAGTCAAGCAGTATTGTTACAAGGATGAGGCGAATGAGTGCTTTCAAACTGTGAAGATAAAACGACAACATTACAAGGCATAAAAAATTGTAATGAATTATTTTTTGGAAAAACAAAAATCGGAACTTACTCTTCATAGCTGATTGAACAAGACAAATTATAAGTAGAGGATAAAAGATACGTGTTCATACAATCGGATTACAATGATAGGCAATGAGAACACTTGATTAAGGGGATTGAGTTAAAACGATATGTCTACATAGACCTTGAAAAAGGTCAAACGGTGAACAGTGTAATAAAATTGTTGTCAAAATGAGAATCGGTTGAATTTAAATTCGCCTAACTTAGTTTGACCCGAAGTTAGAGAACTGTCAGTGAGGTCACCACTTTGACAAAAGAATGGTACCAAATAGAAGAAATATCGGCATTGGAAACGCTACGACCAGAACCGCATAAAAGTTACAACAATGTGTAAGCACAGGGAGTTTGTCATACGACATGAGAATCCGCGGGATAATTTTTTTTTAGTTAACGTTGCAAACAGTTGTTTTCGGTAATTCGCATCAAGCACAAACGATTACAACGGATGTAATCCGCTTTGCACTTCCAGATAAGAGTTTTTCAAGAATATCTAAGTTCCGTATTATCAAATTTGTATTTCATACATGAATCAAACAGATCACTTCTAATTGCATAAGTTTAAGTAAAATAATCTGAGACACAGTTTGCAACCGACAAATAATAATGAGAATAACGGTACAAACATTCTTGTTGTCCAAAGAAAAAGCTATAATCCCATCGAAAAAAGGACATTTCAGGCAAACTCACAGGGACCTAAAGGTATATTTGATTAGTACGAGTGCACATCATGTCTGAACAGAAGACGTTGATTATGTCCGATTCAGCACTGGAATTTAGGCGATTAAGACATATTTTAGGCCAAATAAATGTTATACAAATACTGGGTGATATTGGACGTGGGTATGCACGACGAATGAAAACGGAGAAATTAATGAGAAAGATTGACAACGGAAGCAGACAAATACACGATTAAAAAAAAACATAAAAATGTTATCAGCTCACATTCACCGGCAAGCGAGGCCAGAGGTGCGGTGCCAGTACCGTACTCAGCTGTCCGAAAACTTCCGTCCTTCAGCTGCAGTTTCCGAGTTCTATTATTAGATCCAAGAGGAATGGATCGCGGGAATACAGTGTTTTCTTTCCGGTCATCACTGTTATGTAACCGATCGGGAAAAAGATGTGAATCAATTGTGTCAGAATGGGAATATTCAGTAGATTAGTGTTTGCTATGTAAACAACGTTCACAAGTAATGCTTGGTACCCAGATAATGGCGCTGCACAGGGGTGGCCTGGGAGAGTTGTTTAAAAGAAATTATCCTGTGTCAAACATTTGCCATGACGACCCAGTATCTAGCGTAAAGTTGTTAAAAACTAAGGATAACGGTCTAACAAACTAGACTTATCGTGATAGTCGGAATAAACGACAGACATGAGCCCCTTCACATCTGACAAATGAGTAGTTTGAAAATTGGGGGGCAGAGGTTTCTCTGTTTGTGACAACTCGTCCATTGCATACACAAACGGTAATTCACTACCTCTATTAAACATAGATTTTAGTCATTAGAAAACTTAATTTATTCAATAAGAGAACTAAAGGAATGACGAAATCAAAAAACCTGTACTAAACACAGATCGTTCACTAGCGAGCGATCTACGGGGATTGGCATTATGACGACATAAATTTCGAATCAGATATGCGCACGCATGAAAAAGCACATAAAAACAGGAAGATGCATACCCCCGTCGGCCGAAGTGCTACTGTGTTCGCAGTCAATTGGTATACACATTCCTTAATGTCATCTCTTTAGAAGTTACGATCAAACGACACAACCGAACATGCATGTTGGTCGTGCAAATGCAAATAAAGAACAAGGTATTCAACCCGAAACAAGCACTGGAATAATTGGAGTGCGTTTCGTAAAAAGTTCTAAAAGTGGACTGTCAAAAGTAAAGATTGACAATAGAGAGGAAGATCGGAGCAAACGCACAAGAAAACATGGCGTTTTCGTTTCTGTCGTTGGTAAGTCAGCGAAACAATAAAACTAGCATTAGCTGGAATTTTGCTACGCAATCAATCTTTGTGTGTTGATCTTTATAATAGCAGTTTCGTGCCTAGACTAGCAAAAATCAACTGCTTTCAGAGCGGAGATATAAAACACAGAACACATCATTGAGAACTTGTACACCAGAAAGCAGCACACAGTCACATGACTACGAAATCACACAGTGACAGGACATCATCAGATGGTCCCGGCGAAGGCACGAATGTAGCAGTTTCGTGAATAATCCAACTGGAATTCGTCCGTCTGATACAGCAATGCTCAAGTCAATCACATGTGAGAAAACGTAGCCAAACCGGATGCATAAATGGGAATTGATTCATATTATTCACATTCTAAACACCGTTATTTCGATGAAACGTTAACTGAACAAAGCACAAAGGGAACAAAACACCACAGCAAGTTTGCTCAAACTGCTTGGCTAAAAAAGGGAACTAAATCGGTTCAGAGAGACAATACTTCATGATGCATTCAAACTGAAACATGAAAAAAAAACATCGAACCGGAGAAATGGATTACCTAACACGTCTACTGTATGAGCCGCTGGAGGAACTCCCGTGCGATCCTCCCCTCTCGCGTGTCACGGGTGTGGCCTCTGAACCTGTCTGTTGTATACAAGGGGAGATCGACAGACGATTGAAACCCATCCGAAGCGCAACTGGATAACGCAATTCCAGTAACAGTCCGCGCAACTCGTCACGTGTGTCTTGCGATATCTCATCCGGGTCGAAGCCTAGTTTAAGCAACTGCAACGTCAGAGCGCGCACATTTATAATATCCAAGTTTTCATCAATACGAACCAGTCCCCGACGTCCACCAATATCCAGACTGGAGTCACCATGAGAACCACGGCCAAATTTGCGCTTGTTCCCATGACTGTTGGTAGCTGACTGTTGTCCACGATTACGTTTACCAATAAGCATAGTGGCTGATTTTGCAGCCGGAGCGTGAAGATTTGGTTGGGCAGATGTTGTGGCAGGGAATATAGTTGTAATGCGCATGATGCCCAATTTTTTAATTGAATGTAGTGCTGCAATCGGGAAACTTCGTATAATCACCTTATTAGATTCTTTTGGGGAGAAGAAACAAAAAGACAGAATAAAGAAAAACGCATTGAATAGGGGGTAGATAAATAAAATGCTATCCGGTCTCGGGTCCATTGAATATGAACTTCACTGCAGAAACCCAGAACAAAAAGTCATGACCGCTCGGCTGTATTGATACGTTTGATAGAAAATACGGAGCTACCGGCATACAAGATAGTAAAGGCGCAATAGCAAGGATTTCACTAGGAATTTTACTCCTCCAGAGGACAACTCTTGAATGCCAACAGGGGACGCAAAAATACCGATCCACCAGGTTAGTTTACCCCTCATGAGAGACTGTTGTTAGTCCGTAGCAGATGCTTAGCGTGAAACGGGTGGCCAGTCCAAGATGAGTAAGGGCTTTTAGCTACATCAATGCTAATTACACATAACGTTAACGAAAAGACTATGCGAATGTTACAAGTGAACAAAAGCTAATTTAGTCAAGACAGTACGCTAAGTGCCTCTGCCATTGTAAGCCAATCGTTCAAGCCATAGGTGAACCGAATGAACGTTTAAAACTCGGTGCTGGTTCAAGAAGTGGAGCGCATGTCTCCACTTTCGGAAGATGTCATGTGATCAAGAGAGTGTCTGATTAGTAGTTGACTCTTTGATCCCACAGATAAGAAAACAGGATTGTCGTGCATAGTCAAATGAGGAATATATTCGGAAGAAAAAAACAGCGTATCCCTACACCGATAGTAAAACTATTGCGTGATAGTGTGACAAACATGGACGTGAACACTTCATCCATGATCAATCATGTACACTGCACGCATAACTGTTTTAACAATGAAGGCAAACATAAATAAAAACCATCGTTGAAATGTTTTACCAAATAATAACCCTAATCCCTCTGTTAGATTCAGCATTTTTATCAGGGTGGGAAAGGTAATTTGGGCTGTGTATCAATTAACTGAATGAGTCACCTCTCGACAGCGATTTTTTGTAACCTCGATGAGTGCTCTCTCTAGAAAGATACGCACATATGTATACACCTTGTTAGGGGGAGCGGTCATATGTATGACCATTCATACCACCATATATATATATATATATATAGCACATATTCCGCGAACAGGGCTTTCAATGCAACCCAGTCTCCGTCTTATCTTCGCACGTTCGACAACTCTCGCTTGTTACACTTGGGCCTGGTGATGTATGACTGTACAGGAATGCCAGAGGCGCGATCTATGGTCGATTAACTGTGTTGCTAAGTTGGGTTCGTGTAAGAGTGTGCGTATTTGTTTGCCAGTCTCGTCACATACGAGATACGGAATCATATAGACGAAGCCAGACAGTTCACGTTGCTCCGGATGATCAATGATATTTAGCAAAACCGCCCAGGGTTTTGTGTTCGATCTGTGCGATACACTGATGGTTAGAGAAACTTTTGTGCCGTTTCCGATGTATCATGAATACAAAGCATTGTCATTCATGTCTTTAGTTCGAAATGATATTTTCGTGGACTCTCTGGTAGATAGCTTTATGAAGCAACTGGGATATCTATGAGCGGTGAATAGTTCGAACAGGTGTTCTTAATCTTCCCTTTTAAGTTTAGGTTAGTATGGCACATATCTGAACGTTGACATGACGCATGTAAGAAACTTTTATAGAGACCGTTGGATGATTGCTGTTGAAGTTGTAAATGATATGAGCTGTTGTGGATTTATGATAGAAGATAGGTTTAAGTTGATCATAGGTGCTACATATAATCGGAAAATCGAGGAACGCTAGGTTGGAATTCTACTCTTTTTCACGTGTGAAGACAATGCTATACACAACAGAATTTCGGTAACTGTGACACTGGTCAACATGAGTCAAAAGTAAGATAACAAAAGTATCATCCACGTATCGAGGCGATAATTTGGGTTAAAATGTCGGGAAGGCTCTGGATTCAAACTGCTTCATTAAAGCATCTTCGAACAGTAACGACATTGGGAAGCCCATCATTCGCAGGCAGACTCGGTCGTTAAATTGCATACAGGTCTCTGCACAGAATTCTATCGGTTGGATTAATTAATTTGGAGGAATATTCATCCTACTACAGCGACTGTTGTCCTCGATGATCAGTAGTCTCAAACTTTTCATCGCGAGAGTCGTCGGCACGTCAATGAAAAGTGAGATAGTATTGAAAGAAACCAATGGGTTTAATTCCTGCAAGTCGGCCAAGCGGTTCACACCACGATTTGCGTAAAGTAAACGGAGGGGGAAACCACGAAGAAAGTCACTAGTTGGTAGTTCTGGGCCGTTCTGGTACGTGACGATTGAGGATCTTGGATAGTCTATATAATCGTCGCAGTAGTTCCTCGACGAGGTAAAGACTGTTAAATTATTTTTCTGGAAGTGAGTTCTTACATTTAGAAGTTACCGGGGTTTGGGGATACAAACTCTCAAAACGTTTATGGGTTTACTCTCGATATGTTCATATGCTACGAAATCTTTCAAAAGTTTATGTACTTCCTTATGATTCTGCTTGTTTAATGGCTTTCGTGTTGCTTGAGGATAAGATGACAGTCCGAACATTCTTCATAGGTGCTGTCAGTATTTTATTCTCATTATAAGATAGGAAAGTTGGTGAATTTCGATTGGTCAGCTGTTGGGACAAATTTATCCCATCTGTTCATCTAAGTCACTGGTTTTCAAATGTGAGTCAAATAACGTAATGAAATCTATGATTAATGTGTCTGTGTAAGTGAGATTTAAACACACAAACATAACCAACTACGCATTAGATACCAACGCATGCTCGGACAGACTGCGTACGTGTTCTTCATATGGGTCCACAGACACAACAATTTCTTTTAGTCGACGTTTTGCTAAAGTCCGCTAGAGCGTTGGTATTCTTTTCCCGTTTTGTCAAAACATTCAGAATCAAACAGTCTGGTAGCTGTTTATTTGGATTGTCCACACTCGTTTTAACACACCAATATATATATATATATATATATATATATATATATATATATATAGCACGTGTGTACCCAGTTACATAACAGATTGTGGGTCACACGTATGAATAGGTTGTGGTTGAGAGTTATTATTAGGTATCAAAGGGGAGACTACTTTCATTAATTCAAACGATTGTAGCATCCAACCTGATGTCGGGAGAATGTTAGACTGTAAACATATGGACAAACAGATGGTGAACAGACCGCGGACAAGACAGATGTGAACCACAACGTGACCGGGGTAAACACAAACGTCTAGAAAGTGGATCGAAAACTTACGATATGGGTCTTTTGGAACACCCGTGAAAATGATACGATAGTTGGTCACAAACAACGCTCCCTGAGCAGGTAACAACGGTCGAAGCATGGCATCTACTTCGACTTCGGTCTCCACTGGAGAGTTCACACTTAGACGTTCAGAGAGACTACCAGCTTGGCTGTTGTTACTCAGATCCCCGGCAGTATCCAACCACTGCCAATCGGTTCGTTCCAGGCGACCATCAACCAGTAACTGACAACGCACACAGTCATATCCACCGATGGGGATCGCAATTTCATTGGTCAACAAAGTGGGGCTGGCGATCTCAGGCTGGAACAGAAAACAAATGGGGAGAATGAAAGAAGGGTGCAATCACCAAAGTCAGCACAAAATAAGAGAGTTCGAATTCTCACCTTCGTTTTACTTAACGCTCGGCCAACAAGAAAAAGAACGCATGTGTGGATAGCAGAAATAGACAGAAGAAAGGAACAGATGCGAATTAACTATCATATGCAAACCTCACGAAATTTGGATGTAAACAACCATCAGCAGTAGGCAGTTGGATTGTTCGAATGTTTGCATAAGATAGGCTTCGATGTGCGTGTGCACCTGTCCGTGAATCTGTAAAACCGTTTGCATGACCAAACTGTTAGTGTATGATGTATACTGTGATCTATTATTCAGTTTAAAAAGCACTTGAATTAGACGAAAAAAGGCAAGTTATGTGTGGAAACCTCCTTTTTTTAAAAAAATCAAACGAGACTGATGAACACAACAGTGTGAGTAACAATCTAACAGAATAAAAAATGATACCCTCGAAAACAACGAACAAACTGGCGTTTGAATATCATTTCGTGAAGTATGTCGTTGTTGGTCATTCTGAAAATGCGTTATTTATAACGAAGCCACAATGAAACAACGAGGGATTGTATCATAGCACACAGAGAGCTAAATTAGACTGGTGTGAGATTATCGAAATGCACGAACAGAGTGGATTCTCGACGATTAACAGCTATCAATACGCGAAACGTATACCATTGGTGTGTGATAAATGTAGCGGGAACATGTCAATGCATTCAACGGAGACTTGAAAAATGAGCTACAGAGATCAGATAGCAGCACCATAAAGTAGGATAACAAACATAGAGGCAGTGTCATTTGCAATGTAGAAACATGAAAAAAATCAATTCGACGCTGCCGGAATTGGGATTCAGGACATACAAATTAAGAATGGATTTCAGTGTTACTATGCTTTTTAGATATGAATTTTTCCATACCAATTGAACTAACATATTGCCTGCCTTTAGATGACCATGAACCGATCGGGCGTTTTGAATATAGAACGTGTTATCATCAGGTGGTTAAACTGGAACCGTCATTATATGCTATGTAGCGGCACCTGTAATTCACAACATCCAGACATGCATAATTCTTTTTTAGTCTGAAAAAAATGGTATCACTTCTCCGGTCGTTGAAAGTGAATAGTAATGACATTACACAATGAATCTGATATGGAATCACAACCATTCTTCCGTACACAATGTTCATGAGGTTCTCGATATAGAATTGTGACATTCTGTTCCATATGCTAAAAAGTATATTCACCGGCAGTAATGAACATTGTATGTTTCGATGTTGATTGATCGTACTGCCAAACTACTCGTAGACATTTACAACGGAATTAATATCTAACGAGTGTGATGGCCAAAAACAGCGTGTAATTGGCGTAATGCGAAAAGGTCTTTTACTCATTAACAGAAGTCTAGTATTGTATAATCTGTTTGTAAGATCAAATATTCTATGCGACAATCGACAGATAATCTCACGATACCATATCACGAACGGACCAGTTTTGTACTGATGCTAATATAATTCCTTCTGGTATTCGAAATGGTAGTTTCTACGGCAATTCACCATGATGCAAAAAATAGGCCGAAACGACCGTACAAAAGCAATGTGTTAGTAAAAACTGAGGATTATCAAGATGCTATCTATCCTTGCAAACCATCATCAGTACTCATTGTTTGTTTCGGCAGTGACCCACCTTTGTCTGCTTCCATCTTTATGTTTCATGTGTTCAGTACTAAGGAAGCATCATGTTTAGGGTACATCGACAAAGTCTCAAAAATCCTCTGACATATTCGTTCGAAATAAAAATCCATTAGTCTGCAGCTTTCGTTTCTAATCCGGCACAATGTATGGCTGTAGCCAACCAATGAGTATGTAATTTCGACAGCCTATCAGATCCATCGATGATCAGACCTGGTATTTGGACACAACGTGTCTAATAAGACGGACTGCAGTTCAACCTTTTCAGATATGGAAGGGCGTGTTGGCGAGCAGTTTGGTTTCTACATGAAAAGCCGAGGCTGTGGGTTTGTTCTAAAGCCAGTCGAAATCTAGCGATGGCTATTAAAAGGGCCCAGAGCTTGCAGTGACAAGGGAATCCATGGCGATAGTTCGCGTGACTCGGCATAGATGTCCCTTGAATACAACTTATGACCTATTGGCAGTCGATGATTGCCAAAATTTGAAGTAATTTACACGTAACCTTACAATTTATCACGAACCATTTTTGAGCTGACATTGTTGTTTGACATGATCCAGTGACTCGAATGAAATTGAATAAAGTTGGATCCACTCTTAAAATGCCTCCCTGTCAACAATCACTTGCGTTTTTGACTCGTCATGGCCGTAGTATACAACACACTAATGAGAGACCTGATAGCATTGCTTCAAATAAAACTAAAAGAACATGAAAAGATGGTTTGGCTCATCAAACCTACTTGTCTTATGTGATATCGATAGAATTATAATCTTTCTCATAGGCTTAGATACTGTTCCGGTAGAATACGAACATGTTAACCAAACTAATAATGAGGATGACTTTCCAACTGTTGTGCATTTCTCAGCCATGACTTAAGGATTTTACAAATAGCTTGTGAGAGAGATTGGGCAATCTTCGTATCGCTGGCTGAAACGCCTATACACTCGAGAATGGTCGATTGCGTTCATCGATCAAGAGTTAGTGGCATAGGGTTGTTGGATTGAATCTCACTCGGTCTGACTTTTGACCGGAACGGAACCGAGAATGAGCAGTGGGAGGCGTGAGTCGAGCTGTCTAGTTCCGACCTTACCGACCGTAATCAGTATATTAATTGAACATACGGTGGGCTATGAGTATCCAAGCAATGGGGCGAATACGGGTCACAAGCGACAACCTGCTCTCTTGTTGGCAATGGTTTTGATACAAAACTGAGAAATATAAAACTTAACTCGTGTATCGGATTAACATAACAAAAGTCGGTGGTTGATTTGTAACAATGTGACATACTAGAGGGGAATGTTACAAACAACGTCCTCACAAACACATGAGTAATCAAAACTGACCTTTTTGGCTTTGGGAATATTCTTTACCTCGGGATAAATAGTCTCTAAGTTCAAGAGATGTCCTTCAATAATACCTAGAACGGAAGCAAATAAGGGAGTAAGTACTTAGTATGCGCAACTGTGGTTTTATGACAAAATCAAACAATAACAAACAAATTTCGTTTAAAAATCGTCTTTACACGGAGGAAACAACGAAAGAACTTCGTCCACATCAAGAAACAGTCAGGTCATGAAATGACACATATCAACAAGATCGATGGATCGCATTCATAACACCGTTTTGTTATGTCAAACAACCGATTGAGCGAAAATGCTATGAACGGGTAGAGGGATAGAGACAAACAAATTCAAATGTTCCGAAGCGTAGTGATGAGGCAGAACGCAAGCAAGTGAACGCCTACTATCACCCATATGCTAATTACAGGCCAAATTACATCGAAAATCCTTCCCAAAACCAATAATGCGAAGAACTAGACGGCAAAAGAATGGCAAAACAGTCCCAGAAAACTGTGACCTAACGAGAAATAAGTATAAGCTTCGATTCCCCATCTATCCGGGAATTTGTCGAAAAACAAAGTGATATCTCACCTTCGATCTTTTCGTTAATTGCGGCGATTCGGCTGGAGGACAAGTTATTCTCGTCTGTCACTTTTTCCACGAACCGCCGAAGCCACGCCTCCAAACGCGCGATATGTTCAAGCGCGGAAGCCACTCGTGTTGATCCACCTCGGACATGGCCATATCGACTGTCGGTGAACAGAGAAGTGATGGATAATGGACGAGTAAAAGAAGCCGAAAGAGATTACAGATGGAAGTGCGGTACGAATGTAACGCCACAGTATTCTGATACAAAACGTGCTGATTTCAATAACAGACCAGAGGAAGAAAAAAAATAACAACATCAGATAAAGTATAAACGAAGGCACAGGTACAGCAGAAAGCGAGCACTTCCATAAATAAGGTAAAAACAAAAACCATGCAGACAAAGGTAACAGTTCGAGAAAACGAGTTTATGTAGGTACGTCTCTCATCAAAGTCCAGTTAAGAATTCGAAAAGTTCATGTTTTAGAGAACTTACGGCCACGACAATGGATACGTTTATAATGTCTTCCAGGACTGCTGGTGATAGATACGACTACTCAGTAGCCAGCAACAAAACCGAAAACTGTTCAAAGAGGAAACCAACTTAATTCGAGGGTGAGTGACAGGTACAGAAGACTAAAAACGCGGTACCTCCAAGTGTGAAGGCAAGTTGACAATCCTCGTCTACGTTTTCAGAAGCAACACAACGAAGTGAGTAAGAAATTGTTCCGTGAAAATATAAACCACGACGTTTTGAACATACTCTTGAAAACAATCCCGGGTTCGCACAAAACTCGACATAATATACTCATTAATTTTGGGCATACCATGGACGGGAAAACATAGTACAAGCGTGAAACAAAGAAGAAACTGGCTTTCCTAAGGGCTCGACAATTACAGATCCTATGGGTAAGACTCACTGATCACCAGGAGATGTATGTCTATCTTGTCCAAGCGACTCCGAGTGAGCACGCTCGAGAACGGTTGCTTTGGATTTCTTCACCTCGTATCGATCCGTGTGACTTGGACCGTTTGCCATAGGCTCATGCATTCCGGCTGACATGTCCCTATACTGATCGGGCAAGCCACCGCCTGGGTCTCCATAAACCCCCGCAGCTGCAGCACCAACACTGATAGGAATGCGGATATTCACAATCAAATTGATGAAATGAAGAATCTGTGCATAGACTGTACTCTCCTCTTGTGATTCCAATGTGGTCTGCACTTCTTTCGAACGAGAGTGACCTATACGCATCTCCTCAGCAGCAATTTCCAAGGTGGACATGTTTGCCGTATACGAAGGTTGTTGAATGGAGGACTAGCAAAAAGATGGTAGTAAATAAGTAGAAATAATTACAAGTTGCGGTGTGTATACACAATGTGGATAATCAAATGCATCAATTCACCCTTGAAAAGGTGATGAGTTGCCGGTTGTAATAAAGTGGTTTGACAGAAAAGTGATATAACAAAAATCGAAGTCCATTACACAAATTCTTCAAATTATCGAGAGGGAGGAAACTGGTTTTTAGTTGGGACACTGCAATGTGGCACACTAAGTCAGATGAGATGTAAGTACTGTTTAAATGCTCAAACCTAGATTGGAGCATTCGAGTCAACCGGGGTTCGAACATACAGCCGTGTGAATAACTGGCGAAACGGCAATCACTAAGTTACCACTGAAAGAGGTTGGCAGGAAGGTCTACTTGAATGCGAAGACTGCGATCAAATGTGAGTGATATTCAACCAAATCCCCGGCTACTCATCAGTAACTGAACAGAGCAATAAGGAAATAAGCCAAAGCCCAGACAAATTCGTAATGCCCTAGTTAATGTGATAGGGACGGTTTTGTTCCCATCCCTTGAGAAATTGATCACGTCTCAAACAAACTACACATAAAAAGGGCAGAAGGTTGACGTACGACTCGGCAACTAGTATCAAAAACCAAAGTCTTCATCCATTTCTTCGAAGGTTTCTGGGAAACTGTAGGCGCGTACAAGTGTGAAGATGAAGTTCACAAACAAGCGATCCGTCATACGTACACAAACCAGTAAAAACCGCATTCAATGTTTATGCTTGTAATGTAAACAAAAAACAGCCACCTATCAGTGATTACATAAGATGACCAAAGGGAGATTGGTCCATATGCAAAAGCAGCTTCTAATGAGGCTAAATTAGCTGGTTAAATCCAGCCTATTGAAATACCTAAAATATAAAGTATGAGGCATCGACGACAGTTACACGGTTCCTAATAGCCTGAAAAAATAATATTAATTTTGACGGTGAACCTCGCACATAGAACAGGCAAATCACGACGTCCAACAGTGTCAGCACGTCAGACGAACAAAAAGAATTTTGTGTACATGGATAAGCGTTCGTCACGTTTAAACACTGGACGAGATGATAGATTTTTCTATCTCCGTAATCGATATAGCCTAACAATGTTAGTTTGAGAAGTCAATGAGACAAACAAACAGTATGCAGGCTTGCTCCCAAAAAGTGGGAAACAGCACGATCGATTGACACTACACGAACAAAGATCATTAAATTTTTGAGAAAAAAAAAGAGTGGTGAACGAGTTTCGTAATCGCAACAAGACAAATATCCTACGACAAAACCATCCAAACACGTTGTTTTCCAGATCGCCTAGTCAGATTCATATCTCAGATTTTAATTTTTTAAGCGTAAATATTTGAGCTCAAGGTGAATCAGGTTATCGAGGAGGCTGTACTGAGAATGAGACTACAGTCGAGGGGCATCTAAAAATGACTGCAACAAAATTCTAGTCATCCTAGATTGAAGCGCTGGTTCCAGGTTGACCGAATCAAGCAAACGTCAAGTGCTTTGAGAATCGAATGTGCACCATTTTCCCAGTTATCGACAACCAGGATGTAAAACTGTTATCGTGTGACCAATCGCAATTTCATTTTACATTTGTCCTATTCATATTGAGCCACAAAAGTGCAAACCGATCGACACGGGAAGAGGGAACGTCGTAACCTTCCAAACGCGGCAGATGATCACGAGAGGTACCTATAGGTCCCCAATGGTATATAGAACCTATTAGGTGTTATTTGAAAAGACCAGAGGAGGCCATACATGCGAAACGAAGAGGAGGACAGAATATGTTGTCAAAGAGAAGCCAAGAACGAATATTCCGATGAGGTCCTAAAACAAACACTTCAAAGTTCTATAGGAACCACGTAAAAAACGCCAAACAAAACTGTACGGATAGAACGTTGGAAATTGTAGGAGATAACTTCGTTGGATCAGCAGCGGATACGCCATAGACCAGTATGAGCTTACAACCAGATACCTTATATTCAATAACAATATTTCGGTTGTTTCAATGAGGAGGTCAAAATGACTGCTTGTATGTCATTCGGGAGATATTGGTGCGATCCAGCCAACGCCCGAACAATAAACACACGGTGACTGTGCACAAAAGGCTTGCTCTGCCTTGAGAATTAGTGGACTGGTCATACTGGATGGTAACGAGGATGACGGCTACGACGTTCATAACCTGGGGCTCTTTCTGCTGTATATCATTTCTTCAAATGAGAAGAGAACTGCAGTGTCTAACAGGACAATGTATCTATTCATAAGCTATGTCACGGGATCTAGCTTCTTCTTCAAGAGATTGATATTATGGATTAACCAATTTTCGTTGTACACCTAGCAACATAAATAAAACCGTGGAGCTTGTTAACTCATTATTTACACAGGGATACCAATGAGTACATCCTGATGGTAGAATAGGCGAATAACTTCAAGTGTGCACAGATGGGTCTGAGTTTCAACTGAAGACAACCTTTAACGGGAAAGATTTTCAATCGATGAATCGGAGTGCCACAACAAAACCGCAAAAGAACGAAGAACAAATCCATTTCACAATTAGATGATCTGCTTTTGAGCGGTTAGATTGTCTACCTCTGAATAAGTTTATTTCTAATAAAGGCTTTTCAAACAAAATACAGTTTATCGTTTTCTAGTAATATTTTTTCGTTTGTTACGAAAACAAATTGTTACCGACTTGAAAAAAAGCATGCCTTGTTAAAGATGGAGTGGACGTACAATTTCATTGCGTGATATGTGAATGAAACAGGTTAGCCAATGATAGACAAACGAGATAATAAGAACGATGACTGATTATTCAAGAGGGTTAGGCTACAGCTAAAGTAATCTACGTTTCAACAACATGACCACACACCTGTGTCTAGGCAACATATAAACAACAAACGATAATAACCGTGTGTGCAAATTAACAAACGACAACATATCAATGTTACAATCCAAAAACAATGATGCCCATTGTTAGGGTCAGAGTAAATCTGACCCGTCACATTCGTGTTCAGCAGGATTCAGTTATAACACCCATCATAACCAGAATTAAATGACGGCCCAAAACATTACAACCCCAATGCCAATCCACCAAACCGAAACAAAACGGTCAAGTTGAATGACCAAGAAAGTCTTAATAAAATCAACGTCTACAGAGTAAGTGAACAAGCTTCCGATTATTTGAATATAAAATATGAAATAAAATGTAAGGGATGCAATATCCGCTAATTGTGATTAGATGAGAAAATAGGTCGAGATGTAGATGTTCAACGGATTAGAAGCTCGTTGCCGATGGCAGAACCAAGATAAGATAACAATAACCGGGATTATAGCACACGAGAGTAATCCTGACGGATCGAAATTAGACGCCCCGCGATATACACAGCTACATAGCAAAAATACGGCTATCTACAAGTCAATTACGTTCTGTTGAAAGCCTTTGAGTATTTTGACATCGCTAGAAAATTAAAGTGGCCAGACAAAGTATGTGTGATCTGACGTGATTTTTGAAAACGATTCCATTTTTATGAAAATAAGCGGTAAACCCAAAGACATGCAACACAGTGTAGGAATCAAGCGAAACTGTTGTGATTCATGTGACGGCTATCCATCTAATTGGTTTAGAGCATCCAGTGTTAATGTGACCTCAGTTTCTCATTGGCTATTTCGCGGAAGTTGTTAGCTGAACATGTGATCCAACAGACGACTGTCGTGTGTATTGGCACACGTACCCTGTCGATCTTTTTTTTTAAATTTACATACACTATGGCAATTAGCATGGTGGACAAAGCCAACGACATCGATATGAAGAAAAAAGCCACAATTCCTCAAACGTCCAAATTTTGAACGAAATGAAAAATAATGTCCGTGGATCACGTAAATCGGTTTGAAGTCTTCATTAAGAAAAGTAACATTGAATTAAACAGTAAACCGAAAGTTGGTTCAGAGATAATCTGACTCCTAGACACAATGTTTTAAATTATTAGTGAAAGTTACTTTTTCTGAAACGGACAACTTGTGGAACAGGTGCCACGATACAAGTGTATCCAAAGATAGAGTAGGAAGATGACAAAGTATCAAGAACGTATCGTCAAACTCGTGTAAACCGCGTAACTACGAGAATACTCAGCAAGGTGGACAATAAAATTAGAAAACATTGTGAAAATTGAACGAATCTTCACAAATTCAAGATAAAAAAAAGACATGAATACCGGTCGAGATGTCCCGGGACAAAGCTGCTTCAACATCAATTGTTTCTTATGCTACGCTAAGCTATTTGTCGGAAACAATTCGGATTCAAGAGTATCCATTAGAAAAGCTCCCGATAAGGGTATTTGTAGCGGATCATGACCGTTCAATCATACATACAAAATATTGTGACTGGATAAAATGGTTTTATTTTCGAATCTGGCCACCCAGAACCGGTAGGCGTGTTCAGAAATGACATCATTAAAAAATCCAAACCACACGTCCACCTAGATAAACAAGGATAACATCTACGCATCACGTCTCAGCGATCAGTGATAGTTGCATTTCAATTACAAATGACGGAAGTTGCTTTTTATCAGCATACTTGCTTCTCAGTTTGAAGGAGAACGCTCTACGATGCACGCATTCTCGAATCGATTTTGATTTGACACGCTAGAAATGCGAACAAATAAACTCTGATCAACTAAACGCTTGGTGCAAAAAGTATGATTACCGTGGTTAGCAAGACGTAGTTGTCATTTTGTCTGCTGGCAACATAAGTAATACTCATAGCTTACTGGGTCTTTTTGGCTCACACTCGTTAACAGTTTCCTGGTCTATAGAACTGAAGTGAAGTTTTAGTGACTGGAGTTTGGTATGACTGACTGTCTCCATGATGTGCACATTACACCAGTTAAAATCTGGTTTTGATCACTTCAACTCAGGAAGCCCAAACAAGGACGAAACTAATCATGCCGAGATGACTTTAAAATAAACATTCATTTAATTACGTGATTTCAGATATCAATTATGGCGCTCGTCATCAGTGCCAATAGATCAGAATGTGAGTGGTGACCTTCCAGACAGTCAGATGTTTATAATTAAATGACTGATCAATCCGTTTCTGTAAAAATATTTTCACTTATGGGTGTAGATTCCACACTTCCTTTACAAACACAACAGCCACGTTCTGTCGGATACGACCTGAAACACTTGTTCATATTCCCGAGGTTGTATTTAGTTGTTACTTGTACATTAAACGATTAACTGTTACTAATCTTTGCGTTGAACGTTCTGCGCCTAGCCGTTCGACAACAGACACCAATGAAGCATAAAAGAAAACACGGTTGTTCATGTGTCAGAATCGTCATTCATCAAGTGATCTTCTTCCATTGTTGTATGTCAATTTGGGCGAAAACAGGCATATAGGATAGTTCACGAACAGATTTTTGTAATAGTCTATGCGCTCTTAACAGTCACATGTACAGCTGATAGTGGCACCTAGCAGATAAATATCGATCCTAATGAGATTTTTCCCCAAGATGTACTGTTAAGGATTCCAGGCTGAAAACCATCTTCCTACACAGGTGATTGTGAAATCAATGAAGACATCATCATGTCGAAATCTTGAATATAACACTAACAAATGTGTAAGATATGGATGTATGTAGTCGCTCTAAACAGAATCGCGATGATAGTCCTTACAATACACTCAGGTGCATTCAATGGATCGATGTTTCGTGGAAATATATTAGCCAAAATGCGTACGCCCAAGCATATTAGGATTGGTAAATCCCAACCGCAGATTCCAACTATCAAGTCAAATTTGGGATAGAATGTTCCAAAAGTTCAATATTTGCACAGATATGATGACTGGACGTCAACCAGCCGGTCACACTGCTTGGAGCGTCAAGGTGCCTAACACGAAGTTCCCATTCGGCTTTAACTGAACATTGCTTCCGAAGTCATTAACATCTCGAAACGCACCTGGAGACCTATTAGGAAGCCACCAGTTCGGCGAACTTCCCTACATAGCACTGAATGCAGCCGACCATCAGGAAACCCATGTCAAATAACGTCATTTTTCTCTCGATGACGAACGGTTAGAAGGAACATGCTGCCTCACACATCGTCCAAACCTCAACCCACTTGACCTAGAATGGACAGATCAGTTGCAACTTCAATTGCTCTCGCCGATCACAATAACGCAACAACATCAGCGCTACAGACAATCAGCCTTCGATACTCTAGCATGTTATTGCAAAGCTCACCGTTCTTCCGCGTTAAAAAAGCCACCTTGTTATAAGATTGTCCAGAATGCTGCACGAAGACGAAAAACAGACTGTTTTTGGACGGGCTCCTGTCCCACGTTTCGCCCAAATTGCCAAGTTCCGTAGGCTGAACGATCCGAATTGGATCGGTCCCAAGTTTCGGCAATGTTTCTTTCGGTTAACTATCCCATGCAGGCCGTGCCCATTGTGATCGTTAAAAAAACCAACAGTACTGTTCGTATCTGCGTCGACCTCCTACGGGTCTCAGAAATGCTCTGAACACCCATCAGTATCCGTAACCCTTCCCAGAGGATCTGTTTGCAAAACTGAATGATGACACTTGTTTTTCCAAAGTGGATGTTGCAAATGAAATTTGCCTTTGATAATCGATACTCACCGAGGTTTGTTCCAGGACAAATGGTTGTCATTTGACGTGAATACTGTTCCAGTGATCCTCCAGCAGATAATAGATACGACCCTCATCGACAGACCAAGAGCAGCAGCATACATGGATGACATCACCGTGATGGAGTCGGATGCTGATCGACTCATGATCAGACTAGATAAAGTGTTTAGTCGCAGTCAGGATTACAGATTTCGAATGCTCCCGGAGAAGTGCACATTTTTCATCAATTACCCGGGACTCACCATTGACAAGAATGGCCGCCGCTCAGACCCTAGTTACATAGAAGTTATCAACAAGATATCGTCTCCGAACGACGTTTCCTCACTCCACTCATTTCTGGGTCTTGTAAGTCACTAAAATGCGTACTTACCGACCATGTACCACATAAGAGCACCTCCGAACAACCTCTTAGCAAAGAAACAAACTTGATCCTGGTCACTAGGGTGCAAGTGGGCTTTTGAAAAGATCAAATCAGTGCTCCGATCGGACACGCTATCGACCCACTACAACCAGAAGCTGGATTTAGGAATTAGTTGTTGCGGCCGATGCATCAAACCATGGAATAGACGCAGTGATTTCTCATGTATTCCCAGATTGATCACAAAAAGCAGCTATGCATGCAGCCCGATTTTTGATCCCGGTCGAAAGAAACTACGATCAGATTGAGAGGGAAGCTCTTGCGACTTTACTTGCCATCAAAAAGTTCCACAAAATGCTCTTTGGACGTCGTTTCACATTACCAACTGATCAAAAATCCCTACTGCCTGTATTTAGTTCGGAAAATGAAATCTGTGCACACTGTGAATCGATTGCAACCCTGAGTCAGTATGTTGCGGAATCATTGTTTTGACACTAAATAACTGTCTACGACGTCCATCAGGCAAGTCGACAAACTATCAGGTCTCATAGGATCACTGCCCCGCGAACCCGAAGATTTCATGGTAGCAAGCATGTGCATCGAACCGAAAGTCAACTCCGTCTTTTCAGAAGCCATTCGCGCTTTCGCATTGACTTTCACAATGAGTCAAGAAGCGACTGGAGAGATCAAATGCTTCAAAAGATCATTGAATACAATCACACGCAGTGGCTTGAGTCCGACCTTTAAGGAGAGCACAACGGCTAACCTTTTTGTTAAGTATAAAAGGTTGCATTCTTTCCGGAGAACGCGTGGTTACATCAAAAGAACTACCTGCCTGGGTAATCTGATAACTACACGCCGGACACTCAGGTATCAATCGAATGAAGGCGTTCGCACGTAGTTACATTTATTGGCCAAAAATGGATAGTGAATTGGAGAACCTGGCAAGCACATGTGTGTTAGCTTCAAAATCATCCTGCAAAACATCATCGCAATTCTGGCCGATCCTAACGATTCTATGGACAATATCTCTTGGCCGTCGTGGATACCTACAGAAGTAGTCAGATCGAACAAGAATATCGACTCGCTCCTTCCACAATAGTTCCAGATTTTGGACGCACAAATAGCGTTCTCAAAGATAAGGTGTTAAGATTAGCAAATCTTAACCACGGATTTCGAATCCAAAGTCAAATTTGGAATATGACACCCCAAACTTGCAGCATTTGTCCTAATATGCTGACCGGACGTCAACTAGCCAATCGCATTGTTCGGGGGCGTTTCTGAAACGTACTGGACATTCCATTTCTTCCTCAAGGTCATCGTACAGTAATTTCAGATCAGGCGAATAAATTGGTTGTCCGCGCCCTTTCCATTTTTGTGTCTTGGTTGAAGAACTTTGGGATCTTCTGAGGACTGGGGATCCGAGCTTACTAATAGCTCGACTTCCACCATAGATAGCTGGTTTATCGTTACGGTTTCGCGTTACAACAGAGCGTTGATTTAAGTTAGGTACTTTGTTGGATCCTGTTCGAAATACTACAATCACTTCTCAGACTTCACAACCGTGGGCATATCCCTACGCCCGTTGTGCACGGCGAAACTTGTTAGAACGAATGAATGTATCAGGTTATGCAACATTAAGTTAACGATTACTTCAGTTCCTGAAAAAATTATTCTGCATTAAAAAATGAAACATTATGACCACAAGTTTGAACTTCAGGGATATTGAACTCGAATCTTTCACCACCAAGAAGAATGCTCCCGCATGCATCTGGAAGTCTGTGCGAAATGATAAACTGGCACTCTGTAGAACGTACCACATCGAGTATTATGCCATAATCGCAACTTCACATAGTTACAGAAGAAAGGATCAAGGGCGCTGTCAGACTAAACCTCTACGGCAAAAAAACGATTAGACTGACAAAACTAGGTAGTAGGCATCCTTTACATGACCTATACAGAATCAGCACGTGCATATTGGTGTAATCGGCATCGAAATGATAGGTGCACTTAACACAACCGAGATCCATAAAACTATGAAAGAGAAACTGAGCTGCGAGAAGCAAAAAAAAGTGACCCAACACATAATGTGACCGGAACGCAAACATATTCTACACGAATTGAAAGAGGTCGAAATCTTCTGTGAGAAAAATCCCGCGATAGTTGGAAGTGCATCAGATGTGGACTCATGCCTTTCCACCATCAATTATTAGGAAGGATATCAATCAATATGTCAGTGACGGACTTCTTAGAATTGCTAGCACTCATCGTTTTACTGAGCTGTTTTTTGTGCCCAAGAACGACTGCACGTACCGTAGCCAGTAACAAAGATGACGGTCGTTGTTAATTAGTATTCAGAAAAACGAATTCTGTACAGGTCCGGTGCAGTCATTTGAAGGGCCTATGAAATGGTGAGTGCAACTTGCCGCTCTCAAAACAGTTTCTATCGACAAACGAAGTGAATCAATTCTTACGCGCTATAACAAAAATGGACAAATTTGTGTAAGGCGATTGTCAAACTTAATTCTGACAGATAGCCCAAATGTGTAACAGTTTGTTGGATATCATTGCGAAAGTTGCAACCGACAACAACTGTCAAGCTAAAATATCGACCGTCTTCAGAAATACCATAGCACAATACATGCAAACCGCTCTAAACAACCCGCCAGTAAGTTGTACAGCATAATATTTTCTCTGGGAGAGGACAATCACAAACCATAAGTCAGAGGGAATGGGCACACTTTCCATAAACGTTAAATTGTGTTGAATACCACATTTTACCGGCATATTCTTTTCGGTTTTCCGTCAACTATTCACCAGTATTTCGTTTATATAATCAGCTACTACGGGCAGAGAGAGAGAGAGAGCAATTTTCTTCAAACTATTACCGGTCTTCATTTCGCTTAACAAGTTACATTTGCATACTGGTTAGTTCTGTCAGTAGAAACAAATCTATCTACCACTCATATTGTTGCATTTCCGCCGCGCCGGAAATTATTCAAGTGCAGGAAATCAGGGCAAGAAAGTGTATAGAACGTTTTAATAAATCTCCGGAAAACAACGTTACATAATCTACACACAAGACCAGACGACAAACGGAAACTGATAACAAACGTGTTTGAGTGGACCTTAAACGTGAGTGTATAGAACAGAGGTCAAAAATTCGAGTGAAGAAAATAACTAGCAGAAAATCCACACTTATCTTGACAACTACGTTAGAAAGGTAAAACTTCAACTTCAGCAGAATATTTGTTACCGAAAAAAACAGAATATTACGAAGAAAACTTAACAAGACATTAAAACAAATTGTTCCGAGAACGTTCAGCTAACAACTAGATGAAATGCGGCTACTCCTCGGCTTTTGCAGGATAAACTGGGTCAGCAAGCAAACTTGTCAGTACTGTCAACTAAGTGGTTTGTGCGCCCCACTGATAGCAACTGTAGCCCAGAGTAAGCACACAGCTGATTCAAACTCCTCACTCTTGTGTAGTTTGGAGGAGAACAGTGTGCACTGAGTGTGACTGTAATAATGTTGTTCTGCAACAAAGCAATGACAGCATCAAAAATTCACTGATAAGATAACCAAAACAACTACAGATAGGGGAAAAAGTGAAAGGAATGAAGCCTTATGACAACCACAGAAAAAATAGGAATATATTCATGATATCTTCACTCGAACCGGTGATCCAATCAGACAGACTTCGTCTTTATTTGAACTCAACATACCTCTGTAGTACTAGTCAACTCCTTATCCTCACTAGATCAGCGATCTTATGGGAAAATCGTTTGTAGAAGGAGATCAGGACAATATACACCAAAACCACTTCGAGACAATGAGACCACAATCGTAAAGATACCGTGCACAGTGCGATGTTGGCATGTAAAAAAACACAAGGAATACCTTCTGTTGTTATTCGATAACTAATTCAAAATCGTTTATCCTAGGCTTTGTGGAAAATATGAAATACCGGATCGAGTATACCGAGAAACATTAACGTCAAATAGAGGTCAAGCATTCGAACATGATGGCTAGGTTATGCCTACAGTGAGATGTTAATGGGGCAGAGATTGAAACGGTCACTTCAAGATCGCAAGAGGCAAGATACAACTCCAGTTATCGACGGGAATATGCACCAATGATGAAATCCATTAGGAGCAAAACAACAATTTGACGCCTCTTTTTCAATGGGCTGAATGTGTAAGCTGTGACCGATTGTGTCTGGTGTTCAGTTTGCAACAGTCGCATTCTTCGAACCTAGATTAATAAGTGAAATACAAGATAAGAAACTGGCCAGGACCAAGAAATTTCAAGGAAAAATCCAGCATGCAAACAGTGTCTAGTGACCACACAATCATTAGTGATCCTGTACACATGACAATGGCGTCTCAGTAGATTTACCAAAGACTTTCGCCTAGCGCCAACTGTAATAACTCGGTCTCCACTGGACAGTTGCATCACCGACGAAACTGCGTTGGGTCGGGATAACTGTTGTCCGTCAGTAGATGGGGATCGGTGCAGCTCATGGTTCACCGCGTTGACAACAGTGACTGTCTGTTTTGGACTATCAGATAGGCGTTGAGTATCTTGTTCGGAAAAATGTAGGTACAATTGGCGCATTTGGTTGTTTACGTGTTCATTGAACACGTTTTCCCAGAACGACATTTGTTCCCAGATTGCATGGCGTTGTATTTGGTGGGCCATGTTCGCATAATAACGGACGTTGTTGACTTCCTGTGACCAAGGAGATATAAGGCATTTGGTCAAATGTAGAATTACATTTACAACGCATGAAAACAGAAAATAACGATGTTTAAGGTCACAACGATATGGTTACGTTGGCGTTCGAGTTTTTTCATGAAACGCACACATGCGGCCAGTTTCTTGGCCGAAAAACTAGGGGACAGATGGATTAAGTCCTGGATACAATAGCATTTTAATGCAAGACGCACGTTACTGTGGACTCACTGTAGTGCGAGATCAGGAGATTAGGAACAAAACCATAACTGTGACACACATTCAGTGATACAGTGTCAATACGGACAAAGTCACCGGTGTTTACCGTTTGCAGCTGCTAAGATAACAAGGTTCCACAGGTAAACTCCCACATCAGACCATTATTCGTAACACTGCGAGCTACTTTGCAGCTGGTCCAGATCATTACTCGGCTGTGTTATGATAGATGAATAGTTTGGAGACTCAAGTATTCCGAGCTTCGGTGTGATATATCAAGAATGCCACAGGGTATGACCAAAGCTCTCAGCAGACGGACTACGGGCAATTGAACTACTAACCACTGAGGCAAATTGGTGAAACGGGCGAGAAGTGACAAGTAAAAGTCCACACACACACGCACGCAAAAACACCAACTAAAAGGACAGTGCATATGACGCTTACCTGAAAGTGATACATTGCGGACCGGAATTTTGGTTTTGGTCAGTTAAATAATGTTAGACTGCCTGAACGGGCAACCTATTTTTGACACTGTTATATTTAATTAATTAGGTCCACACAAGAAAGTATTGCAGAAGAATCAGTGAAGGTAGACATGGAACATAACTTCGGTAGAAGTCTAACGCTGCGCGATTGCACAGAATGAGGATATTATTGAAGTATGCAGATTTCATCTAAACCTGAATTATGTGTAAGATGTACACGAAATATAAAAGTCATTGTTTTCATCACTTAGGTCTGATTTGCATCTAATACCACTTAGCATGATAACCTGCAAACCAGTGGATGCTGGCGACCCGTGCAAATTCAGGCGGCTAGGCAAACAAAGTGCATGATCGATTAGGTTACGAAAGATGAATGCATCACGTTTTACTAATGGAGTGACGATGTTTCCGTGACAAGATGGTACATTAGCAAACAAAGCAGTGCCATTATCGTAACCATTTATACAATGTAGACAGGGTTGATAGTATACATTTGGAACACGGAAAAAAACAGAACCATTTACTCTGTGAAATTGCGCATTTTGAAGGTTGACTTAAGGCAAAAAGGCGCGGTCGACTATGTCGGAAAGGTATGAAAATTTTAACAGAAGAAAAAGAAAGTCGCCTTAGCTCGGATTACCAATTCATCGTAATTTAACGAATAGCAGAAACAACATGAAAACGTGTTCGTTACTCCAATTAGACATATAATGCGATGTTATCAGTGTGACAGGAATGCGACGTGGGACAGAGTACCGAAGAGAAATTCACATCTCCGAGATTTCCATTGAATTAACGAGGTAGTACACGCGTTCCAACTGCACATACGTTCTACACACATCACAAACCTGGGTGTTTACAGGCATAGGTACTGATGAAAAAAACCACACAATTAGGAGCACTGCTAATGAGCCGTGGGATGGCGCGTTCAACAGTGCGTAGACGACAGGCTAACATAACAGTAAGCCACCAACTCAGCTGAAACAACGGAACAAGCACGTGAGCCGATCCAAAAGTTCATAGAGATGAACCGGCATGTAACGACAGGTGTGTATGCACACGGCTGTGAGTATTCAATGAAGTATCATTATGCATTCGCAGGCCGCCATTTGTGTATGCGCAGAGTGGAACATCTATGGTCCAAAAGCTGAAAGCACAAGCCGGCGGAAGGTGGACGTTGTATGTTCGGAATGCGAATGAGAGTAGAGAAAACAAAACTCACAAAATCATTCTTCAGAACGAACACATACTTCACTGTACTTAGCATGATTAGTAGCCAACTGTAGTGTTTAAAGTAAAGCTCAACAGACCAATAAACAAGTTCGGTTATGGAAAATCGAGTGTGGCAAGGGAATTCGTTTAAAAGTTTGGAATGAAGAAAAGCATACAGATGCCATGAGGATGTCCAAAGTTGAAAACGCATCTGTCTGATCACTGAACAGCTTAAGAGCATGTATAACTTGGAAAGGTTTCATGCGAAACTTGGTATTGGTCCAAAATTCACAGCATCTCAATTTTGTGTTTTTTGGGCAAAAAACACAAAATTGAGATAGTGTGAATTTTGGACCAATACCAAGTTTCGCATGAAACCGTTTTAGTTGTATTTTCCTTTAAAACTGTAACAACTTGGAAAGGTATTTTCTGCACTCCAGGATTTAGGTATTACACATAGGGCCAGGTGACACAAACGCAGTAAATGTCTGTGTTGTAGACGGCTAAAAATTACTAGTCTGTTGTTGGACGGATTGAACGATGCAACTAAGTAGCGTTGAGACAATCTGACCTCTATGATACAATACGTTGGCTACGTTGAGTTCACTGCTGTGACAAACGTTTCAGTTAGGTTATCATTTGCTAAAGGGTAGACGAGAAGTACGACTGTAACACACCCTATTTTAAGTGTTCAATCAACGTATATGTTCACTTATATAGATAGATCTTCGTAAGTTAAAAATAACAGCCGATAAGGATCTCCGTATAACAGGCCGTTCGGTTACCCGAAATCGGAACAACTCAAACGACTTCAAGCTGGATTGAAAGAATCGATATAAGGTTCGTGTCTAGGTTTGACCAGATTGATAACACTCGTCGCATATACCCCAATAGCACGAGAAAGGCTGGCCTCCTCAACTCACGGTTGTAAACTTCGTGCTCAACTCCATCACGATTGGAGCGATCCCACTGTCTTCTGATTGACTTTCCTGACATAGAGCCTCGTCCAAAAGATCAACAATCAGCTCAAATTGTTCCCAGGTGAGCATGGCACGTTGCTCATATAAACCACGATCCGTCCCGTTAGACAGGTCATTGATCGCCTCATTTGGGGACATCGTTGTCACAGGAACAACATATCGCTGTAGTTCATCGACAAAAAGTCGACGGATTGGGCGGGATTTGAGATCTTGCCGAATAGTGTTACGGCGCTGGAAATTGGTCCAGAAAAACATGAGACCTTTGACTGAAGTGACACAATGAACGGGCTTCATTTGCATGCAAAGTAACATGAGAGTGGTAAACAATAATTAATTACAGACTATAGCAGATCAGCTGAAAGGATTTAGATTAGAAAAAAAAAGTGAACTGTGAAACAGTCCGGATATAGGCCACAGCATCGGTGTGATCGACTAGCTCAACGTGATGTTGAATGACACCAACTCATAAGTCTGAGCGATCAGTGACAACAAAAAAGACTAGTTCATGATACCACTTTACCTCCATTCTAAACTCGTAGAATAGCTTTACCATTCTTTCCGTTCGATCGTGGTTGCCGTGCACTAGGATATATACATTCAGATTGTTTTTAGTAAGCGGTTGAAGAGATGAAGCCGAAATGCTAACAAACCGAAACAGATCCTCTTGCTGTCCTTATGGCTTCAGAATGAGCTTAATCAGATACATAGTGAATCATGCTGAGTGAAAGATAAAGCGCTTGATATGGATACATTGACAGTAATTAATCTGTACATGAAATTAACATCTAAATAAACTAAATTTATCTGATCACCTCAACACATAAAGCAATGAACAATTGCCCCGATATCGAACTAATCACAATCCACTTTTCTTTTCCGATTATGTGCAGAAAATAATTACGAAACCATCCCAAGCTCTACGTGAACTTAAACACTTCGACACAAACATTATTTCAACTGGTAACCGTATACAGGGTAAACGGTGTGTAAACCTACACTGCTCCGAAATAGTGTCCACGCATAAGTAAGACACCAAGAGACTAACTGTCTCCAACCAAAGGTTACCAGATATGGGTGACCCATGGAATGTAAAAAATGTATCCAGTAATCATCACACAGGAATTTCGTGATACATCCGCACTATCGACGTTCGTGATACTCGACGTTACGTAAGTAATGTTAACGGAAATGGCATTAGGTCGGACTACATACATTCACCATCGTCATCAATATCACAGTAATCATAAGCCTGATCAAAAAGTACTGTGGCTCGGGCCGCCGCTCACCTCAAGTGACGTGGAATATCCTAGAAGAAAACGTTACTAAGAAGGTTGAAAATTATTAAAAGAAGACTAAGCGGAAGAAGTAAAAATGGTATTGATGCGGGTACACCATTGACTATGATACACTGCCATCTTGGATAGCATTTCTAACCGTCGATTTGAGTGATCACGAGGACCCCTTTCAGGCAGACGACATCTACCAACTTCGCTCAGTGGAGCAGTAAGAGATTCCGTATTTCGTGACCATATTGTTGCTCGACCACCACGTGGTTTCACCCAACTGTTGGTGATCCCGGTATATAATACCCAGTTCGGTAAACGCTCAGATGACATACAGAATACGTGACCCAACCATCGCAAGCTACGCATCGTGAGTAGTTGATCAAATGATAACGCTTCTCAACCATTCCGGAATACGCGCCGGCAAACTGCCACATTATCCACACGATCAGTCCATCCAATGTGGGCTAGTTGGTGGAGACAACGATAATCAAACATAACAAGCCTGTTGACATCTTTGTTTCTAATAAGCCGTTACCGAATCACAGAACAAAACAGAACGTGCACAAGCATTATACACTCTTACTTTTACAGAAAAATAAACGTCTTTTGGATGTCACAGACGACGTAGTTTGGCAAAGGCAACCCGTACCTTTGTTATTCTCACTGATATCTCATCGGCAATATAACAAGCTGACGAGATAATGCTACCCAAGTATGTGAAACTGTCCAGTCTCAAGCGGATTACTTTGCAATCAAGCAAGTAGGAGTGGAAAGGCTCGTTTTTCAAGCAACACTTTGCACTTTGAAGATGCGAAGCACATTCCATACAAACCAGCCCGGTCACTCACCTTGTTCAGCATGGTCTGCATGTCTTCGGCAGAGGAGCTAAGTAAGACACTGTCGTCCGCATACTCCAGATCGGCCAACTTAGTGCCGAGAAGGGCCTTAACACCAAGTTCACTGGACTCCTTAAGCGTACGTCGATAACAAGATACACTACTATTAAAACTCACGTTACACGACGGTTGTTGCAAGAAGGTAAGACCATTTAATAAGGCAGAGACTCCCGGAAGTAAATTTGACCGCTGAAGTTCTTACTACTGAGCTATCACAGGGTGTAATAGGCAGCATGACGGCCTATTACCAAATTAGACTTAAAGCATGAAAACTGTAGTCAACGGCGTGTTGTTCGTGTAGCCGGAGACAAGAAAAGCACAGCGATTTCAAAAGAAGACACTATGTACTAAGAAACAGAAGCATCATAGGTTCTGTGTTTTCGCACCTCGTGGTTTGAAATGAAGCAATCCAAAGCCTAAGAAAATGTAACAGTGTTGCACGAGTTGATGCAACTGAGTCACATGAATGATACAATTATCACCATGACCACAAATGTGCATAACAATTTTGAACACCTGACGGACTGTTTACGCGCCTAAGTCAGGTTGTCGTCTTATTAGCAAAAAGCCATGCAGCCATGAGAGAATTGGCATCCTCGGGTGACGTGGATTTCCAATCAATAACAACCAAATGGGTCAAAAACACATAGTATGAACGCGTGGGAGAGACGTACACAGCACTCGTCAACTGGTTAGGGACACTGGAGACAGTCAGGTGCTTTAGTCAGTAAAATAAAGCGTCACTCTGAATGTGATACGGAAAAATTCAAAACAACTCATAGATCTGCGCGGTGAATTTGACAAGTAGGTTTGCCGGGTGGCTGGTGTTTACATAGAAACGTGACATGAAAAAAACTTGTCTCCAATTCAACATGGCTAAACAGAACATCAGACTTAACTCAGCAAAACGAATTTAGAAAAGCGCTGTATGCGTGTGTGTGTGTGTGTGTGTGTGTGTGTGTGTGTGGGAACAAACGGTTTCAGGTCTCAGTGATATGTCAGGAATTCAGTGACCGAAATTGGGAATTAGGAAGAATAAAACCAAACATTCCGATGAATGAAATAAGTGGTCGTAAATTGTTCGGTACATAAAAAGACCACTTCGGTAGCCATGTTTTGAACAGATGTCCATTTATTTGACAAAAGCAGTACTTTGATAGATTAATGACCCCCTACAACAGAAAAGGTGGTATTGCCCAAAATGCCAAAACAATCCGCAGTTCTACAGATTAATAAGAAGATAAAAAGAGGCGGCATAATATCCGGATCAGAATAAGCAGTTCATCAGATGAATTTTATGTTAAGTCTTAGGACAGAAACGAGGTCCGACTAGTCTAGTGCGTATGAAATTCTTAGGCCGTGACGAGTTATCACAGCATACTGCGAGCTAAAACGGCTGTTAGGAGGTCGTAACACATATATCCGCCTGTGATAGATTGATTGGACGGCTAACAAGCAGGAAAGGACCTCGCATACAAATAACGGCAGTTAAACCGTGAAACGGAAGCCAACAGAAACCAACAACCGACAAGTGTTGATTACGAATCTCAACAACTCATGCTCGAAATGTGGGTGGATTACGATTAAACATTTCTCAGTTATAAAAAGATATACGTATAATCTGATAAAGGTTCGTAACGAACCATTAGTAGATCTGAGATTCGCCAGGCGGAGACGTTTAAGCCGACAAAAAGACTTCAGGAAACCTTAATTAGTAGGGTAAAAATTTTCATAACTGAAAATGGCTGAGATCTTCCATACACTAAATCATAAAGCCCGTCATGACCAAAAAAGAGGCTCAATTCAACTTTGTTGTGTTAACACCAATCCTAACACGCCAGTTAGGCACCCAGTAAACATAACATAAATGTGTGTGTACAGTTCTGAATATGGTCCTATTCGAAAACGTTATCCAGACGATACACACTGGTGAGTTTCGAGTCGATTTTATTGTTGCCGATAGTGGATAACTGGAATGAAAAAACGCACCAACCACAGTCTGCCTAGTGAGCCACGGTACTTGGACGCGGAAAGACAGTTGCATACCTACTGCACGGTTCTTAAAAGGGTCACCCTTAAATTCCCACTCTCAAAAAAAATTACATCAAATTTGTTATTGCACTCAGTCGGAAAGACTTGAGAACAGTAATATGAGAACATATCGCCTATGAAGAAATAAAATCCCGAATCTAAAATAACACTGAAAACCTTTGCCATAAAGTCACAGCAACGGTCACAGTTGCTGGGATGAACAACAGCCTACCGTATCCAAACACACCAATTCAAAAAGCGTTAGGAGCCCGCATAGCTGCCGGGTGAATTAATAACTTCCTTAGATGAAAGAACGATAACTGGAACTAGCAAATATACAACGACAATTATTAAACACTGAATCATCATTACTTGATTCAATTTGTAATGGTATAGTGGAAAATATTTTATAAGTGCTCTCTTAAATAATTCTAACACAGTGTATGCTGTAGTTCTCGGTACACCAGGTCCAGTAGTGAACTTGAGTGACAATATCACGATTGATTTAAACAGCAGTGTGTAAACGAAAGGCCGTCTAGTCCCTTGGAACATAGTTGTTAAGAAACTATGTGAATACCGAGAACAGCCCCATTCTTCAATCTAAAAGAAGATGGATCTCCACATGATACCATCGGTTACATACCTCGATGATCTTACGAGTTCAACTGAACGATGATAGAACAAGTGCATGATTGAATGGTACTTGATACCTTTTGCATCCATCGAATCAATTCCGGGAAAGTAAGTAAGGGTATCAACATGACTACAATCGAACGCTACTTAAATCAACGTTTGCGTACTTTCAAAGACTGAGAGGTGATTTCAAAAGAATTACGGCGGATAATTGCTAACCATGTCGTCGTCTGTCGCACGGAAGGCCTACCCGTAGTAAAGTGCATTGACCGCTTAAAGATGTTTAGATTGTGAGATAGACAAGTGTGTTCACAATACGCACTTACTGTTAACGTGAAGTTTTCTATTGTTATAAGCAAACCTGCATGTTGTATTATGACAAGCATGTGCGCCGAACATTACCAGGTGGCTCATATCACACAGAAGCATTAGAATAAACTGTCGTAATGATAAACAGAGTCACTAATCTTGTCAGACTTTGTTATACAAACATGAACACTACAGTGTCAAGCAACAAACCGTGCGGTGTCATGTTTTTGACCTCTGTTTTCAGAGACAGTACCATCGAACTAATTAGATATCACTCCTGCTGAGATACCGGGTAGTTCAGTAACTAGGTAACTGTTTACTGCTAATGATAACGGTGATAACCAGAAGGCTAACGCCGCTGCATCGATAGGGGAGGGGAGATTCCTTCACACTGTCAGTCGACAGAATGTTTATAAGGCGAACAACCGAATGGGCGGGAAGTACGAAAAGCAGAGAATGAATCCTCTGTGTGCTACAAAAGTCGAGCATTTAACAGCGTGGGTGGGCGAGGAATCATCAGTTAGTATGGATGCCCCATGACTGTAAATGGAATTCGGAAACGACGTTTCTCATGGTGCCATCGGCAACTATTTGGATGAGAAAGTGATAACAATCAAGAAATCGTACGCAACCCTGTAGACACTGAACACAGAGCGAAACAAGGAGACGCCAAATGTTCTTTCAAGACGAACAATCATGACAAACCCTTCAGAAGGTTCACATGGCCCTAAACATAATCATCGCAACTGGTGGAGTGCAGTAGGGCCACCAAAGTCAACTGATGTGACAGGTTAATGGATGTGGCCATATTGGCCGAGAATGAGGAGGTCCGAAGTACCAGAAGGGGATGACGTATCTGTGTTTGACCATATTTAGAATACACGCGCATCAGTTCTCCTAGATCGTCAAATGAACCAGCTAATACGTTATTTATCACAGAACACTGAACTGTCAAAGTCAGTGCAAGTCATAACGGCTAAAGATGTCTATCACGAAGATACGATGTCTCAATTCAAATAGAGTCTTATCATGTCTTACTCGGCAGCAATGATCGAATGTCTAAATACAGACAATAAGTTCCTAATTGTTCTTTTTCCTACAGGTAAACAACAGCTCAAGGGTGTATACACGAAGAATTCGGTGCATAAATAAATCACTGGAAACCGTCGTTTTATCTCCAAAAGGAAAGGCGCTATTTTGTGACATCTCGGTGAGCCTAGATAAGTGCAATGTGCAAACTGTGAGCTGGTTAACAGATTTAGTCGTATAAGGGGATGTCCGGCCGTTTGTTGGGCTGAGATGTGGGAAGACATATCAATCGTGTTTGTCAGGAATCTCAGTCTCCGCGATACGGCAGTGGAGACATGGGGTTTATTACCAACATCACAACACAGCATGTTCAGGAGGTACTGCGGCTCAGTTCAGAAAGGCTTCTGAAGAGGTCCGTAAGAAAATCATGAAAACTCAGTAATGAATTTATCGATAAGTGCGCGGCAGACAGGGGAACGGACAGGAGCGGACTAAACTAAAGGTCAGTATCTGACAAGAAGCAGATCCATCAGTTGCCCGCGTGCACACTCAATGGGTTGCATTGTTTAATTAAAATTGTGCCGGTCGAAAACCGGCGTCGGAAGACTCACGATTGTATAAGCTAGTGTGAACAAATCAAGTTGTATATAAATAGACGCAAGAGTAACCAAATACAAACAGGATAATGATAAACACAAGTAAAAATACTGACGTAGTTCGATGGTGGCCACCATTGAAAGCTATGTTTCGAAAAATGTAAGGTTAGTGGCAAGAACCAAACACAAATCCCCAAAGAACCATAAGAGCGAAAAAAAGTCACGTAAATTGACGGTATGAGAGGTTACGGTGTTTAGATTAGGGTCCCGTTTGTAGATCATCGTACTGTCCAGTCAAATATGAGGCCGTTGATCAGTTCAACCTGATTACCTTAATGAATGGCAATTCAAAATGGTTTCGTTTGATCGTATGCATCAAGGCACTTCAGAGGTTGCATAACAAACGTCATTAGGTTGCACCGGCTTATTGTTTATACACACCTATGTGTTCGAGTTTTAATTACATTCGGAATGAGGTTCATTGGGTAGAGTGATGAAAAACAAACAGGACCACGATTCTGATTTGAATGTGCTAACCAAACATTTTTCCCGCAGAGGAAATTGAGGAAAGCCGCATTGATCAGTAACCAACGATCGAGGTATTTTTACATTTGAAAGGGAAATTCGATTTCGCTTGCTCTTTATGCCTTCAGAGGGCATTGCATTTGTAGAGCCGTCGTTGAAAAAAGAATACAAAGCATGAGTGCAATCTAATTTCCCGAATTATTCGGAAACGTGATCCGCTTGTGACGAATAGGTAAAGGGACTTTACAGTAATTGGCCATCTGTGTGTCCATCATTGATCGTGAGTGCAATACAGCTGTTCGTAAATGTACGTTTAGGTTAACTTAAGACACGTGGTCAATTGGTCAAATAATGAAAACACAGTCTACGATGGTTCGGCCACCCACACCGAAAACCAGCTGAGAATTTACTGCACTGGGCACCATTCATTTAGACCGTCGAGAACCGGATAAACCATGAGGTGATCAAGTGAAGACATAACCATGGGATATTAAACCTCCTACCATTTCATTGAAAAAATCAATGGATATTGCCTGCTAGGTTAGAGGCTTCCGTATCACTCGGATCACGTGATATAAGAGTTATTCAACATGTCGGCATGTCGTAGTCAATGATGTATCTGCAGTTTTTTTTTACATTGGTCTATTTCTATCAGGTTGATAATTCTCTGCTCTTTTGATAGCGATTTTTTTCTATACTATTCTCCATTGCCGTTGCAATGAACGGCAGTTTCAACCATAATGTGTCATTTGGTCAGGCTCTCAAAAGCTTATGAATACATGCGTTGTACGTTGTCGCACTTCATAAAGACGAATTCGCCGAAAAACTAACGTCTGGTTGTCAATGGTCACACACAACCGAATACAACTAGGGAAAGTGAACGGACTTGTTGGAACCGCATTATGCAAACACGAAAGATGAAACCAGTGTCCAGTGGTACGGCGGTCTAGCAGCATTGGGTACAGAGAAAGTCCTTGACGTGAACTGATCAGTTATCAACCAGATATCAGTCATTTTGCACACTCGTCGATAAAATCTCACAAAATCCAATGGAAGGACAGTGGGGATGGAATAGGCAGAAGTAATACAACTGTAAAAATGTGTGATCCGCTTTCGGGGAAAATACTGGCAAGCGATGAAATCTCCAAAACGAAAGCAAGATTCCAACGTAATTACAATGTTGTGTGAGCAAAGGAGAGAGAGAGAGAGAGGGAGAGAGAGAGAGGAGGAAGAAGAGGAGGAGGAGGAAGGAGACCGAGGCAACACAGAGGGAATAAAATTGAACAGCTGCTTACTTTCAATGCTTCAGTGATATGGCGATTGAAGATATCCGCGATAAATTCTCGGATTACTCGGTTCTTATCTGGAAACATTCCAGCCTTGAAAAGTTGACGATCGAGAATGAGACCCTGAGGCACAAATCGAGGTTCCTGTTTGTAATATTGTGTAGTTCTAAGGGTAACAGAGCATAGTAAAGAAGCAAGTAATTACACACACAGTTGATTACAGTCTGAATTTCTACGAACAACCTTCAAATGAAAAACAGTCTTAAAGCGACAACAATAAGAGTAACGGAGATGAACCAATGCGGAATGTTGAAAATGACTAGATTAGGAAGTCAATTCCATGTTCGCCGTAAACGTTAATATCTGTTAGCAAACTGCTTGTAGTGATAAACATAGCTGCCAAATTCTAGCAGGAACAAAACAGAATCTAGTGCTTTATTTTAAAGTTTACCCGAATGTGAAACCTATCATTAAATGTGGATAGTATTCTAGCTGTACCGATCAAAATCTCTTATTGCACAGCGGTAGGGAAGGACGGTGATCAGCAAGTTGAGTAGAAATGTGTGAATAGAATCTGATTGAGAGCACCAGATCGTTGGGTCAATATTCGGATTCAACAGTTATTGCACCTCTCCTCGAGATAATGATTCAGTAATTAAAACACTACTCACAGGCGATTGTGGTTGAATGCCTAGACTAGGCGTTTCAGATGTATCTGACGTGATCTCAATTAACGCAATCGTCAAGGCGGTTCACAGTGTAAATTCAGAGAGGGATAAACATATGCATTGTCGACGAGGTTCGATGAGAGCAACGATCGATGCTAGAGCTTCTTTTCGAAAGGGGTTTGCCAAACATGCTCAAGTGAATGTAAAAATTGCAAATGTTCACACTATATCGACCTCAGTTCACCCGATAAATTTAAATATTCCGAAAAAATGGTAGTGTGCTTGGGACAAAAATCCAGTCATGCATAACTGGAAACACAATAGATAAGAAATGTGATGATATCGCCAAGCGAGACACAAACATGACAATAGCACAAACGAAAGTACGACTCGTGAGTGCAAGAAACCAGCTGGTCAGCATATGGACAAGTCATGGCTGGATAGAGAAAGAGGACTAGAATGTACGTAGAATGGGGTCTATGTACATAAAGTGAACTTGAGTTGGTAAGTTAGCGGATCCGGAAGAGACAATGAACTAAAGAGTGTAGCAATCTATAGTTATGAATCAACCTAATCACAGGTAACGTGCTAAAACGAAATGGAGAACGAGTGAGGGTGGAGTAAACTTGAGAGCGCTGTAAAAAAAAAAACGGAGGCGAACTGTTTGAGGTGATCAAGAAGAAACACTGATGTGCATATTCCGAAACACTGAAAATGATAAAACTGGAGCTTGCTAATGCACTTTCTGGTCACGATGCGAGTGAATACGTAATTGTGGTTATGCAACTTTAAAACAGCCAGACTGGCAAGCTGACCGCTTTCGATAGGTAACTTCTACATTTCCTTCATAACGCTTTCCTTCGCAGTTGAGATCGTGTGTTTGTGGGCTTCGAAAGCGCTTACACTTAACATTGCGATCAATTACCCTAATGTATACCATTAGCTCACATTCACCATTAGGCCGATCGGGATAGGGGTCGGATAATACACAACTTCTGAGCAGAGAGAGCAGACTCACAAATGCGACTGAAGATCGATTTCAGTCACCTCCCCCCGGTGAGTGGGTACAATAATACCACAACGAGGATCGCGAATCACAGATAATAAGATATCATGTACTAGTGGTGAAGAACATACATTATATTGTTACATATCGAATATCAGATGGTGTATTACTTTGCACAGGAGGTAGTTAAGAATCGTGATAGACATAACTGGTATGCGTCCATAATGTATTCATAAATGAACAATCGGTTGGGAGGAAAGAGGAAAAAGTGGTATCAGTTTTCTGACATATGCATGATGTAGTGTTAATGGTTCCATTGCAAAAAATCGCACTGGTTCCCTGTGTCGAAGACCACCAATACTTCAAACGAGCATCCCGACCAAATACTCTAGACTTTTCAATGACTACACGAGGCTCACGAACTATAAGCAGAACGAAGCAACAAAACAGTAAGGCGCGGAGACAACAGAGTAACAGCAACAAATGCAGTGGTCGAAGTTCCGATATAATAAGATCATCAAAATGATGTTTCAGATAGCATACGATCATTGAATATCATACGAAAGTGATTCAGATTTGAGGTAGTATGAAGTTAAGATTAATCTATCTCCAAAACATTCTTCAACTGTTATTGACAACTCAAACCTGTGATGTGGAGAGAGAGGGAGGAGACAAAAAGTAAAACATCTGTAAAAACAATAATATTACCGGTAGAGTACGCAGGAAGACGATCTACGAAAACATGCTGTTCATTATCCGAACCAAAGTATGCTTATCATCGCTCCGTTTGCAACTTTTGTGCATCGATTCGATTAACGCTGTGCGACTTTTTTTTTACCACGAACGTTTTGTAACATTATCCTGTGAACTTTCGAGATGCTGAAGGAATTTCCGGATTTACAAATGTGCTAGTAGCCTGTTACACAAACAGGCTTTCTTCAAGTATCAGCTCAATAAGAAATTAAACACCGTTTTGATCGAATAATTTGTGGGAAAAAATGGAGGTATTGAATAACGCGTTTCGTCCGGCACAACCAACTTCGCAGATGTGCAAAGCATACGTTTTCAAAATGATCAGTGCAAATTCGCGATATCGATGTCGTCAGTAAAACAATAAAATATTTCATAAGATTAACATCATCCGAGAAAAAAAATATGGACAGGGCAGTTAACATTGTATCGCCAAGACGGACCAGACGTGACTGCTGCATGGCTCTCATCCTCCATTCGCTCTACATATACACACGTGATTACCATACATTAACTTTCGTTTACATACTCAACACCTAGTGACTACATGAAGTGATGAAGGTGCAACGGCATGAGAGGAAAAAACACACCGCGGAAGGTAAAAAAGGAGGAAGATGTAGAGGGACAGAAGGAATTACACCGACACACAGAAAGATTCGTAACACAAAGCCGTTGACTTCTGTTCTTCGCCATATCAGGCAACGTCCTTAATCAAGCACGCTCAGCATTTTTTACACTCCAATCGGAGACGTCCTACTGAAAAAAATTGCAGTGTAAGTGCCTTCATCCTCATCATCATAGCAGCTATGAGCCCGACCAAAAAACACTGTGACTAGGACCGCCGCTCACCTCAACAGTGACGTGAAGTATCCTGGAAGAAAACGATACTAAGGTTTTTAGATGAGACTCAATTGTGAAAAGTCAGGTCCTCGGCTGGATTCGAACCAGCGACAGAAACACCATGTCTCAACGCGACAAGCGCTCTACCACCTGAGCTACGAAGCCACGTCACACTAAGGCTGAAAAATAATGAAGGAAAACTAAACGGAAGAAGTAAAAATGGTATTGATGCAGGTGAGCCACTGACTGCGACACACTGCCATCTCGGATAGCGCCATTAACCAGCGATTTGAGTTAACATCAAGACCCCAACCAAGCAAGCGACACTAACCCATTTTGCACAGTGGAGCAGTCAGAGATATCGTATTTCGTGACCATATTGTTGCTCGACCATTAAGCGGTTTCACCTAAATGTTGGTGGTCTCAATATACGATACCCGGTAAGGCAGACGATCAAATGGCATACGGAGTACGTGAACCAACGATCGCAAGGTATGCATCGTGAGTGGTAGATCAATTGATAGCGTTTCTCAACCATTCCGGAATACGCGCCGGCAAACTGCCACATTGTCCACACGATCAGTCCATCCAATGTGGGCTAGTTGGTGGAGACAACGATGGTCAAACATAACAGGCTTGTTGATATCTTCGTTTCTAATAAGCTGGTACCGAACCACAAGGCAAAACAGAACATGCACAAGCATTATATACTCTTTCTTTTACGGAAAAATGAACGTCTTTTCGAAGTCACAGGTGACGTAGTTTGGCAAAGGCAACTCGTACCTTAGTTATTCTCACTAATATCTCATCGGCAACATAACAAGCTGATGAAAAAGTATTACTCAAGTATATGAAACTGTCGATAAACCTCATGAACAATCGTCGCTCGATCCCACCTGGTTGTGAATATGATGACGACTGTCGAGAACTTAAACACGAGCTGACTAAAAGCTTGCGCAAAGACCGTGAACACTACTGGATTGAACAGTCGAAAGAGACGGAAAAAGCTTTTTTATCTGAGAACAGCATAAGGCTTTTCCTCTGATCCGTAGTCACATTGGTGGTCGAATCGGTGTAAGTGAAACCATATGTGAAAGAGATGGTTCACTTATCTCTAACTAATCGCGCCAACTTGACAGGCGGGCTGAACATTTAAGTGCGGTTCAGCTGGCCTCAACCAGAGCGGGGGACAACGGGATCCGAATGGTCATTTATTGCGTTCCAGATGGTTCTCCATCGAAATTAGAAGTGGTCCTAGAGTACAAGTTATTAAAGCGTAATAAGGCTCCAGGTCCAGATCTCCTCCCTTTTTCCCTTTTCAAGGATGGTGGGGAGAGGTTGATATTAGAAATGACGAAACTCCTCTAGACGAGTTGGGAGTGAAGAGGTACCTCGTGATTGGTACCTATCAACAGTAGTTCTCGTTTCCAAAAAGTGCCTCCATATCCGAACCTCAGTCATACGTTGGCCATCAGGCTGCAGCTTCAAGGCTAACACAACACTCGCAAACAAAGAATGGTGTGGCAGGCGGTGATCCGGCAGTCGCGTGCCTATCCTGCTGTTGACGGTCGTTCAGTTAGCCAAATTTCACACGAGTCATTACGTTAATCGTTCCGCCTGACCGAGTACTGTACTTGGCTGAACAAAATAAAACAACGCAGCCAGTGGAAACTTTCTTGAAGAGTAGCTTCCGTTGTCCTATATTAACAGCCAGCTGGTCTACGATTGATGGAGAACACTTCACCGAGTCCTTTGTACACATTTTCAAAGAGCTCCACATAACATTTGTATTTTATCTACAGCCTTGCATCTAACGACGATATTCTCGGATAGGAAAACTATTATGTCCTGGCGGTTAAGATAATACCAAAGTTATTTCGTAACGCTAAGATCACGTGACCGAGCAAGTCAAGGTAGACACTGGCATTAGAGCTAGAGCTCAAATTGCGAACCTCGGTAAGCGCATGAACTACTGATGCATACAAGAAACTGACTGCCAATGTGTCAACCGCTCTAGTCAATTACAAAATTTCTTCAATATGAAGGCATAAATTACAGTACACTCAGGATACATGTTATGATATTTGAGACAACTGCAAGTTGCTTATTTTAGAGGCATTAACGAAGAGTTTCAAAAACAATCACGACAAAACCACATCGTTTCAGCATGTACTCTTCCGGAGGAAGTTTGTGGGACGTACCACTTCAGCACCTCAATGTACAGCCAAATCCAAATAATTTCGTTCTTGCTGTAAAGCATCTTACAACTTTGTCACAAAGTGATGGATGTAGGGATTCTTATGCACTTGTCCGGTGGGCGTACATATAAGAAATCCTCCAGAGACTGGCCAGTGAAGGAGCTAAAAAGTACAGTCGCATCACGGACGTGATTCGCTGTCACATTACGATCTACCACACGTGACGAGATGACTGACAACAAAAGCCCTTCTGTGCTGAGAACACAATCGTCACTTTGCCCATCATCCAGAGCAACTAATTTACATATCCCTATTGTTGAAAATGTGTTCCGTGCCATTACTGAGCGTCAGTCACTGGCTACCTTTAACAGTCACGACAATATTACTTCCGCGAATCAGGGTCAACAGGACCGAAATTCATTTTGCAAATGAAAATCACACAGTCTCACGGAGTTCAAGAGCGGAAAGGAATGTGTTTATAAGAACAAAAGGAACTACTTTCTCTTACAATAATTCAGCTAGAGACAACTTTGCAACAAGCTTCCGCTGAGTTAGACGTCAGTTGAAGAATCATGTGCCTGTCTCGTCTTAATAAAGTTGAAATGCTCATAGGTGGCGTTGGTAGATTCTAGCGTGAGAAGTCCAGTGTTGAGAAATCCTACCTGGTCAGTCAATCCGCTGGATCACTTGGTGGACTCTATAGAACGATGAATACGTGGAGTATATGCTACGTTTGGATACGCTGTTTCTGTCGCTGGTTCCGATCTAGCCGAATCGAGAGCTTTTATCGGGTCACTTCTAAAACTGAGAGCGATTCACCTTCATATGTTGTCGCATATGAAGATGATCTCCTTAGGAAACGACGGGCAGCACACCTTGGTCACATGGTCGTTTGGTGATCACCCACATCCTCAAAATGCATTTGATCTAAAGCAAAATATTGCCTTTCCCAATCCGACAAACGTCGCATAACACAGCGTGGAGGCACTGGAAACAACTTCTTTAACTCACTACACATGTTTGAGACCACGGTAACTGTACATCCGTTTTTGGATTACTGTTCCATCAGCCTGGCATTTACACACCTGGGATATGTACGCTGACGCTTGTTGAGGATACGAGATCGGCATTATGAAGAATATTTGACTCGAAGCATCGTATGTATGCTTGTTCGGGGGGTAATAAACGCGACATGCATCCATGAAATGGTTGTATGATTTTGCTGAGTTATCTACACAACTTCCTGTATCACTTACCTAAACATATACGACGCATACTGATTCTGTGTACCATGAGATGTGATGTAGCAACGTGGTCCGTAGAGCATTGAGTGAGATTTTGCAGTTTTATTGCGAAGTGTGCGTGTAACATTCGGAATTTGACAACGTACACAATTGGCCAGTAGTTATTAATGAATAGGTAATCACCCCATGGAAAACTGAAAAAGCTGTCAATATCTAAGGTGATATTCAATGCGCAGGATAAATTTGAACCGTCAAGTTCGTATGGCTATTGTCCACAAATCCACCTGTATGCGTCCTACCTACATTCATCGGGACATTATGTGGCAATTGATGAATAATTAGCAATACTGGAACAGGCAAACAACTGTACACCAATGCATTCATGTGGGCAATTGATGGCATCCGCATAATTCCAAATAAGTGACAGACAATAATCAATGAGATGCGACACAAAAACAATCTTCAGTTTGTTAGAAAGAAGTGTTACGAAAGTGAGTGCACAAGAAGCGCGATAAACCTTCCATTCGGAAGACAAAAAATTGATAAACCGTTCAGGATAACGACTGTAGCAAGTTGGTTATTAAACTATACATTTACATAAAAATTCGGCTAGCTTACCTCAAAAAGAAAATGCTAGACTAGAGTTTAGTTTATATGATAGCCCACTAATTACATACATCTCTGTACACCGCAGAGCACTGTCTACGTGTTCCGTGAGGTCTGTGTCATAAACCTGAAATGTAAGTACTGAAAACGCTTAGAGCTGAAAAATGTGGTGTTGTCAGTTTATCTTTGACATTGCATGCTGTGTTCAGCAACGACTATACGAATAGTTAACTCGGTGATCACGTGCATTTAGTTCTAGATTCCAAGAGTCTAGTATAACGTTGATGAGCAGACAATAACAGGTGATTATTTGTATGGTCAAGGTAGAGGAATTACAAAGCCAATAAAAATACGACACCTAACAGCAAGCGAATGTGGTTAGTAATAAGCAAATGACTAAATCAATAGATGGTAAGGCAATAAATGACGAAAACCACCAATACGCCAATGGTAGGCGAGGAATGTCTCAACAGCGTGATCAATAATAAGGTCCTGGGAGTGGAGCCTAGCGGTAACCTTACAACAATATGTATGATATATATATATATATATATATATATATATATAGAGAGAGAGAGAGAGAGAGAGAATGCACGGTTTTCAGTTACTAATCATGCGACGACAGCCCCGTAGAGCATAATTTGCGACAGGTGCCATGTTCGTAGGCTAGCCCACAATCATTCTGCGTCAGCGACGGGTACAGGTTGGAGAGATACATCAAACACACTGATAGAGGTGATGACATGTCGGTAGAAAGCATGCTCCGACAACATGAATCCGATGAACAGTCAACACATCATGGAAAATACTGCCGAAAATTTCATCAACGACTTTGTATACGATTCGTTATTTCAGAGAACCCTGGGATGATTATTCAAACGACGAAAAGACGTTTTACAGTCTAATCTGGCAGCACCCATGATTCGTCAAACGTCTACAGTTGCGTTTGAAAAACCGAAGATTGGGAGCGTGAAAAGTAAGTCCACTTCATTTTACCCCAAAACGCACCCACGATACCCAGTTTGACGAGAGGGTAAGTCCGTTCAGTGAGATCATCATCGTAATTTAGCAAGGTTTCAGTGTTTCAATCTAATAAGGGATAATACCAATGACTATATAACGTGTGACAGCACCATGTATGCGTGTGGCTTAAGTCTAATTCGTATGTGTAGCATCTCACTTACTTAACCGTACTGAATCGATCCCGCCAGTGCAGCCACGGTAACCGTACGCTCCTCATGTGGCCTCAGCTCCATCGCTTTATCACATCTTGTTCTGTAGTACGTATTCGATAACGGGCAGAGAACTCTGTTCCGGTGAAAATTGTGCACGCCGACATGTCTGGTTGTCCCATTCAAACTCATTTCTCGGAAAATACTGCTCTATATTTGTATTGACGTTAAGCTTTAACTAAAAGAGCGAACCTTAAATGAGGCTCTTGTGTACAGAATGAACCCACGGGAGTATGTATGTGGGTGCAAAAGCTGCAATCAAATGTTCCAAAGAGAAATAGACAAAACTATGCGCACACGTTCAATCAAATAGCTAGATGCATTCGGTAATGCATACGTCACCATAGTATTAACGTCATCTTTCTAATCACAGTTAAGCATCAGTGTGAACCACTGATGTATTTCTGTCTATGATGATGATGATTCTAACCACATGCAATTTTATGTAGTTGCTGTGGGATTACGGTTTCTCCAGCTTTAATGAAAAATGTTATCGAACAACATTTGTTTCTTTATCATTGAAGGTGTTGCGAACACAGCTGGAGCTTCGTGTATATAAAAGAGAAGGAAAAGGATAAATGCCATCGTATTCATGTGCCTCGTATTTGAACGCGATGGAGATTGGCGGGGAGTGTACAGTCGAAGAAAACACAAACACACAAACAGAAAGAATCAGTGGCAGAGTAAACGATCGGTTCTCGGTTTAACCAACCTTGCTGTAAACCATAAGGTCAAGTGAACGTGGAGCCGAAGCCTAACGAGGTCGACGGTGAGTCAGCAAACAAGTTGGGGAATGTAAGACAGGGTTTGTGTGTAACCCAATCTAACACACAAGAAGCGGAAGGCTGTCAAGTGTGGTGATCTATTTGCTTTCTGTTTCATTTTTGTAAAAGAATCAGCATATGGGCATTGTGAAAATGAAGTGGAGCAACCAACTGGGAGTGGGATTGCAGTGCACAGATGAAGCAACTGGTAGTAAACTACATGTTATGCCAGATACCCAGAAGCCGAATACCCTCAAGAATGGAAAGACGTCAACAATGGACAGGAAGCACGACAACAGGTGCATTCGAAAGGGTGTGCTAGAAGTGGCTACAAAACGATAGATGATAAATATCATAGTTAACAGAATAAACAAGTGTAAGATCGATTGTATAACCAAACACACGCTAAAGGGGTCAAAAATAACACGAACATTATTATAATTGTTTACACGAGTGGCATCCATTGTCGGCACCCAATAACGGGCTTGACAATCTCAACTGCGATAACTGAAACTACTCCTGTTTGGATACGGCAATCTTACAGCGTACCGATGCTTAGGTGAGTTAGTGCTTACGTCAAATGACGTTATAGAAAAGAGGCAATTTCTCTCATGACTAACAGGTCATGGAAAAATTTCAACTCTAAATAAATTCAAGATTTTTCAACAGACAACCATGACTGACTTGATGAGATTCCTGACAACCCGTTGACTACATTGTGAAAATATCACCATAAAAGTCGGAAAAATTGAATTCTAACTACTACCTCTACACCCATAGTTTTTCCAAGGAGTTTAATAAGCACACAATTGTTTCCTAGAATGCCAGTGGGAAAATACAGCACGTCGATTTATCTAAACAAATTCACTCAACTAACAGAAGTCTACATTTAAATATTCCTTATTGGTATAGGACATACGGGATACCACAGAAGTCGGTTTGATCAAAATAAACAAAGGCACTTTTTCCACACCAGTAGTGTTGTTTCTTTTATTCCCCCCCCCCCTTTAAAAAAGATATCATACCATTAGAAGATTTTTAAATCTGGTAGCGTTCCAAGAGTAATTTCAATCCGCATAATTGGTTTGTAACACAAGATGGATTTTCTAAAGAAATACTCTCTGCTTCCAACAAGCTCCTTTCTTCTAAACTGACTCCATCTCTCTTCACATTTCCAACAAGACAAATATGCCAATCGTTACCTATATTTCTAACATTGCACAACATTTTAATTACACCTTTATAAATTGACACTGATAAACTTTTGAAGAGGTTAACCGATAAATCATTTCACTAGGTTAATAAGCGGTATCTGTGTGAACAGCCTATAGGTGCAAATCTGTTTTGGATATCCACATTTCGGACGCAGAAAGTATGCTGACTCCATGTTTTGAACACTAAGTGGTCGTACAGGTTATAATATCGTGAAAGTCGAAAATAGACTCAGTAATTTTGTGCAAAACACTATCAGTGGCTCAGTGGATAGGCAGTTCGATTCGTCATGGGACAGTCAGCGAACAACTGATAAGCTTTTAATTTCGACTGGCTTCAATAACAACGAAACGACTCATGAAACCTACATAAGAAATTATTCAGTTCAATTCCAAAAAAGTTTTGCAAAACTTAAATGGAAGTTTGATACGTAGTATGGAGCAAACCTAAGGTACGCAAGTTTAGAAAAGGATGGAGTGGTTTGATTCAGACAACTGGAAGCCCCCATACGCGTACACACTTGAGAATGTAGATTGTCCAAACTGTTTCGTTCGCACATATAAGGAGTGAATTCTGCATAACGATAGTTTTTGAGGATCTATACGTATGAGACAGAACAAAGGGACGGTTCCCTAAAACATACCCTGAGTAAACTACAACAAAAACATAAAGTAACACAACGATAATTAAAAAAGGAACACACATACTTGTTAGTTCTTTTCTGTGCGGCTTCTGCGATGAGTTGATCAATCAAACAGCTATCGAGAGTGGGAAATGGAGTTTGATGTATGCGTTTATGTGCTTCAACAGCCTCATCCGGTAAAACATGTTCCACAGGTTTATCGCTGCATTCCTGACAGAATAAACGAACCGCCCAAAGGAAGAACAAGAAAAAATGCAGTGCACGGTAGAAAAATGAAAAAAAAAGTGTACTTTTGTGTGAGAGAGAGATGTAAAGTTTATGTCTGGACAGGCTATCTAGCCAACTCCAAACTCAACGGAAGGCATGGCAATAGGATCGTCTTATAAATAGGTATGCTACAGTTCCGTTGCTATTTCGTATATGCTTCAGTGAATTATTTAAAGTAAGTCGGAATGTATACTGGTCATCCAATTAAAGGTAGGTCAACCTGAAGCTGCTGTGAACATACCACAAGAAATTCGGGATGCGCATTGGAGAATTCAATACGAAATACATATAATCTACACAGCCGACCAAATTGTACAGCGGAAAACAAATGAAAAACTATCCCCCCCAAACAATGAAATAGTTTAGAGTTACTGAAAGAATGGGTTGAACTCTGTTTCCAATGTATACATTATACGGCAACCGCTGCTAGACAGCTTATGGAATTGTATGTGTGTAGACTCCACGAGGTTAGGTTTGTTCAAGCCTGTAGACAACGACATGCACGATAAACATAACTCAGATTGTAACGGCAAGTTCGTCAGACAGTATCGACAGCACTAAAAATATCCAGTTCAAAGATGTAGCAATCCAAAAAAAGTGCACAAATCTCACCGATTTTGAGTTGGACTCGTGAATAATGTGAGCCGATTAACCAGTGAGCTGGAAAAAATTGGACAACAGGGTATTTTACACTAGCAGTGCAACTGTTCGTGCGAAACAAAAACACGTTCCGTAACTCCTGTCGCATTGCTTACACGATGCGCTCTAAATTATCACAACTACCAGCCATGCTTTTATCTCACGCTTTATTCCCATTGTTGGTGGTTTTACAAGATATCTCTTACGAGGGCCCTTAATTAACCCACAACTAATTAGTAATACAACCCACAACTCTTGTGAGCAGTGAATACAGAACTGACAGTCGACTGGTAAAGCGATCAGCTTAAAAACTGCATGAGGCCAAACGATGCACACACACACACACACACGTACAGTAAGTGGTTCCGATTTCCTTTCGTTTTAGTAGACAGAGAAAACGGAACAGGAATCTGACTGATAACTAATGCAACGAAAACCCTATGTACATCCACTGACAAAACAATAAAACCACCTAACGACTAACGGCCGACTTTAACACAATATTTCTTTTG
>LUCH01000027.1:202198-366251 GCA_013368495.1 Paragonimus heterotremus | reverse complement strand
AATTCTATTACTTCGACTGTTTGCACTTAGGTTTGGACAGCCTGACAATCATATTCACTGCATATGTTTCATGAGTGCAAACGCAAAGAGTAACTTGATTGACGACTGAGAACACAAAACGAGCACTGGATCTAAGAATGATGAATGGAAATAGCCAGCACGCCTTTGTATGCAATACCACGTGAAAGAAACGTTATGGCTGGGCATCTGGCAGAGATCAATAGGCGTGTGTGCACATGAAGAGTTGCGTATGCGAAATTTGCGCAATTATGCACACCGTGATCAGAGCATTTCTACCTATGCGCCTATGCGGAGTTCGAAAATAGCTAATCCAAGTATCATGGAGTCACAGAAACAAATGTGAAGAGAACGGTCAGTCAACTTCCAAAATTCGGAAAATCAGAGACAAAGAACACAATACAGCAAACGATGATCTGATCACATCAAAACCACTAACGACAAACAGCAGAGAGAACGAGGGCGTAAATTTAATGCTTAAAAAGGACGACGAACTCCGCTCAAATTTTGCAGGGTCGAGCAGACTAAAATACGACGTTGCACGAAACAGAGATAACCTTGCAAAATGCTATATTCTAAGGGGTTTTCCATAATTCCAAGTGCATGAATATAACTTAATATGAACGTTTCTTAGCTAATTTACGAAAAGTTTAGATCAGTAGAGTTCTCTTAATCACCGCTCACCAAAACTAATGACACTGGGCAGCAAAAGCCGACTATTCCTCATAATCAAGCAAAACGTGCAGGTTCAAAAGTTTCTGAAATCTGTAGACTTTGATTAAAATTAGACAACTGTGATGGTGTAGGTCAAACGCAAAATGTTTTCTCTATCAATCAGAGCTGGTTAATCATGAACCAATTAGGGTCGGTTAAAAAAATCAATCTTATGCAAACCAACAAAAGCGTTCGCACAAAGTTGAACACTGATAATTCCATGTTTTTTAAGCTACAATCAAGATCCATGCGCTTCCGCAAAAACCCATCTGATGCTGATTAATTGAATGCAGGATGTAAAAGAGTTTACACACTCATGAAAACAACAACAGTACACTGATTTAACAACATTGTAAACACACGCACAAACACAATTTATCTATATGGCCAATGTACTTACACATATCGTGCTATACAGTGACTGAGGCAGTTGGTACAAGTTCACGTTTACTTCTTTAGTCCTTCCAGTTTTTCCGGGGTGTCACTTAAGTCGATTTTGCTAGTACACTTGAGGTTACGAAAGAAAAGTTTTCAGTCTTCTGCCTTTGTCAGATTTGAACAAATGTTCGATTTTAGTTTTGACTTTGACGTCCACCTTTTCCAACAATCGCCTAGGCTTTTCAACATCTATTAGCTTTTCTAATTTCTGTTTTATCTCCTGGGAATGTTTTTCACTAGAGATGTTAGATAACCGTTCTCTGGTTACCTCAAGTTTGCTTTCGTTTCCGATCACTGAAAAATGATTTGTCGCAATCCTTCAAGTTAACGCGAGATCTCGGTTTCATTTAGTAAAAAACATTTTTGCTTCACTAAAACCTGTCCGCGTGACATGAGCAGCAGACCTGACAGCTTCCAAGTCTTTTCGAACAGAATCATGAAAGAGACAAAATGTCGATGTTTCCACTTACCTAACTGAAGCATTAAAACTCTGAAAGTCTTACATGTGGACTGATGATTGTTTAACAATCTGAGGGATGTAGATGCACGATGTCAAGATTTTTTTAGATGACTTTCTGTGGTTACTTTTTTCTTGCAGACCAGAGGAAACCACAGTTCACTAAAGATGTTTCCAGAAGTCTACTAATAAAGTCGGTGATAAAATTTTTTGTATCTATTGTGATTACAGACAAGGCTTTCTAAAGTATCTATCCTTGTTTGAGTTCTTGAACTGCTTAATCTGCAACGAAACCACGTTGCATTTTCTCCAACACTTTCGTGACTTTTGTATCACCGTGATCTTTCGTGAGCCCAAAAAACCCGGATGCTGTTCGTATATCAGCAAGTTCTAGTTTGGCAAACTTCTGTATAAATTTTAAGAATATACTCTGAATGACATTTGTAATGAAAAGCAACAGAGGAATTGCATTCAACCAAGTTGAACAAAAAAGTTTAATTTACTGAGAAACAAAAGTCAAACATGATAAGCCTCCTCGCAAACAAACGATCACTGGGACTGAATGGCAAGCATTAGTGATATTCAGCGAATAAAACCGCTGGAGGTCATTCAACGCACGAGCAGAGTTACCGCAGTAAAAATGTGAGAGATTCAGTGAAGTGTGTTTTGCACATGAAAATGCGCAACGTTTATGATGCGTAGCCAACGTTACAGATCCTCAGAATCAGTAACACTGAATCATGTCCCAAGACGGGCCACGCTTAACTACCATCTTTTCTAGACAGGCGGCCTGTAAATTTAGTTTCTCAACTATTACAGGTTGAAAACCAGCCAATCAAAATTTAAAAGTACTCCAGGAGTTTCAATATTCCGTGGGGGCCCAGCAATACGATTTTTTGAAGAAAAAAAACAGCTGAAGCCCTAAAACAAATTAACAATCCAGTTGAGTGAAAGCAATGTCCTATTAAACGTGTTAACCGTCTTTCACAATTCTTCAGAAGAAACTGGTGGTTTCAATTTGCGTTCACAGTTCATCTCCACAACTATTCTCATGACGACACGCGAAACACATACGCATCCAATGTACATTATACCAACAAACGTGCGTCAACTCCAGACTGAAAACTAAGCACACGAAACATATGAGGAGAATTCGGTAGTCCTTGCCTAATTTAAGCTTCTAAATGACTGGCTAGGCAACAATCGATCGAACAACTGACTGACTGACCTGAAATAGACTATCGACCACTTCTTGGAAATAAGGTTCTGGAAGCTGTGGAATTGGAATGTTGTCCGGACATGCGACACTGCCGCCGTCTAAGTCAGCCACGAACACATCCACCTAGTCGGAAAGCGGGGAGGTGTAGTGAGTGCAGCGAAATCACTTTCAACTTGGGACAACTTGAAGAACATGTGGTGCAGCTGTTAAACTGATGTCTGGCGTTAACCGTAAATGAATAGGTGGACCGTACAAAAAGTGTGTGCTCCGAAACATCGAGGCTTATTCCGTTAACAGTAGAGAAGTGATGGTATATTTCCTAAGGCTTTATGATCATCAATGCGCAGAAATGAATTCACAGTGATACTCTCCAAAAATGATAAACATGAATCAAGTAGATGAGGTTCCCAAAAACATAGTATTACGGACAAAAATGCAATAACTGAAAGCTTTGATGCAATTCACCGATCACAACAGATCGCTCGACTTGGCCTACTATTGTAAAACCACAACGACCATGATACGATAAGCAAAGAATTTAACCTTATGCATTCTGATGTTATTTGTTATTAGGTGAGTGAAGCAGTTTTCTTAAGTTTGGCTTAAAAGTTGCGTATTTAATGCCACTGTGAGAACAGTACTACACAAGGGCTGTGAAAAATGGTCACATAAAATAGAGGGCGTGAATCGTCTTCAAAAATTCCATCATCAGTGCTTGCGGCCGATCGCACATACCATGTAGTTAGGAGGTGGACATTCGATAAGAAACATCAAATAAGCCGAATTGCTGTCTTTGATATTACACAAATTTGAGTGGTTGGACAATGTACCAAGGATGGCAATTAATCATTTGCCTAGCTTAGTACTTGTTGTCGATGTTGCATATGACCAGCTTGAGATGTGAGGTGGACAACTGGATTACCTGACATAGGAAAGTGAAGATACAGTCAGGGATTGGAAACGTTAAAAGACATGACAGCTAGTCGAGATCAGTGACATGAAGGTGGCTATTCCTTAACTGAGTTACCTGTGGAGTAAAAGTGATCAGTAGAGGGGCGCAATAAAAATTGCAAGACAACTGCCCATACACATGCCGCCTTAAATGCACTTCCAACTTGGACGTAGGAATTTTAACCTCAAATTTCTGAGCTTGAATAAAGACGTCGTCAGATATTAGGTTCCAACTGTGCAAGCTTTTACGTGTACACCAAGGGCAGTTTTCAATTTAATTTAGTATCAGAATCAACTACTGATGTACAGCTGTCGATGATGAAGATCACCCATTGGATCGTGTACTAGTGCACATTATCATTTCTCATGGAGTAAAAAACAGACAAACTCTGGAGACAAACGAAAACAGAGTGCGTACACATACCCTACAGATCTCCAAGATAAGATCACGTGAAAAAACAGCGCATGGTCTACTGAGGCCGCTTGACTTTTACATATGATTGGCATTGTTGTGCAAGCTCCTGGTTTCAAGTGTACATTAGCACACCATAAGCGGGTAAAACATGAGTTCATGAGGTGCGCTTACATTAATATTATGAGATATTTCATGTCTGAAATGTGAATATGTTACACTCTTAAAAGCTCTCTTGACGACTCTTCGAAGCGGAGACCAAGTTGGTGGTCAAATCGACGTTTACTAGCGCACTGGCATCAGAAATCTGCGTGTTAACATTGTATACTGTGCTGCAACGGATAGGAACATGAGAAACAGAAGCAAATAGTGTAGCACACTATTTAATACATAATTTGCGACGTAGTCTCACACATTTTTTGCATCCAAGTCACACCGGTTAACGTGTGCTTGTGCATGTGTGGAATGACCGGGTCTCTTCTACTCAAATGTCATGGTGGTTATGACTGCGTGTTGTGTTGGTTCGGACGGCCACGCTGATCGGGATTACGGACCTACCAGGTTCAACCATGCCAGATGTACAAAAGGGAAGCAGTCAGACGGAACAATTACGTAAACAGAATAGTACATCGCACTACTGACAATGTAGGAGTGCCTAGGTATCAGGGCACGATTCTATGACTATATAGCAGAATTGCATTTAAATTTGCCGCACCGCTCTCTCACATTTAAAAGAAAGAGAGAGAAAAGGTAACTTCAAACAAAGAGCACGCCGAGCTCACAACAGTTGACTGTGACCAATAGCGTATTATCCCACATAGCATCGATATCTTGTAAACTGCACTTCCGGGCTGAGTTAGCTCATCTTTGCCGAATCAGACTGTTGGGTAGCTAGCTTCGGCTCCTTATTCCGTTGCTTAGCAGGTCAGTCTGTTGAGCCAGAGGCTCCATATAGGGGTCCCTCAACTCAAAATGAAATGTGCCGTGGGAACAAGGATGCTGTTCGTTGGGACAAGAAGTGTGCGTACGCTGTTGGATTGGTAAAGCACCGGACAGTTAAAACGCCGTAACGCGCTCAGTGCGGTGGAGGTAGACCGATACCAATATTGATATCGAGTTAGACAAGACTTGCAAACCAAGGTAAGCTCGGGAAAGTGGGTGTTGGTTAAACCTCATACCGGTTAGGTTAACCAGCAGATGTTAGGGAGCATGGTATCCATTACTGCAATCGCTGATCGCATCGATTCATTAATGAACGATAAGCGAATCATGCGCATGCGACTCAATGAGGGACAGTCCGCTATATATTTCAGTGTTCATGGTCCATTCAAGTATCACATCGATGATACAAGGGGCAAGTTCTTTGATTTGCACTTCACTACAAACTGCTCGACATTGGTGAGTAACCGACTGTTTCTTCTGGGCAACTTCAACACGCGGATGCAGCGCGGCACAACGGCCTAACCGGGTGTCCTCGGGTCTCACGACATTGGTGCAGTCAAAGAGGACAATCACCGTCCGCCCCACTCAGGTTACCGACGAGCTGCCCATCATGAACACCTCTTTCCAGCTGAATGCCCACGATATCACGACGTTGGCCCACCCATGGAGCGAGCACCACTATATGTTTGACTACGTAGTCGTACGGCAGTGCGACATTCGCGAAGTACATACGACGAGAGCGGTATACGGAGCTGAATGAAGTACGGATCATATGTTGGTTGGGACCAAGTTGTTTATTCTCATTTGCAAGTCCATTCAATGTAGATCAGTCGACCGTAGATGGAGGCTGGATGTTAGGCGACTGAAGAACAGAAGAACGAAGACTATTTTCTCACGCACAGTCACTACTCTCCCCAGAAGCGTTCTCAAATTAACTATCTCTGGGGGTATATAGCAACATCTTATGCGGCAGAGCGCGACAGCGGCTAATGAAACAATCGGTATTTCGTGCCAGAAACCTCTAGACTGCTTCGGCAATAAGGATTCAGTTATCGCAAGCTTCACATGAAAGAAGAACGAAGCATTCGCTGTTTACATTGTGGAACAACGCAATGTAATAGGGACAAAAAAAAACGATATATCGAAACACTCGTTGTCAACTCACTGGATGACTGTAGAATCAAGGACGACTGGTAAAAGAGTAAGATGATTCGATGTAAGACCATGCTCATCGCCAGCAACACATACATTTCCGTCATTTAGACGTTTTGAGAGACATATCTGGAAAATACCGAATCTTGAAGTTGAGTACGAAATCTATTATCCGTGGGAGCATGATATTGCCCACAAGCTTGTACGACAGAGACCTGGACAATGTATCAGCGAAAATTAAAGACAGCAACTGAGCTGCCTTTATCCGCAACACCTAAGGTCCATCAAGCAATTGAGTAGTCGAACACTGTCCCATATACCAAACAGACATGAAAGAGATCAAACCCATGTTGGTTCTCAATCAGCCTCGTCGGCTAAGACAATTACGCCGGTTGACTGAGGGCAGGATCCCAAACCAACTGTTGTACGGGTAGCCAATAGTAGATACACAGAACCTTGGTGATTAAAAGTTGCGATACGGGAACGTTATCCAAGTAAGTCACACGAGCAGGAGGACGCGACCTCAAACTGAACCGCACCTTAAATTTCAATAAACGTCAGCTGAATAGTCGTTAATTCAAGCGCGCGGTACGTAGAGATGAACGCAGCTACGAATACGCCACCCGTCTCGGATTAGTAGGTCATCCACGTATCCACTGTGCATCGTTAACGAAGAGACTAAGACCATGTAAAATACAAGTAAGTCAAGTCAATTAAATATATTTTTATTCGAATCAACCAACGACCCCGGTTGTTTCGTAAACCATCCGACCTTCTTTTAAGAGACTTGGGTCATGGATTTTTGTTACCTTTCTTTTCTTCGATTTTCTTGGTGCACAGTTTTTGTTTGACTCAATCCAAATTTGAAACTTAATTTTTCTTCTTAATCCCGTACAAAAAATATTAGCAAATACACCCCAATAATGAAATTATTTTCGCCTTGCATTTTCGATATCATTCTTGCTAAAATAGAACTCACCGTTGGGATCTTTATAGCTTTTGTCTCCAGTATATAAGGATTCCATGTTCCCATAGCCTGTCACCTGACTGACCAGCGTTGACCGACTGAACCACAAAGAACTCTACTCACGCCGGAAACAAGATGTGTGCATGAAACCGCAAGTAATATAGAGCAAGGAACTTGTGGTGAGGGTAACTCGCAGGCATCCTTTGGCTTCGGGTGCAATGTCAGGGTAATACAGAGACGGATGCTGCTAACCGTGTGATACAGTTGTACGGGTCTATAACGTTAGAATCGATGTCACATATGAAATCGATTGACAGGAATATGAGAAGTATAGTTCACTCTCACGCACACAGCCAGTACAGTCACCATCATCGTAGTAGCTACCAAGATTGACGTGGTGATACAAACTCGGGGGTTGGATGTGTAAAGAAGCAAAACTGTCAGTCGAGCACATCCGATTGCCTTGCAGAACTCATCTGCACTTAGAGAAAGTAGTAGCCATTATGTGTGTAACCCGAATGTAATCAGAACCCAAAATGATTGCGAAATGCCTGGACAGTGGAGAAAAAATGACTGCTTTGTTATACACACAATGAACTCACCAGCTCAGGAAGCATATGCCGATAGGAAGAGTGAATGCCATAGAGGAAAGGTGTGGGCGCATTGAGATACTCGGTCAGACGTTTCGGTAGGATGGGGACAAATGTATGTCTATGGAGAAAAAGGAAAAAGGACAGTATAGCAACCTTGAAAACGGACTTTATCAGGTTTACACAAAGAAGAATGTCGGAGACGGAGTGTCTGAACCGTGCACATTTGAGCTGTCAGATGGTGTTGACGGGGAAAGAAATACAGATCGTAACACACTTGTTAACGATGCACTGACAATACAATGATATAGGATGTTTAGACTATAAGGGAATAAGTATAGGCACATTAAATATAATCAGAACCATTTCACTGATTTGCACTATTCTATGACAAACATAAAAAATAATGCAAGTACAAAAGAACGATTGACTCGATGATGATAAGCGGAGGCAGCAATATGAGTTAAAAAAAAAAACAGAATGTTTCAGTTGCTCAGAAATAACCCTAACAAACGGCCTTCAAAGACAGCCGGAAAGGGGACAACATTGAGTGAAAAGGTTACAGTTATGATCAAAGAAAAATATAATTCCTTGGAATAGACAATTCTGAACATTGTGATAAGCTGTTAGCGCGACAGGGTACCAGTCACAAAAGTCATACAACGTCAGGTATGAGATGGAAGTCATTGGTTAACAGATGTCACAAGTATGATATTGGCCAAATCGGTCCTCTCTATTTGAAATCGGATAGTCGTAATCAGTGGACGCCAACAATAATCTGTCAGCATCAAGTAAACTGCATACGGCATACGACATAGACGTTCGAGCTATTCCACAGGATCACAAAGAAGCTCTGGGGTTGTGTCAACCGTTATAAAACTTGACGTCTAAGTGTGAATCTAAACTGCGTCGATATCTAAGTATGCTTAAAGCTTTGGATCTATCCACCCTATAGACTTGACTTCCTAGAGCATCATCCATCGAGTGGTGTACTAAAGGGATACCACTAGTTCATTTAAGGAATTGGTAAACAGGAACGCTGCTGTTAACATCACTTTTGTGAAGTTTCATATTTTTGAGGTAAAAATCAATCGGAATTGCCACATAAAACAATCGCGAATACAAGCATGCATGTATGTGTTAGATGGTCAAGAGTTAAGTGGAACGATATAAGCAGCCAGAAAGCTAATAAACCCAGAGACGAAGTGCGATCTCACGAAGTTGCGTACACAAACACATACATACAGTCGTTAACTTAGGATTACAGAAAAACGCATGCACGCGTATGTGCACATTTTATCACACGTCGTCCTCTGAGCAGTGATCACGAGAGTTGGTGGTGGACTGGAACGGTGTGCGTATGTAAAAGGCAGGATTGCAGTGACCTGCATGTCCTTGGAGAAGCTTACAACTGTCTTGGGTGGCCAAAAACGACGGGTGATTTCTGTACAAAGACCAGCTGATCTGTATTGACAGTGTGAGCCAATAAACTGATGGTCGGATACGAAACAGTTTTGGTGTACCAAACAAAAACGATTAGTTCCACGTGGTCATGCGGTATGTAGAGTGAAAACATTGACAACAAGACTGACCCGTATTTGAGTGGATAGAGAATTGCAGTCAGGGCTTGGCAAGACCGAGTGAGACGATTTAGGCTCCGAGAACAAAGTAGGATCTTTTGGTCGCTCAAAATTGCAGAGAATAGGAGAATTACATTGTGAACTCCTACAATGAAAAGCAATACAACAGACTGCAAACTACTACACTTTAAGACAATTTAAAAAAAAACCTAGAATCTAAATAGACACTAACCATCAGAGTAACTCCACTACCGCGTTACATCTTGACATCCAACGAAGTGTCAACACTGTAAACAATGCGGACCACCAGAGATACACTAAACCTGGCTCACAAAAGTTATCACTGGGACACTTATTTAAAGTGACACAGTCAATGGACCGATAACCTTCTGGTTAAACAAGCAATAACAGTAACAATGTGAATTCATCCTGATTAACAAGGCCCAACATTACAGGGAACATTCACGACCAGATTTACTAAGCTTAGAAGCTATCGAGAAGTGATTGTATCAGACTGTCCGTAATACCGAAATCTAAGCAGCGAAGCAACTCTGTGTTAATTCAATATTTTACCCTCATTTTTATCCAGGGTTCATGCGTAATTTTTTCTAAAAAGAAAAATATGGCCAAACACGATTGAACTGCCTGTAACAGAAAGCCAATTGCGTCTGTGTGGTTGAAAAACGACAAGCGGAATTGACAAAAATGCGAACACGCACACACACACAGAGCAGACATGAATGTATAGAGCGGTATCATCCCTCATGTTGCTTGTGGCATGAGAGTAAGTAAAAAGTGTAGCTCACAAATTGTAAGCGATGATATGCGGTTTCCACACACCTACAACCACACACACATAAAACCACATAAAAAGTAGCCAATCAATCGAATCTCCCCAGTGGACGGTAAAAGTTTGTGGAAAATGAGAGACAGTGAACTCACCCAAATGTTTGAATAGAAGAGCCACACAATTGTGTGTCACAGGTATGGTATCACAGTGTGCCGGTTGAATGGTTTGTCGGTCGCCGGCACCTAAACTGAAAGTAATGCGGGGCCCGCCTGTTGCAAACCAGAAGAGAGGATATGCGTTGAGTGAACAGAACGAGTGAATCAAGCATTTGAGAAAAACAAACAGAAATGAACGATGATGTATAGATAATAAACTGTGTGATTGGAATGGCAGAACACACATGGCCAAAGAACACAAATTACATACGTGCGCACCATTGTTCATTAATTAGTGTGCGGCTGGCCACGGAAAAGGGATTTGGGCAGACACTAACAAAACGGTACCCAGACAACAGTTAACCCGAAAATCGATTAGCAGAGTGAATCGTTTAACCGAACAACAGACAAAATATGCAATGTATACTTAAGCCGACAAAGACAGAGAAATATATCTGCGTGTTGTCTTTCCACGGTTCATACATCTCAGAGACTGTTTACCAAACATCCCAAACCTGTGTGGTTTCTATAAAGTCTCAAAGTATAACTCAACCAAACGAGTGGATATTTGCGAGTGGTAGACCCGAATAATCAGGATCTGATACTATAGTCTGGTAATGAGGGACATGACAGACCATTAGTAAAGATACGGCAATTGATGATTTAATAAGTTTTCGGCATTTATATCGCAAAGTTATTAATACCATGTGACGCAGTAAGTGAAATATGGACTGATTTACTGTCGCGCTGCCCAAAGCAAGATAACAGCGGTAGTAGTAGTAGTCTGATATCCAACCAGTTTGTTGGACAACCAGTGTGGTTGCCAGTTTGACAGCAGAATAGGAATGTAATACTTCCCCACATGTAACGTATCAGGTTGTAACTACAAACTCCTGACAGCAATACACGCCCAGTAACTATCCGATAGCTTCCGATAAACTGTCCACGTTTCTTGGGAGTTCATAAGATGAAAGGACGCAATAAATGTAAGGGAACCGGTACCTAATCAACAGAATAGCAACATACACGTGCGGAAAGAAATTACGAAAGAATACATTTAAGGGGCTGTTCAGACAATCGTGCTTAGCTGGCTAACCTGTGAGGGATGAGCGTGAATTGAAAACAGGAAAATGTAGACAATCACACGTGTGTGAACAGGTAGCCACGTATACAGACTGACTTCATCTAACATGTGGCCCAATATGTCACGTGACAGTGGACTGTAAGTTGATCTACGTGTACAACACGGTTCATCTGTCCCACAACACTATCAACAGGACAAGGACGAGTGGCATACTGAGTCTCATTTGATGTTGCACGTAGTCAGTATTGTTGAGACAAACACATCTATGTAAGCTAGCGAAATTACTGAAAAGCAAGTACTGATTGTCTGTTTGAATGACAATCATGAAATTGTGTGATGACTGCCAAAATGATCAGACATGAAATCAATACATAAAAAAATGAATTCAGGAGCATCACAATTAGTACCAGCAATGGCAGTAAATTAGAAAATAAGGATCAACCGATCTTGGAACCAAGTGGATCATTCAACATGTTTATCTTCTGAAACAAGTTATGTCCTTGCTCGAGCAATATAAACCAGACGAGCGGAGCGTATTCACACATTGTCCGTTTTCACTATCTGTGTCCGAAGCATCAGCGACGTGTGGTGAGAACACCGTGTCAGCAACAACGAAGTTCACCGAAATGTATTCCGAATGGACAGACTGTCGATCTCTGAATATATCGACCACCTCGCACAAGCTCTGATGACATGGTCACACCATACGAATTCTAACTCATCGTCTACCGGACCATTCTTTGTTTGTGAGTGGTGGGTTAGGCTGGAAGCGGCAACCTTACGTCCAGTGTGTGGCTCGGGTTCGGTAATATAAAGGCATCTACACTTAATCTTGCTTAGATAGGGCGCTTTCGGTCTCCTGAAAGTGGCTCCGAAGGACACTGAACACCTTTGGTCAAGGACGTTGTTTGACATGATGAGGAATAGAAGTAAATAGCGCTTGCGTTACAAATCGTTGTGTGCATCAATTTAATTAATTCTCTCATACTACATCTTTCTCCTTCTTCCCCTTCTACAATGTCTTTTCTGCTCTCTCATACACTGCAACATGTTTTTCACCCAAGATTACTCCCAGTTAAATGTGTACATATACAACAGATATGGATAGGCTGAAACATATTTAAACCAGCAACTTTCATATTGTGAGTTAACTGTTTAGTCAGTATAGAACACCAACCCGTGGATATTAGTTAGAACAACGTCATCTGATGTATTTCAAGGGTCGCATGCATACGGTACATGGCATGATACACATAGGTTGAACATCACCCACAATTGATTGCAGCTGTCACATTCCCATAGAATTCCCAGTCGGCCCCTTTGGAAAAGAAGCACAAGACTCGAGTTTCACTTCCAGTAGAACTCGTCAGTAGTGCATATCCTTGTCACTGCCCGGACTAGAACTTCGGCCATGCTTTCACGAAGCAACCGTGTTTACCACTGCGCCATTGACCTCACATTAGGCACGACCGAATTATCATATTTGAACGCTCAACCACTTTGGCTTGTGAGTAATGATCAGTCCCGGCAATGACAAAGATATATAATACTGACGAGCTCTAATGAGAACGAAACTCGATTCTAGTGCTTCTTTACGAAAGGGGCCGACTGGAAAGTCTACGGGAAAGCGACAGCTGCGATCAGTTGTGGGTGATGTTCAATCTATATGAAAACCAAAATCCCCTACTACTACTCGTCAGTAATGTCATAATTCACTTACACCGTTTAAGACAAATTCTAAATTACGCACGGGTATACGTATTTCAGTTCCAGAGAAGAAGCTTTGACATTTAAGTATTCACACTCAGGCCCTGAGTCTAACAATAACTACCCAGCATCTACTTCAGGCGAAGTGAGGCTTTCCCCTCGGGGTATTGTCGTCATCACATTGAAACTAAAAGAGAACTGAAAGCACATAAACGTCTAGTCAGATACAAGACCGTTCATACACGTACCTATGTCTGCGCTTTGAAACCCACCAGACTGGTCGGTAAGGACGAAGGATCTTCGATGTATCTAACAAACAGTAGAATAGCCTACAATTGAGGATGAAGACAAAATTCTACCATCTCGTGAGTGCCGAAAAAAGAGATTGGAAATAATGAGAACGACTACCTTCCTAACACAGCTTGTGCATTCGAACGAGAAAAACCTATAAATCAACGGGTCTGAAAATCAGCAAAATAACATCTAAGCGTACTACTAACCGGTAGGTGGAACGTCCACTGAACCCAACATTGTCGCGATCATTTGCTCAAGAGAATACTGGTGTAGGGAATCGGAGAAAACTGTGTACAACAGACTGAGGCTGTTCTGTAATAAAAAGGCGAAAAACAGAGTATTAATGTAGCTAGAATCCATAGTATAAAAAATTTCACCGTGATAATGAGTTTAAAACCGCCTCCATCCTAGATTGAATGACAAAACTTTTGTTCCGAGCAAACAATTGAATTGGTAAACACAACGATGCTTAATAAAGCGTGGACTGAATTTGAAAAGTAGGGAGACACTGATGATACAAACCCGAATGTGATGTGGAGTTACTAATGAAAGATCAAAAATAACGTGAGGAAACAACTAAGCACATTGTATCACATAATGTGGTGACATCTAGCTTCCACACAACAAATTTTACTAGGTAAGATAACAAGGCTGATTTTTTCATAGAATTTTCACGGATATGCGGATTTTGTACTGCGCGTCAAATTACTCGAGGGAATTTGCTTCACCTCACAGTGTGACGATGCCTACTCATGTAACAGGGCGGCAGAACAAGATAGAGGCATGCAATCGTAGATGGGCAGTTCTTTTGACGACGGCGGACATGAGTTGAGTCAAACTGACATGGTACGAATTCTCAAAATGGAGTTAACTAGCGAAGAAAAAACGACGTATGCATTGCTACTTTTTTATCATAATGACTGCAGTAGAAAACTCAATGTATGAACAGTACAGATTATGCAAAGCAATCAGGATGTCGACAACTCACCTTAAGAACATCGAAATGCTGATGCCGAGCAAGCAGGACTAAACATTTGGGGGCATACAACTCCGCTGGACGGACTAAATTTGGATCGCCTTGATCAAATCCTGACTGGACTTTGTGAGCACTGGATCGATTCCGGTTACTGAAAACACCTAAGTCCGAACTGACAAGGCTTTCAGAACTAGGTAAACTGCTGCTAGCTGGACTCAACCGCGGGAAAGGATGAAGGGAATGGGTGCCGCCATTCACCGGGTTGCTGCTGTTCAGCAACCTTCCATTTGGATGAACCAGACCAACCTTGTCTGAGGCAACGAGAAGCTGTTGGGGGGTCACTGCTTCGTGGAATATAAGGCAAGCAGCGAAGTAGGAATTGCCCGCCACATCCGTTAGGTAGGCGACGAAAAAATTTGGAGGAGGACGACTCGTTTCCAAGCGCCAGCCACATGGTTGACAGAACTAAGGTTCAAGATAGATAAAGCTGAAAGAGCTTACCGCCTCCAGGTGAAAATCGTATGGGTAATCCGACCATGACTTCGACGGAAAACGATGAATGATGCGTCCTTGACTTTCGCTGCCGACTTTTGGATTTTAAAAAAATGAATAAAAACGAGAAAAAATAGCGGTGTTGTGTGAAGTGAACGACAGGTTACAAACTAAGGAGTCTTAGTTGAATGGTTCAACACTGACTAAAATCGAGCTAGCGATCATACATCAATCAACTCGTAGGCTCCATTAGAGATATAGAAGTGCTAAATGCGATTTTTTCACCCTAAGATCAGGACAACGCGACCACCGACCTGGTTAGATTGAGAGCAGTCCAGCGTGGAACGTTTCGTAAACAACGCAATGCCACCGAAAGGACAAGGTGATAGCTATACCTCTTGCACTTTCAGATGTTTCCGTAGCGCGTTCGTGTGTTCCGACTATACTGTCGGCTATTCCTTGTTGAAGGTATCTCGATGGGCTACTTCAGCACTGTTCTAAATTTTCAGAGTGATCCAAACTAAGAAAATCGCACCACAACGTTGGGGCAGAGAATGGAGACATAAATCTTTGTTGGGGTTTCAAGATTACGCGGAAACATACACCAGCAGGCCGAAAATTCATCCCTCGGGGTTTATAAGGCGCACTATTGAGTTGCTTAGACGTCAGAAAGATCCAGATCACTGAACGTCAGTAAATCAGAGCAGCCGGATCATACTAAGGCGATGAAGAGTTGCAACCCACGTAAAGCTTACACTCGAAGTTGGGGAACGTAGTCATGCTTCAGCAGAGTACAGCAGATGTTCTCTAATCCGACTTGATTAAGACACCAATCAGTGTAAGCACTCACAGCAATAGGATTACAGTGCAGTGCTTACGTTTTTGCTGCCTGATCTACTCAGCAATGGAGATCTGGTAAGATTAGACCAATCCGAATATAGATCAATAGTGAGGAAACTTAAGAGGTATCTTAAACTGACATTGAGTTACACGAATGCGATATCGGGGCGCAAAAAGGTGTTGTTAGGGCATATTAGAATGCAAAAAAAACATATAACAGGGTTTTTTAAAGCACTGGGTTCCCTTGATCCAATTCGTCAAAACAGCAAGAAGACAAACGCTGCGGGATGTTAACATTTCGATTTATCTCATCAGCCGCATACTAAATACATACATAATATATAACAACGGCACATGGCAACAATAGTTGAACAGAGTGAATTTTAGGGTCAAAAGGCCGCTACCGGGGGAGGTGGACAGTGTGAATCATCAATTTTTGCGCACACAACACTGACTTTCTTTGTTTGATCAGCACAGCTTCACTGATGGCCAGAATGTTGGGGTTTGGGTGTCGTAGCAAAACAGTGGACGACCTGGTTGGGTCGACGTTGTGACCTCTCTCCAGGATGTGCTTCGCAATTGTACAGAAGACCGGATGACACAAGAGGAAGAATTCCTAACAACCACATTACTTGCTAATGGATATCCGGATAAATTTATCTCGGTTCATAGCAAGAAAACAACAGAAAGACCTGAGGTTCACACAGCAAAGAAAAAAGAGATGTTCATAAAACTACAATTCAGGGGAGACTATTTGTGTGCTATACTGCGTCATCGGCTTCAGTCAGCTGTGAATCGCACACATCCTGCAGCTGAATTGTGCCTATTATCATCAACTCGGGGAGTTAGTTATGGAAACGCTAAACGTGACACACCTAACTATTCTGTCTCACATGTCGTTTATCAGTTCACTTGCAGTTGCAATGACAGCTATATCGGCAGAATCGACCGGTGGTTGTGTCAACGTATGGCCGAATACCTCCAAAAATGGTTGATTCAGTCTGCTGAGCGAACAGACAGTCAAAGGAGCAACAGAACGCGAAACCTGGTATCGTCAATTGCGAAACACATCCTGGAGAGAGGTCACAACGTCGACCCAACCAGGTCGTCCACTGTGTTGCTACGACACCCAAACCCCAACATTCTGGCCATCAGTGAAGCTGTGCTGATCAAACAAAGAAAGCCAGTGTTGTGTGCGCAAAAATTGATGATTCACACTGTCCACCTCCCCCGGTAGCGGCCTTTTGACCCTAAAATTCACTCTGTTCAACTATTGTTGCCATGTGCCGTTGTTATATATTATGTATGTATTTAGTATGCGGCTGATGAGATAAATCGAAATGTTAACATCCCGCAGCGTTTGTCTTCTTGCTGTTTTGACGAATAAAACAGAGTGACAAAAGTGAGGCGAATCCAAAATAAAAAAAAGATGGGGGTGAAACCTAATGTGTTGACCAAATAAGATGCTGGTCTTTTAAAAACAGACATGAACTGACGGAAAGTAACGACAACAGCAATCAACTGTACGATTGCCGATTGAAGAACCGTTTACCCTCAAAGATCTATGTGTATTTTTTTGACAGCCTGTCAACATTTAGTAAACCAATGACGTCTTGCGACATAAAGGCCGATGTGTCAAACAAAACAACGAGGAACTTATCGCAGAGTACCCACTCAATTCAGAAGCACATATAATGCATGTTCCGCTATAAATGATGTACAATAAATATAGGTACACACAGTCCAAAGCGATCAGACGTGAGGAACAGTGGGAGAGAAGAACCAAAGAACAAGAAGTATACAAGGACGGGACCACAACCTAAACAGAAGTAACCACCATTGGCCACAACTACTTTAGAATTATCCAGTGATCATAAGCGAAAAAAATCCGTCAAAGTGACCTCATCTGAAAATCCAGCCCATCTGACTGGTCCACAGGTTGAAAATAATCTCCATATAGTCACAGTACATCCTGATCGAGGTACGGGTGGCCTGAGCTGTCAAACAATTTTGAGGGCGCTCTCGGAGGGCCAGGGACTTATCGATTGATGTTCATGATGAGGTCAAACAAGCTGGTGAAAAGTGAGCAGACACGTGATGAGTTTTGTCTAGCTGGTAAACTAGTCATTGAGTGGGTTAGTACAATGACGCCGGGAGCGTTCAAAAGCTGCGGAACGTGTATTCATTCCTAACGACAGTCAGTCTGAAGAGACCACTCTAAATCAAGCCGCTACTTACCCTAACGGTGATGCAGAGAATACAAAGAAAAATCATCGAAATAAAAATACAGAACGAGGCTGCAGAGACGAAATGAATGAGCATGGAGTTGAGCGTTGCGGTTGGTGAGGATCGATGAACGTCTGTGTCGGGGAAGAACTCAATTCCCCGAAAATACCGTCTTATTTGCCATCGCAGTGACCTAACTCACTACCGACTGTAGTGACCTTCATAGTCGGCACGGTCATGTGCCACTTCACCCATCACGTGCGTTCTCAACCTTTAGGTCAATGTCTGGCGCCTCGCACACACGCACGTACTTTTAATTGGGACGTCAAGCTAATGTCTGGATCTTTGTCTGGTCCACTTCTGTCCTCGTTTTCTCATTGGTCACAAACCCTTTAAATGTGGTCTAGTTTGTGACCGTCCTGTCTTCGGATTGAGTGACATAAAGTAGCTCTGTCCGGAGGCCAGTCTTTTCTCTGTGTTCGTTCGTTAGCCTCAAGTGGTTGGGTTGGCCGGGAAGATTTGTATTAATCTTGCATATTACGTAGTCCGTGGTTCAGAACCGTTGAACGTCGTTCCGTTATCTACCGTTCCACTAACCGTCATTCCGTTGTCTGTTTTACGCGCTCGTAGGCCACATATCAAGTTACAACAGTCTGCCTTCATATACAATGGTAAAATGACCTTTGACATGGAATCAGATTGGCTACTTCTTGTCATTGATTCTTTGATCGGAGGTCATTGGTTTCCTACTGCTGTTTTTTGAGTAATGGTCGGATAAGTCATACCTCTCTCTGAGCTTTCATGACCGGTTGACTATGGCTTAGCTCTGACCATTGTGTGCAATTATTCAGTTACACGTTGGTATTTGGTCGTGACCGTGCACGTGTCTCCCTGAGTTCTACACTCGTATTGGATAGTATACTTTTAGTTCAATGCGTTCATTTGTTGAGCCGAATGACGAACATCACGCTTCCGGAAATTATCTTATGAATTTAGCGCTTTCTTAAACAAGGACTTTTGCGGCGTACATATATTGCACGTGTGTCCAACTTGGTGATCGTGGACAGAGCACAGGAAAATGGGTCGTGTCTCTAGATGGCTCACTTGTATTCACGAAGTCGTGTAGATAACCCTCGTCCGCTTTGTCTGACACACTGTTTTTCGGAATCATTGCATTTGCTTCTGCGTATTGTGTTTCCGTTACCAATTGATGAGCCTTTTTTTCGGCAGTAACAACAGTTCAGGTTTGGAATGTGCATTCCTCTGATATCATGTAATCACAGGACTCTAGTCATTTCTGCTACGTTTCCGAAGTATGGTAGGGCAATAAACTTTATTATTCTGCAGGATTCAAGCTTCTCTTTTTTTGTAATGAGCTACGTCTGATGAAAAATCGTGGGTACCCGCAGAGGTATCTTTCTTCCTTCCACTTGAATTCGTGATAATCATCATCACTTTTAACTTTGAGCCGAACGCTGAAGTTCTATGGCAACTGCTGCTGTTGGTCCTGACAGTTACCCACAGAACAGCACAGTAACAAAAAGGTAAAAGTATAAAGAGAGGAGGGGACCAGGGGGAAAAGAAACAATGGAGAATCAGCAAGAAGAATAGTCAGCGTTTTCGTTAAGCCGTGTGGATAGTCCCGAACTCCCCGATTAGAGGGACGGTACATACGAGCCTGTTCAGTAGGAAGGTCAAGGTTTACATAGCCACGGGCTATGTAAACCTTGACCTTGCCACCCTGAGGTTTAGTCCCACTATCAGCGGCCGCTCCATCTGCACACAGAGAACATAACCCAATCAGAGAATATGGTGGATTACCATTTTTTCGGATATAAGCAGCGAATACTTTCCTAGTATGCACAAACGGGCAGACGCGTTGTTCACACAGCTAGCCCATTTGATGCTGGCAAACGCGTGGAATCAATGGTAGAAGAATACTGAGAATCTGGATGCATCAACTGGATCAAAAAGCCCGGCGTAATATCCACAGGACAAAAAAAGAAGGTACATGAATTCTGAACCCTACCAATAGTAGATAATTGGACGTCTTCGTAATGCCACAAATGGTGAAGACAAGTAAACACACTGCACGCTTTCGACATCTATATAGACACTTCGTCAGCTAATGAGATGACATCAGCCAGGTGGATGAAGCGACCACTCGTTCCCAGCAGTCGCTTACAACAAAGATTGGATCCGAGTGAACTCACTCTTGTAACATTTTACACTTTAAAGGTTCAAGGTGTGTATCACATAGACCAGCCATTTTATTCAATTGGTTCAGCACACCTCGCGTTTTGTTTACAGCTGAACTAACTAGAACGATGTCACCCGGACACTCAATGCAAGTCAGCTTGCCAATCGGCAGAGGCTCCACTCCGAGGTCCTCGGAGCCATTGTGTATTTCTTCCAGAATATCATCCATCATATAGTTAAAAAGGAAGCAATGATCGGACACCCATGTCAAACACCACCTGAAGTAAAGAGCGTCTGAGATAGTTGCCCAGAAATGAGCATTTTGTATACAGAAGGGAGATACAACAGCTTCAATAAATCGGCACATTTTACAGACTTTTCGGGGACAAAGGCGACCTCAGAAAGTGTGTCGGATAGGTGAGTCAAAAACCGTCTTTAGGTTTGAGAAATACCGCGGCCACCAGTTGGGAAAAGGAGTGCCGGTGCTACAATATCTGACGCGGGGTGAAAATATGATCGATACACCTATGACCAGGCCAGAAGCCTACCAGTTCTTCGTTTTTCTGTTTCTTTCCGTGTTGCAGGAGCTGTCGCATTTGACGTCCGTGAGCAGCTTGGATGTGGTAGAGATAAAGCTAACACCTATGGTCCTGCCACATTTCTTGAAAACATGTAAAACTGTTGAGGCATCTCTTCAGTTTCCCATACGAAATGAAAACAAGCAGCCAGATCTGATAACAATATCCCTTTGGTATGAAACGTGCTTTCCACCGTCTAGGTGTAGTGTCTCCTCAATAATGGGAGTTCCCACCCGGATTTTTCTCTACTGCAAGCAGTTCGCTTGAGACCGAGAGTGCATCAGATGATTCGGCGCATCGTCTTGTCAGTTTGTAATATTGCTGATGAGATATCGGTGGGGATAACGAAAGTTCGTCTTGTTTTTGTTAATTTGCGCTAGGTGTGGAGGTGAAAAAACGTCCAGTTGCCACTGAATACCGAGCGTATGATGGTCGGGTGCGATCCGTTTTGATGAGTAGTTCAAAGATGTGGCCTGCCTGTTACAATGGGTTTAACAAGCTTGTTGTGCTCGAACACCGTTGTTTTCGTTAATTAGCCGACATCAAGTGAGATGATCACCTAGGCAATGCAGCCATTTGCTAGTGCATGTTTTGGGGTGATCGGGATACACAGCCACTGTGCTAACTAAACAGAATGCACAGTTTGTGATGGTTAGGTTGAGTGTGTAGTTCACCGGGCATTAATCAACAGACAGTCAATGGCTGGGTAAGAACACGAGGTGGTCGGGCAACTAAGTACTTGTAAAATACGAAGTCCCTGACTGCTTCGAAGAATAAAGTGGTTGGTTATCGTCCGTTCGGTTGGGGAACGAATGATCACTGAAATCGCTCAGAAGAACGTTGTGATACGGCAGTGAACCAAGGTAAATGACACGTTTGCTCTTAGTCTATTCACTTTCCATTTCTTTTGATAGTTTCTCCAGGGCACTTTTCCTCACCTGCGGCGAATGACGTCTGGAGTCACGAAGTCCTATGTCCTGGCTCATTACCAACTGCAAGTGAACGAATGAATGAATGAATAATTCTTCTACTTCAGTTCAGATAACGGTGGACGGATTAGGCAAAAGTAACATCAAGAGTGGCGCAAGTAAAACCTGTTCATCTTTGTCACTTTTGTCCAGCTGTGATAAAGACGAAATGATAGGAAACTGTTCATGGCACTCAAAGAATACCAACATAGATCCTTATTTTGGCACGTGAAACCAAGTTTCACGACGCTGGAGACGAAGACTGTCTTTTGACGGCTTTCAGACAAAACCAGAGATGTTAAACAATACCTCATATTTTGCCATACATTTAGGAACGGGTTTAGCAGCCTCAGGGTGTTGTAATTAAGTTGATTTAACGTTGCACAACGAATTTACAACAGTTCGTGTGATTAAGAAACTTCATGAGTGATGATGGAGTTGTAAGAAAATAACTCTAGACATATCAAAGGCTGAGGAGATCAACTCGGACCACCTATGTACACAAGGCGTCTCTCTGAAGCTTAAGAATCGTGTGCATCAGGTAGCCGGCCAATCGCACGTGCCGGGCGGCCTGAGAATGAAGTAGCAATTAGAGTAGGGAGTGGATATTTAGTAGTGAAAGTTAAACAAGTTTATTAACCTGAACCTAAAGGATACACAGATTTGTATAATTCTGTTCGCGGAAATCGGTACCAGTAAAAAAAAACACAACAGACGGTCAGGCAAGAACGTAGTGAAAAAAATGCACAGCAGCTCTCGTCGCTGCATGTCTACTTCAATTCAACGTTTATTCCTAGTTGAGAATTCATAACGCCGCAACAACTGCCAACAGGGACTCTGACACATAAACCACAGAATCGTCAGAGTTATATAATGAAACTTTCGCTACCGGTTTGTCTAACGTGACATGACACCACGTCTGTTTGACTATTAGTGTTGTATACATATCATGTAACGTAAAAATTTAATGGGCACGTTTGCGAGTAAGCCAGAATCATGAGGCAGATAAGCCTGTAGTGTAATTTGTGTCTATACAAACCGATGATATTAAATTTAAACTAATTTTTCCAACATCTATTACTCTAGCTTTTCGGCCTTCTCTGTTCTGTTGTAAAGTGAATAAAGCCCTCATTGCAACAATTTCATTTTCCAGCTCTCGCGTTCATCGTGTGGAATAATTGTGCTCCACTATAAACACGACTATTTATTCAGTTTACGACAATGGAGCGATTTCTACCATCGAATCGATTCGACGTGGACCTATGCACAGTCGGCTCTGCGAAACAGTGAGAACACTGGTTCGGCACATTATCCTTCTTTCCTGATTCTCTCGGACCCAAAAATCTATCCAGACTTTACTTTGTTCATTCGCATTTCTCCCTTGGTATATAAATCTATATCCGACTGTAAACCCTGCTAAGACGCTGTCGAGACGCCTCGGAATATTTATATTCAGCCTCATAAAGAAATTTACGCCCGGTACGTGTTGGCAACATGTAAACAGGACTCAGGTGGAAACCTTGATTCGTTTGTCCGTCCGCTTACATTGCTAGCCAGTGAATGCACATTTAAGAGGATCACGACAAAGGAACATCACGAAGAAACATTACGTGACTCACTCATCTTCGAAATTCAGTCGCCATACGTACGTCAGAGATTGTTAAAACAACGTACACTAACATTTCAAATCGCCTTCGTTCAGGCACGATCATTAGAAATGACGTTATAACAATCTCAAACATACAGCCATCTTTCGGCAGCATGCGGTTTCGCCACAAAACATGATACAGAGTTACTCCTTAAGGAACAGACCTCTGACCGGAAGATTACAATTGCTGCCTGCATATCCAAATGTTTCTTTCGTGAATATTCTGAACATCCACTTTTTAAATGTCCTGCGCGGGAAGCTACCTACAGTGACTGCGGAAATAAAGGACATTTCCAAAAGGTTTGCAGGTCTCCTGCAAACGTAAAGCAGCGTTCTTCCATCTTAACTAATACCGTCACTGGTCGTGGCTTCAGCTCCGCAATGTCTTATAAATGCTGTCACTCGACTTGCTGCTAACGAAATACTTTGTGTTCTGATCGACACCAGTAATAGTGAGATCTACATCGCTTCACTCGCTTTTCAAAAGCAAAAGTGGGATGTCTAAGAATCTAAGCGTCGCATCACAGTGGCAGAAACTGATCTTACTGGTCATACGATAGGGCATTATTTTATTTCGGTTTGCTTTAAATTCTCTGTACTTCCAAACCTTTGTGTGAATGTTCTTATCGACCATGCGACTGACTGCTGATCAGTTACAAGGCTAAGGCGTCATCCGTGGAGATAGTCTCCACTTCCGAATGACCTACTATTGCATAAGCTTGTTCCAACGGAAGAGTGGTGGTTTTCACTGTTAGAGAGCATTCGATAAGAGAAGGCAACCGGCTTGCTGTTTTACTTAAGTGTGGCATTAGTGGAAACACTGAAATCATCTGTTTCAATAACCAAAGGAACCACTGGGACAACTGTAATTCTTTCTTCAGACCTTCAAAGACGGTTCGAGCTTCAGCTGTTAACAAGAATGTTCTATTATGTACCAGGGAATGAACCTTGTCAGAAAACCAGGTGATCTATCGGAGTTAATAGACAAACGTCCCGACAATTCGCTGCTTTCATTTAATATCTTTAGGTGGAGCTAGACTGCGTGGAGATTCGAGACGATCAGGATCTGGCTTAATAATTCCATGAAACACCTCGTGCCGCAGTAACTTAATGCACCTGCAAGAAATCACTCTTGGAATTAGTAAAAGTAATTCCGGAAGCTTGGACCATGTTCATGAAGTTGAGCAGATTCTTACCGTCTTCATCAGTGGTCTTCTGACATATGGTGACAGTACCGATAAATGTAAGTGTCTGGAAGCTCGGCTTTCATTATCAGCCCATCGATTGTGAGCTGGAAACGTGTCACGCTATTAGTGGCCTGAAACGGAATACGTTTAAAATTGACGCAGATCCTCACAAGCCCCGAATGCAGTGTACAGTTCACCTTCACTTTTCAAAGTGCAGCGTGCATTAGCCCATTGGTTTCAACGACTTGTACTGACCGCAGAAATTACACTAGTTGTCGTCAATTCCTCTTAATTGAAAACGGTTTCCTTTTCCATTTACTGCACGTTGTCGACAGTATCGTCAAGCAAAAGCCTGAGTGTCACGGAGAATCTAGAAAATTCTCCCCATATATTCCGTTTTATTCATCAATGACTCCTGGACGTTTCTTCGGACTTAACACCATTTAATTCTCACTTTGTCTAATTTTCCTCAGACTTCGGAAGTGTACCAATGTTAATAAGCCGTGACGATTTTGATTTTAGTCCTGATGCTAGTGGGTGACATCCACCAGTTCTGATTTCAGCCGATTTTGATTTGCCTCAGCCGATGGCGAAAACTGCTGAAGCTGGTCATACAGATTTATAGACTGGGCATATAACCCAAGTTCTTCGATTTTCTTTAAAGGTATGGCAAACTTCAAACGTAAGGAGAGAGTTTCAATTTGAGTCCGTGGTGGGGAGGAAAACCAACAGCTAGGTTCCCGTATCAAGAAGCATGTTTCCAAGTGGCTAGAAACACAACCAGAAATACCAGACGATGGCACAGAGACCGACGGACGGCACCCAGCGTCATCAGTGATCAAACGCGATCCAAACAGGACACAGAGCTAAAGTTTGCGACGCATTCACCAGCTTGCTGGCTATTAGGCGTCAAACTCCTCCTATGTTCAAAAACAATTCGTGATGACGTTGTGGCTGTCTTGGTAATTAGCATTCTCATGTTTTTCGTGCCCATCTGTTTAATCCAGTAAGTCATGACTTCTGCCCTAATGAATCTTGTTTTGATGTTCAAAATTAAGTACAAGTCCATGTGTGACCACAGTGTGCAAAATGTTACTCCGGATAATATCGCATGATTTACGTCCTTTTATAGTCTTTTTCAAGTTAACTAGGAGAATGAATTGTTTCAAAACTCCTTCAAATTGCCTGGAAATTGAAGAAACACTCCATGACTGGTGCTTATCAACAGTTATTCCCGTTTTAAGAATCGGGGCCCGAAGTCTATGCGGCAACGATGGATGTATCAGTGTAGTGTTTGTTGCGTCCAAGTTACTCATCAGCCTTACATTACCCTGGCTTACTAAGCTCAGAGGAAGTCAGATACGTAAAGAACAGGCTGAATTTCGGTCAAACGAAGGTGTAGTGATCACATCTTACATTGCGACGGTTCTCGGATCATCGATACTCTTATGAGCAACCGACGATCGTTGTCATTTCAGACTTAAAGGCTGCTTTGATGTTGCACTGCCTTCTTCAAAATGGAGTTCCGGAGAGCTACATGGATCTAATGAGAACACCGTATGTTCACTCTGTAAGCAAGGTGAGGGTATATGGGTGACGGTCTCGAGCGTTTATGACTTCTAGTGGTGTTCGTCAGGAGTGTCCAATCTCCCTTTTCCTGATCAATTTCGCCATGGACGACATTCTAGAGGGTGCGCTTGGTGTTGGGCCTCTTCCTGACTCTAGGGTGACCGGAATGGAGAATGCGGATGACACTGTCTTATTCAGGCCCTCTGTCGAAGACATGCAGACCATGCTGAACAAAGTAGGTGACCGAGCTGATGCATGGAATACGCTTCGCACCTTCAAAGAGCAAAGTGTTGCTGAAACAGGCTGGAACATTCCCACTGCCACCCTCTTCATTGCAGGCAATCCGCTTAAGGCAACGGACACTTCCGCACCATCTCTTCGGCTTGTACCACTGCCGATGAAATATCAGCGAGGACAGCGAAGGTACGAGTTGCCTTCGCTAGCCTGCGTCATTTGTGGCGTCGAAAAGACGTTCGGTTGTTGCTTTAAAGGGTATACAATGCTTGTGTGCGTTCTGTTTTGCTCAGCAGTTCACAGGTCACCAGTGTGTGCCTAGAGGGCTTTAACAATTGTACTACGCTTGCCTTAGTTTTCCTAATCAGGGTCAAGGCAACTTCAGGAAACCACGCGTAGTCATTGTTCCGTCTCCCAGTCAAGCGGTACATATGTTCCAGTTAAAGTGACGTACGAAATTAATTCATGCCGACGACATCGGACTGTCATTGCTACTGGCGTCCAATTAGGTCGTGGAGCTCAACCACCATAAACTGCATACTTAATCTTATCAGCTGGTTGCGTATACAGGAGTGTTACAAGGTTGTTCAGCCTCCTCCTTCCTATCCCACTCTGCAGCAAACGAGATTCTAACATTTACTCTGACAGATTGTAAATCTGATAGTGTAGAATTGCTCCAAAGCACTCTACTTCAAAACAGAGAATGCAGATGATATTGCCCTGATCAGCGAGGGCTCACAGGGAAGCCAGAACATCTTAGACAGACTAGAGACTTTGGTTCGTAAGTTTGGCATGGTCCTCGCACCTACTAAATACAAAGCGTCGTTGCAAGATTGTCAAGGCTCCTCGCCTATCCTCATACTTGGTGGTGAGCAGTTAGAAGTGACCGAAAAATGCATAATCCTTCAGAGCTGTATCAGTACTGATGAAATGTCTGATGAGATTACAAATCGCACAGCAAAGGCTCGGATGGCGTTTGCCAACTTATACCATATGTGGCTTCGGCATGATCCCTTTTTGTGAAAGGCCGAGAGTACCATGCCATTGTAAGGGCAGTTTTATTGTACGGCTCCGAAACCTGGTTCACCTCACGGAGGATGTTCACACAGTATCCGTTTTCGATCACCGGTGTCGCTGAAATATAAGCGGGGTGTACTGTGACTACCGTGTCGCAAACGGCGAAGGTGGCGGACGCTCTTTCGAGACGGATAGACTGCGCCAACTCTTGAACACGCTGATCTCGTCTCACAGGCTTCGTTGGCCTGGCCATAACTTACGAATGCCAATTCACTGCCTACCACACAGTGCCTTGTTTAGGAGTGGTGGGTTGGGCTGGAACCGGCAGTTCGGTGGTCAGCGTATGACGATTTCATGATACGAAGTCACTCACTCTGAATCTTACTTCAGTAGGGCACTCCCGGCTTCCTGGATGGGATCCGAAGGACAATGAACACCTTCAATGAAGGACGTTGTTTGATACGGGGAAGAATAGAGGCTAATGACGCCCGTGCTGTGAATCTGTATACATTGCTGTAATCTTCTCATCCCTATCCCCTATGTTTTTCCACCTTCACCTTACACATTACATTCACTGCACGTCGTGGTACGTTTGCCGTTACACATGGTCGTTAAATTATATATATATATATATATATATATATATAAATGCGCGATGTTTAGATTCGTGTAAACCCTGAAAACATCAATCAGTTGAGGTGGACCAATTAAAGGATACAACCACCATAAAATACTTCTGTTTACAACTTCACTATAAATAGTCCAAGTCTCCACCTTTCATCAACAATCGTACATCTTTTTAACACCCCAGACGGGGAGGGCTGGTAGTGGTAACGCGTGCCTTGGCTGGTTATGCTGATAAAGTCGATGTAACACCGTGAACTGACGACACAGTGCTAGCCGGGTAGATGAAACAGTTCGGATTCTCAAGCGTAATGAGGCAACTTTGCCGGAAATTGCAGAGTGGCCTGTCTGTCCCCAGTAATAGCGTTAAGTGGCGTAGTAGTATGGCCTCCTGCTTCTACCGTGTTGTCGCCACAAACTTGTAATGTAGCACCCTGGTAGGCAGATTTGGAACCACCCACCGAGACCGAGGTTCGCAATTGCCTTTCAGCTCTCAAAAGTAATAAAGCTGCTTGTCCAGATGTTCTCATGCCGGTACTTCAAAGAAGGTCGGGAGGCGTTAGTAGAGACGTTGACTCAGTTGTTTTAATTTGTTTGAACGAAAGAGACAATCCCACCGTGCTGGGGTCACTCAACAATAGTTCCCATATTCAAGAAAGGCATCAGGGGCTCTTGCGAAAATTATAGGGGAGTTAGTTCCACCCATTATACTTCGTTGATCCAGATCAACTCGGGAGGCAAACAATAGGGAGGAAAGAGCAGTTTCGCCGGGAGTGGGGATGTACAAATCACCTTGTACTCTTCGTCAAATTCTGGAACGGCGTCATGTGTACCGTCTGTTAACAATCGCCGTATTTCTCGACTATGAACGTGCGTTCTATCAGGTGGATCTACCCTTTTAAAATCGCCTCAACGCTGTGATGTACTGACCAAGTATATTATTCTGTCGGCATTTTATTTCCATACTTAAACTCAAGCATGGGTTTTTAGTGAACTATCTGACAGTTTCAGCACCACGGAAAGTGTACGTAAAGGTTGTCCTCTTTCAACATTTTTGTTTAATTTTGTGGTGAATGATATAATGAAAGACTGTCTCACGTAGTCACAAGATACCGGCGTGGATCTCGATTATCCTGACAACAGGGTGTTGATGTTTTACACTTTTCAAACAGTAAAAACAACACTAAACGCTATTTCGCGTTTTGCTAAGTACTTTGGAATGCGCTTTACATCAGCAAAATGCAAAGTGCTTCTGCAAGATTGCTGTGATTACGTAGATTTATTGCTAGACAATGAAGTCATGCAGGTTGGTGACCGGTTTGTGTACCTGGGAATATGTATCAGCGGCGGTGTTGACGTAGGGAATTAGACAGAAGCGCGTATCTCTAAGGCTTGGACGATGTTCGCCAACCTAGGGCACCTCTGGCGACAGAGAGGTATCTCTCTGCTGCTTAAGGGTCGTGTATATAAGGTGACAGTGAGAGCTGTATTACTTTACGATAGCGAAACATGGCCGTTCAGAGTAGAAGACGTGAACCGTCTTCAGGTATTTGACCACCGATGTTTGTGTTCGATCGCTCGTATCGGGTGGCACCAACGGGTAAGCAACGAAGAGGTTAAGAAGCGCATATTCGGTAGCGATTGTCAAACGAGCTCTTTTACTCAATCCTCACAGTTGCACAGACTTAAATGGTTAGGTCATGTACTAAGGATGTCAGTTAGTCGTTTACCACACCGCGCACTCTTTGCCGACGCTGCGGCCAACTGGTGCAAGGTGGACAGATGATTTGACGTAGACAAATGAAGTCGTTCACGAAGGGGTTGGTCACTGTAGATCGGGTTCATCTCTCGGGCTGGAACCCTCGCGACTCACACGGTCGGTGGTTAAAGACTTCAGGAGATATGGCAGGTAATCGAAAGCACTGGCGTGAATGTTGTTGTCTGTTCGAGTTGTCTATGAAGTGAGTGCATTTAATGACACGGTACAGTGAAAACGGCAAATAAGCTGTTTTGCTGATGACGCCTTACTTTCGTCTACAACTTGGTTGTGTTTGCAAGATGTAGGAACCTTGGTGTTGAATGTTTTAACATAGACGTAGCTATTTTTAGCATTTAGGTCCCTTTCTGTCCCCTTCTTTTTTCCTCACTTTTCCTATACAGGATTTGCTCTTTTCCTTCATGGTAGTGTGACAGTTAAGCATCAGTGTGAATCACTTATGTATTGCTGTTTATGATGATGTCGTGCACCTAACCTCAAAAAAGTCCGTCTCGAGGTGTTTAGATTTCTCGGCTGTGACGAAATTACCCATAAAGAGACATCGGATGCTTCTGACGAATGACACTCGAAGTAATACCGCCCATGACAACTCATAAACTCCAACCCTGTAAGAATAACACCCACAAAGGTTATAACCTAGTGTCGCGATTCACTAGGATTGCTTTAAAGAGAGGTGATAATGGGTGCCATTATTGATGTTATTTTCAATTTACTTCCCAAGCTATGAACCATGTAACCAAACTACACAGTTACTGCATGTCATTTCAAAAGTTTCCTGAGGTATCACACAACTCAAACAGCTATTCACCTGAAAGATTTCAGGCAGTACAACTTGCTCATATAAGACCCTCTGACGTAATTTGATCGTTCAAGTCGAACAAACAGATGATGCTCGCAGGACGGTCAACCCAGTCAAATTAAACCTATAATCAATATCCAAGGAGCTCATAACGCTCTGCGCCCAAATTGATTTTTTCAGAGCGTAAAATTCACGTTACTCTACTGGAATTGAACGAAGCATAAAAACACAGTTCGTGCACCCGTCTCACATTCTGTGCACGTGGATTGAAGTACTCAGTGACTGATACCAAGTACCTCGTAATGTTCAGACGGACTATGAGGAGATTACCAAGCCTGTTGAATCAGACCAAAAGGGGCCACGTATGGGTTAACTGTGTTTTGCGACCTGAGGTATTAAACACAGTTCACTCATTATAAATAGAAACTCTGTTATGCAAAATATATGTACATCCGCAGGCATATAAGTAACTATTGATATGCAGACTAGAAATGGATATTAAGCACGCCCTTCTACACAACAAACGGCATCCGTACGAAGAGTCTTATTAAAATCAGCTCCCAGCTGTCTATCAACAAAAATAAATGGGAAAAGAAATCACAGAAGAAACAGTCTTATACAAAAATGCAAGAACGTGTGCAAGTAGACTTTCATCATCAAATCAATTAGATTGGGTCAAAAAACATGGCTTATCTTATCAGTTCACTTACCCGCTTTATCGAAATCGTAGGCCACAAGCACTACATAATCCACCAAGCGGGGCATAACTTCATACTGGCCGCGCGTACAGCACTTTCAGATAACCCGCCATTTCAGCTGGTTCAATGGGCCTACTGGATTCAATAGGTTCAATGGGTTGGTGACTAAAGCAGGAAGCGGAACTGTTGAGAGTGAATCACAGGTTACGAAATAAAAGTAAGTGCATGAACATACTAGGAGCCACTACTTCACTGTCGCGAACTAGGTGAGCATGAGCCGTTCGGGGCTAAGCCTGAACCTGGATCAGCGACTCCACGGGTGCAAGCCTATACGAATGCAGACGTACCATACGCGCTGGCTTGCAGAGTATGTTCGTAGTAGTGAATACACAATGCTAGATGTATGCATCAGTTCGTACTGATAGGCATTGACGAGTATGGGCGTTAGGATGTATGCGATAGCAAGTATGACTGGACTTTGATAGTTGTGGATGCATGTCTTCAGTTCGCAAGCTGAAGCGTTCTCATGTGTGTGTGATTTCTCACGAGTAAAAGCAACAGTTCTGTATACGTATACTCTAGTTGGTACACCTCTCCTCCGTTGCAGAGAAGTCGCGAGTGGCCACGTGAAATCAGACAACTTGAAGTCGCAGCGTTGAAGGCCTCGGACTCATCGACGCAAGAATCTGGACACCCTGGCTGTCCCAGAAGTCGCGAGCGGCTACGTTAAATCAGAAAACTTGAAGTCGTAGCGTTGAAGGCCTTGGGCTTATCGACGCAAGAATCTGAACATTCTAGCTCCTGGCCGTCACCTGTCCTGTGTATTGAATTGAATTGAATTGAGTTGCAGTAGCTGAACTGCGAAAGAAGAATTCAGTGCAAACGAACTTTAAAAGCAAACAGAGAATCTACTCAGATAGTGCTAACATGACAGTAAAAAGCCATGCCAAAATTCCATTCGACTATGTTGGAGTTCTAGTTAAAGTGTGAGATCCTCAAAACGATATTCGTAGGGTGGCTAAATTGAGCTCTGCTTGGGTTTTAAGGGAACTTGAGGGTTAAGAATTACAGCACAAGCTCACCATGTAGGCTTTGAATCTCGAGCCAGTAAGTTCAATAGGCCTTTCTTCATAGGACTTCGTATGCATTTTTGAGGCAGAATTTGTTGCCCTTTGTTGAAAACCCTTGAATATGATTTTATTCTAGTGGAGATGCTGTGACCCAACTACAGTGCCATTAACAATATGAGATCGGACGAGGCCGTTGTAGAAGAAGCTTGAGGCACGGGGGATGAAACTTGTCAAAGGGCTGTCTGAAGAGTGCTGAAGTCCTGCTGGCTCTCCTGGCATTGGTTTCTGTGTTCGCCGCGTTAGAAAGAACATTGGAATAATGTGTCTCAGCAAGCATATACCGATGAGTAGTATTTCTAATATGGCAAATGGTGGTAGGACTGTGCTGAACATGCGTAAACGTACACGCCCCCACATTGAAACTCAAAGAGTCTTTCGAAACTGGGTCAGCAAAATACTTGAACCACCTTGTAGGAGAGCAGAAACCTCGGGAGTTTTTGATGTTACTCCAAAGTAGAACGTCGTCCGGCTATAGTACCAGAAGGGAAGAGATTGTGGAGGTTATATAGCTTGTATGGAATAGGAGGAGAACAAGTCCAAAAACCAAGCCCTGGGGAGCTCCACTACCGCTCAAATAGGAGTCATAGAAGCAGAGGTTGACTTAAACAATATAGCTGCGATTGGCGAAGTAGGAGTACAATCACCGAAGCAGACTTCCATGAACGCAAGCGTTATATGACTGATCGAGTGGCATAGCGGGATTCACCCAGTCAAACGCCTCGGCAAAATCCAGCTACATAACGTCCACTCTTGGACTTTGATTGGTTGATCGAGTCCACTGACCAGTAGCCAATTGGACGTTAATTGAACGAGTGTCCTGTGGGAAGGAAGCTTAAGGCGGACAAGCAGCGTGAAGGTGTACCGTATCCAAACGCTTTCGGCACTTTGGATATGTTAGTGAGAAAAGCGATCGGTCTATAGTTGGTAGGCGGGTAACGACGTCCGCTCTTGAATATGGGTTTGTGTTAGCCACTTTCAAACCCGTGGAAATCCTGCCCTGATCAGGCGATTCAGTGAACAACGTGCTCAGAGGGCTGGCAAGCTTTCCTTTGCCCTAGGGCAAAATGAGTGGAAAAATTCACTCCCGTTCAGAAGAGCTGTCCTTGACGTTGTGCAGTTCCACTAATACAGCCGAGTACAGCGGAGTCCTGTATATTATGCATATACCATCAAGAAGGACCACAATCGAGACAGTGCTCGGCACTTCAGAAGATCTTGTGTAGATACTATCGGAATAGTCAGATGCAGCATCAACAGATTCAGCGTCGGTATGGACAAGCTCTGACGGGCTCACCAGCTGAGGGACATTCACTTTTTGTTTGACAGGATGCAGAGAAAGCATTTAAAACCAGGGACAAGTCGACTGATACACTATTGCTGTTGGTGGAAGCGCTCCTTCAGAATGAGAGTTGTGCATCGATTTTGAATGTGAGCGTAGGAGTACCGGTGGGAGTGTGCCCCAGTTACCCCAAATGACAGCCGGACCTTCCGTCCACTGTAGATCTGCTGGAATGTCCAGCGGCAAATCTGAGGGGTAGTTGACAGGTTCGGTTCACTAGTGGTGACCATCAGGTCATCCTTAACCCACTTCTTCCTGCTTCCTGCCCCTAAATGAAACAAACAAAGTGCAACAGAAAGCGTTCGAAAATTGACCCACAGGCTACAGTATTTCCCTTGGTACCTCATTCACGCATTCAGCCACTACATTTCGCATTCGCCCGAAGGCGATCTGCACCTCCGTTAAATCCGGATCGACAGCAAGCCTAGATCTCACATCCTGCTTTGTCAGATTATTCGCGGTCTGCCAATCAGCTGTAGTCGGTCAACTGATTAGACTATCAAAGTGCTTGTGCCAGACTTTCGTGGTGTCTTCCGCTTGAGTAGATGTAAAGTTAGACGTTTGCCAACCATTGCTTCAGCGAACTGAACAGATGGGTCAAAACTCGTTTTTAGCAAACATTAGAATTCCGTGTGTTGTCGGCAGCTACCATACTGCTGTTTCACCATACCTTGCTTTTCCCATCAATCGTCCATGATTCTACGAAGCCTTTTGGCGAGGTGGCGACGAACACTGCAGAATGTAGCTCTTTTGGCTCCACTGCTTCAGTCAATTATAGGAACAGCGAACGCTTCATCAATCTTTTACATCACACTGAAAATATCCGCGCTGTTTTCGTCGAACCAGTCCGGTCGTTTCTGACACTGGATACCTATCGACTCGATGACTGCTGCTGTGATCATCACAACCGTTCTGGTTGAGTTCATCGATACCCTAGGATCCAAGGGCTCTCAGCCAGACTGTTGAGCCTCGCCTACTTGCTCGTTGAAGTCACCCACAACAAACAGCCTATCACTAACTGATTTTGACCCAACTCTAGTGGACGTGTAACCATAGAACTGGTCCGTTGTCTCACCAGTTTGACACATAGTTGAACCATAATCAATAAGTGTACGTTCTTCCGACGAACGTTGAGTGACGCACGTTTAACCGACGACGTCAAATATCAGAACCAAGTCAAGTCGCTGGAAACCTTGGTGCTATTAACACAAACAATATAATCAGTTACAAGGAACAAACCTCAATTCGTTTGCGTTCGTTGGATAAGATACAATATTTGGCCGCAATAGGCCGTCAAGGGTCCAAAAACCGTGAGTGCTAGCCGTAGACGGTGAGGTTCTGAGTTGTCGTGTTCGGGAAAATTATTTTCCTGGAAGAATTCGTTTTAGTGGCTTGGTAGCTGATGCAGAAATTGAACTCGTCGAAATCTATCATGACCTCCTATCTGTTTGTTTTTACTGACCATTTAATTGAAAACCGTCTTCTCGTGATTGTTTTCCGAAAACTGATATGGCTGCTGTTGCTGTGGTTGATTGTGTGTGAAAGTTATCACAAGAATGCTGGGGTTATTTTTAATGCACTTTTTCATTTTTGCCATTTGTTTTTTATTTCACCTCCAGTTGTTTGTTTTTTATTTGTAGGAAATGGAATATATTGCTATTTACAAGACGTAGGAGTGTATGCAGGGGTGTGCGATGTGTTCAGTGGGTTAACTGTTGTTAATCTTAACAAATGGGTTCTTGCGACATATGTTGCAGGTCATGATTTCATGTGGTCCGACGAGATGTCTGGTTGTGAGCTCTTTCGAGTTGTAGCACAACCACCCTCTCAGTCATCTGCTATATGAGTCCCATCCTAAGAATCGTGGACTCACCGTCGGTGAATTGAACGACTGAAGGAGTCTGTTTCCGTACAATACACCAACTGCCGACATTAAGCAGTATGTAGCGGATGCTTACGGAAAACTTATCACAACCGCTGACGTTGATAACATCCGCCGCAAGTTAAAACCTGCAATGTCAATTGAGTTTGTTACGTAAGATTGATCACTGTTTTTTAGAGACCCTTGATGAAGTGCTATCGGTGGTTAGTGCTAAAGGTGTGGTGCGCACTCTGAGGAATGAAGGCAACAGATATACTCATACCTGGTTCACCCGGCGACTGCAGATTGAACTATTTCGACTTTTCCCACATGTTGTGAATGTGGATGTAACTCACGGGCCAAACAGGCACAAGTATGTCATTTTCTATCTTCTCATACGTTCGAAGTCGGAAGTTATGTCAGCTCCTGATGACAGACGGTATGGGACACGGCCGACCTGTGATGTATGGGTACGTTCGTAGTGAGAAGTATGCTTCACTACGTAGACTTTCCGAAAATTTTCGGGAAATGATGGGCGAGCCGATTGCGGTGAAAACATCCGTTATGGATAAGACGACTGCGCAGATGAAGGTAGCCCATGTAGTGTTCGGCTGCGACATCCTATTGTGTTTCTATCATGTACGCGATGCCGTACGTAAGCGTGTATATGGGCAAAACTCGTCAGTCATATTCGTTGAAGGACAAACCCTTTTCGCAGTCGTTTTCTCTTCCACTGAATGGCTACGGCAGAAAATGAGAAAGAGTAGGTTGCACTGTTACACTGTTTACCGTAAGTTCAAACGTGATCTGAACATCATTGGCCGAAATGATAAGAAGTTTCTGAATTATTTGTTGTGTAGTTGGTTGTACATCAAGCCGAAGTGGGCCATCCATGCTCATGGCGATGTTGTCCACCTTGACAATCGAACGAATAACAGGCCGGAGAACGCGAACGGACGGTTGAAGAAGAGAACGCACCCAAGAGACTTCCTAGCCGTCGCCATTCAAGAAACGGAACCACAGTAAGAGGTTGTTACGGGAGTATGAAATACAAACGACTTATGGGTGCGACCGCTGCGAGGTTGTGGAGGTTGACTGGTGCGTGAAGAACATTCGTCACAGAATGACGACGTTTGCAAATTGCCTTGTCCAGAACCATCTGAAGGGACGGACTCCACGACTCCCCTTCGAAAATGTCTGAGTGCAAGTTGAGCACTTTTCCAGAGATCACTTTGAACATTGCAGTTTCATGTACAACAAGATGGCGGCGGTTTCGTCGTCGATAGCTTACACGGCACACATGAATGCACTTTTTACTGTACAATGTGGCTCCCATGCATTCTCATTCTGTCGGTGTTTCGTAAACATCTCTGCCCCTACAATAAGGTGTTTTGTAGTGTTTATTTTCCTTTACAAAGGTGAGGCCCCAATTCATGAACAGCGGCTTGCAGAATACAGTTTGCCAATTCGGCGGTTGGTAGGCCGGCAGCTTTGGCCGCTTGCTGCGAACGATTTCAACCGCCACTATAAAGCTCTTAAACATGTGCTCGATAAACTGAATGACTGCAACAGCCGCACGGCTGTGACTTGCTTGAACACCATCATTGCTTCCGCCGGTAAGGTAGTGGAGCGTGCTAATACTGTCCTGCCTTTATACGACTTCCGATGGGCTCAGCTACAAGTGGTATGCAACCGAAATGGTTGATAAAGCCTACAACAGGACTGTCATGTGGACACTGCGGCGACCCGGTACAGATGGACAGCTGATGCCGTGATACCGATCAGCTGATTTTTTACTCCAAAGGTATCCAAATGGAAGACACAAACGAGCGTCCCTTCTGTGGCAACCAGCTTCAACCTCAGTCGCCTGGTATATGTACGTTTCGGATCCTTATTTTTGTCGGTTCCATCTACTTCAGCCGTTGTTCGCACTTCTTCAGCGATAACGGGGTGCAAGTCCCGCACACCACCAACAACGAATGTTGACTTAGACCCTTCCGTTGACAGTGTACCGCTTACACGCCGGCCGAAGAGAGCGCGAATCAATATCACTAGGAGCGACTATCCTGTTGATATAATTGCAGAAAGTGAGTTCCTTCATCTATTCGTACACAGATTTCTTGTAGATATCACATGCGATGAACGACATGATGACGAAGACTTCATGTGATACACTGTTTTAATCATCTGGGAGAACATCAATGTCATACGAAAACCGAAATCTACATTCTGTGCTGGGAAAAAGCGGAGGTAGTGTGTAATTTGACCCACAGTTATCAAGTACATAATTCAAGATTCTATCCCCGTGTTTCCGTCCCTAGTTACTTCACTCGTCCACCTATGTGTTTTAGCATAGGGAACGGTTTGACATAACTCGTAAGGCGGGACAAATGGACGGAGCAATTATAACTGTCTAAGCATAGAGTGGAGTTTGGCATAAATCGTAATGTAAGACAAATAGACGGGGCAGTTATGAGTGTCTAGGCATTCAGCGATTCAGCGATTCAGCGATTGATACACGGGTTCGAGGCCGAGGCCCAAGGGTCCCGGGTCCAGTCAGCTTTTCTTGCTCAGCGTCAAGCGGGCGTCTGTTTATCTGAGAGACAGTCATGGAAAATAGAGTGTAGCACCGCTCTGGGAGATTACAGTAATTACCAAAATCGAAGTCAGATTGCTCAAATAATAAACATTTTTGAAAATGAGAGTCGAGTGTCGTTTTAAAACGTTGGCTAGAATCGGAGCTAACGACCTCAGGAGGAAGACGGTTCCAAAGGTTAATAACCCTGTAAGAAAGGAACTGTTACCTAAGAAAGGTCCGAGGACGTAGCTTAAAAAGTTTCTTACCATGTCCTCGCCGGCCGTCTTCATTCGCTTCAGTGAAGAACTGATCTACGAGGCCTATTCTTAGGAGGGAGTGTGCGAGAATTAAATCGCCGCGGAGTCGTCGAAATTCAAGTGGGTAAAGTTCACGAATTTCAAGTCGGGACTCGTATGCGACATTCCTTAAACCCGTGACTAGTTTGGTAGCCGCGCGCTGGACACGCTCAATAGATAAGGTACTTTCTTCGGGCCGGTATGCACGACCTGATTTGCATATTCGAGGAGCGGTCTTATATAAACCCCGTAAAGCGCTTGAAACGCTTTTTTGTCTACGCGGTACAGTTTGGCATAACTCGTAAGTTAGGACAAATGGACGGGGCAGTAATAGGTGTCTAAGCATGTCGACGTATATTATATAATTCACAACAGTTTTCTATGAGGTAAGGTGAACAGCGGTTTGCCAATCAAGTTTCCAGCAATTCGTTTATGCCGAATGATCTCCTGAAGGTGTGATTGGAACAGCCTTTCGTTTGATCCAGATACGGCATGAAAAGGCTTCTTGGAGAAGGACCTGTAAATTTTCATATTTTGTGGGTAGATCACGCTTTTCTCATGATCTACGTAGTTTTTGGAATGCTTGATCGTTCACTGCTCTTAATGAGCAGTTTCATCCGAAGCTCTGTAGGCTATCCATTCGTCCGTGATTATTGTGGTGGTCAGCTGAAAGCTGAAGAATTAAATAATGTAATCGGCTTACTCGGACATGTCATCGGATGGGGAATAATGGGTTAATTGTATTTCGTCCGCTCCCAGGGCAGACAACCAGGAACGTTTTGAATAGTATGCTGTTCAAGAACGCCAAGTGTAGTAAAATCGCGAATGCTGCTCCATCCAGTTCACTTAGGCTATGATCAGCGTCTAAGTATGTGGTATGCCTTCACACTGGTCACTCCTCCGTCCATTTCACTTAAGCTATGATCAACGCCTAAGCATGTGGTATGCGTTCACACTAGTGGCTGCTCCATACAGTTCACTCAAGCTATGGCCAACGTCCACGTATGTGGTATGCGTTCACACTAGTAGCCACTCCTTCAAGTCCACGTAATCTATGATCAGCGTTGATAAGCAGAAAACGGGATAATTCAGAATAAACTTGTTTTTAGCCCGTTGGGGAAAAGTTGTAATGATCTCCTTCAGTTCTGGCCAGAAATGGGATTACATACTGGCGACCGTCAGTGAAGTCTGTAGCCGGCGAAACCATAGACCAACTGTCATCGGAATCATAATCGCCCATGATACGAAGATAGAAGGGTTGTAGCTGAAGTGGTGGAAGTGGGAATCAATGTTTTTGTGGGATAAATAATGAATATCGAAGTTGGTCATTATCGGTCAGACAAACGAGCACTGACTCGCGTACAATTGGCAAGCTATATTCGGGAATAGTCAATAAGCAACAAACAAAACAATACGCACGTTGTTACTGATAGAGTGTGACGTGTTATCAATATTTGTACCGTATCGTAAGTAGAAACAACCAGGTGAAAACGTACGCCCTTCTCCACTGGAGGTACTATGAAGGAACCAAGGTGAACATATAATTCAGGTGAATAATTAGCCAAAGACCGTGGCGGTATAGCTTTCATTACGAACTACTGTGACATCTCGTGTACGATGCAATGTAAACGCAACGCGGTCGAGGATTACAAGTTCAATCGTATCTACAAAACCACGCAGAAGTGAGTGTTTCTGTCATAAATGATAACATGTTCTGTCACGGATATTCCGAAGGAAGCACTCTCAGGACGTAAAATCAATGAGGAAAGCTAACATGATGCTTTTGTCGAAAAAAAATGACGACACATTTTTTCCATCAAAAGTGCAAATATGGAGAATTTTTAGGTATGGCTGATTTTTCTCACTGCAACGATTTTATTATACTCGATAAGATATGTATATTTGTCCCATAATACGCGGTTAAATTTCATGAAAATTTTGAAAAATCTCTTTTCGCACCTAAATGACCGGTTACAATTCGCTTCGCCCTTGAAGCATCATGCCGGCGAACTACATAATTGCGGCTTTAAATATCGCAATCTTTCCAGCTGGGAGCGTTCTTTAATGTCATTCTTCCAGCATATCATTTTGTTTCTATTCTAGCGTACTTCCTGATTTCATTGAAAAGTTGACAACAGTGGTACCAACGAGTGATGAATCACAGTGAATTGTCCTACGTTAAATTAAGTTATAGGCGCCTCTCACGTTTGTAGTATTGTAAAAAGCTAAGTACTCATGTTTCCACAGCATTTCGATTGTCGAAATTATAACCACGCTTTCCTGTTTAATCACGCCGAAATTTAACTGAAAGCAGGTGTTTCCGCGTCTACGACGTCGACGTCCATTATATTTTACCTTTAGTTCTCAGAAATAACATAGACTGTGACTGCGTTATTTTTCCATTAATCCTTATGCCATTGAACAACCGCACATTTCTTGCTTACCTCTTCGGAAGATTGAAACAAAGAAATCTCTAGGGGACAGATTTGTAAGATTTTAGGTTTTGCAACATATTACAAATTTCCAATAACTTTAATAAACACGAATTATTTTTTAACTAAAAGATAACGGAGATATTCACCTTCTACCGATTATACGTAGCTTCAAAAACAACGGCAAGTACAAGCACAGGCGACCAACAGGCAATAACGAACCGACGAAATGCGATGGGATTGCTCTAATGTGTGGCTAAATAGCCGGTCTTCGGGTGGGCCGATTAGTCGGCATCAGTTTCACGGCGGCCCATAGAATGGCCGTATTCACAGGGGTGGGGAGGGTGATACGGGCAGACAACAATGGGTGTGTGGGCAGGTGAGTGAGGCTCAATAAGTAAGAGAAGCATGATGGTGCAATTAGTAAAATTAGACGCGGGTCAGGGGAATAACAAGAACAGGCGTCTAGTTAGGCGGGGTCAAAGGGCAGAATTCAACCAGGTCAATGGAAAGGAATTTTGACTTCCAAAAACGTCCTACACTAAGAGATGTGTCACACTTACTTAGACCGAGTTGCAGACAAAGGAACATGAACCAAAGGCTAATGCAGTGCGACTCGCATATCATCACAGAACTGATGCGGCCAGCTGCTGCGAACAGAAAAAGTGCTCCCGACATCGTGCGTCAGATAACCTATCCCGCAAGTGTGCCTAACATCTAATTTTCAGAGCCCACCCTAGTTCAAGGTGGAAAGTTCAGTGCGTTAGCGGCTTTCAGGTATGGCTACTGGTGCCGTGAAATTTTCTGGCCATCCTGTAGTACTGCATCGACTTGACAGCGTACTTGTCTTTCATTTCCTGACGGACATTGGTATGCTTCCATGGAGGTGTCTCAGTTTGGACCCTGTATTGCAGAGACTTGTCTGGACTATTTCTGCTCCGGAATTCATGTTGTAGGGGTTACTGGGAAGTGCTTAAAAACGACGCATGCTCGCCTTTCCGGCCCGCTAGAAACAGCAGATATGGCGATCCAGTGTATAGTGCTCGACGGCCAATGTAGTATCTAATTTCTTTCGAGTTGTATTACCGTTGTTTATCTGGGCTTGGGCTACTATCAGGACACCCATACATAGACAGAAGAACTAGTTGGGCTCTCATCCAACCTTTCGGAACAGTAACTAAACCATTTGGTTTGAGTTATCAAAGATGTTTGCAAACCAGCAGTGTTACCCATTCGCCTGCCATATTTCCACATATCATTCCTTCAATACCGAATGATAGATCAAGGGAAGTACGTGTCAGTACAGTTGATGAAAACATATGGGCAACTTAAGTCTGCACTGGTCAAACGGACAACGGCATGGGGGAAGTGAATCCCTAATCCGATCAGCGACGAAGAACTCAGTGATCATAAACCACTTAAATCACTGCCGCTATTGCACTCAACACTTACCGGATGGTCCAGTGGTCAAATTTTTATTCCGGCAACCCTTCCTACGACTACCACACTTTCGTCAGCAGCCTCTTGGCATTCAGAGGGCACTTGCTCTCGAATGGAATAGGTGGGCTGGCTGACGACTCACGGAGTAATCGTATCAATCTGCAAATTTCCGCCCAAGCAGCAAATTTGCTAAACGCTGTGACCCGAACGTTGCTTCGTCAAATCGACAGCACAGCAGCAATAAAAAAGTTAACTGTGTCACGAAGGTGAAGGGGTAGCAATCGCGATCGACAATCACGAACTTCTAGTACTCCGGCGCAACAATCCAGTAATTTCAATGAAAAATTTTGTTGGTATTTGCCACGTACATCTATATCACCACAAGCACAATTAATTGTCAATTGTGCCGTTCGTCGGTATGGTGTTTCATGGCCGAAACGAGTTAGAAACGACCATTTAGGAGCAAAAGAGATTGTTTTCAAATTTTTCATGAAATATTGAGAATCATATTACGGGACAAATATATAGATTTTATCGAGTATGCCAGTGGTGTTTCAATGAGAAAACTCAGCTGTACCTAAAAATTGCCCATATTTGCACTTTTGTTGAAAAAAATGTCACAATTTTTTTTAGATAAAAGCGTAATGTTGGCTTCCCTAATCGATTTTACATTCTGGAAGCGCCTCCATCTGAATTTTCGTGGTATAATACATCTTTACATTTCGTGGAAACGCTCAATTTCGCGTGGCTTTGGAGACATAATAGAATTTGTATTTTTTGACCACGTTGTGTTCACGGAATATGACGGTTAATTCCAATGAAAACTATGTCGCCACGGTTTTTGCTTAGTTACACATCAGAATTATATATTCAGCCTGTTTCCGTGACAGTATTTCTGGTGGAAAACGGTCTACGTTATTACCTGGTTGTTTCTGCCTACGGTGTGATGTAAACATGCGTAACACGTCCCACCCTACCATTAATAACATGCGTATTGTTTTGTTTGTTGCTTAGTGATCACGCCTTAATTTAGTTGGCCATGTGTACGCTCACTTATCCGACGGATAATAACCAAGTTTGACGCTCGTTATTTATCCCACGAAAATATTGATTCCCACTTTTACCACTTCAGCTACAACCCACCTCTCTTCGTAACATGGATGCTTGTGATTCCGATGACAATCGGTCTATGTTTCCGCCGGCTGTTGACCTCACTGATGGCTGCCAGGATGTTATCTCACCTTTTGCCGGAACTTACGGATATCTTTATAACTCATCCTGAACGATCTCAATATAAGTTTACTTTGATTTCTTCAGTGTTCTTCTTTACAACTTTGACAATAGCTTAAGTCCACTGGACGGAGCAATTGCTAGCGTGAATATCTGCGACATACATAAACGTTGATCATAGCTTAAGTCCACTGGACGGAGCAATTGCTAGCGTGAATATCTGCGACATACATAAACGTTGATCATAGCTTAAGTCCACTGGACGGAGCAATTGCTAGCGTGAATATCTGCGACATACATAAACGTTGATCATAGCTTAAGTCCACTGGACGCATAATGTACACTGAACCGAGCGGATACCAATGCCAACGCAACATGCATGAATCGGAATGACAAACGCGTGCAAAATTGTTGATGTATATCATATAATTCATAACAAATCAGTATGAGACAAGGTGAGCAGCATTTTGCCAGTCAAGTTTGCAGGATTTCACTTTCGCCAAATGATCTCCTGAAGGTGTGACTGGAACTGCCGTTCGTTTGATACATATATAAAACGAAAATGCTTCTTAGCAAAGGACCAAAGGATTTCTACATTTTGTGTGTGGATCACGCTGTTCTCGGGATCCACGAAATTTTCCAAATGGTTGATCGTCCAACGCCCGTAATGAGCGATTCGATCCACAGCTCTGTCGGTTCTCCATTCATCCGTGATGATTATGGTGTTCGGCTGAAGACAAAGGAATGAAATAATGTGACAAGCTTACCTCGACATATCTTCGGATGATGAACAGTAAGTTGACTGTATTCCGTCTGTTCCCAGGACAGACCGCCATGAAAGTCTTTCGCGTCTCTCCCTCAGTGCCACCGATATTGCCGCTTACACGGCACACCGCCTTATTGGCCATCATTCTCCCAGCAGCAAGTGAAGTTTCTCATCGATCCCCCTTGATTTATCAACGCGCTACAGGGGTAACTTGGCAAATACGTTAGTAGAAGTAAAATTAGAGGATGGATCCGAAGGACGATAAGGGCTGAAAGCTGTGGTGCATCGTTCCGCCCCTGCGGGGTTCCAGAGGACAAGAATACTGAGCATGCAATACCTCTGCTGTTTCAGAATAAGAATAGTAAACAGTACTGAATTCCCATGAGAAATACTATAGCAGCTTTCGACCTGGTAAGGGAAGACATATGCCAAAAGAATATTCTGGAACAATCAACTATGGATATTGCAAGTAGCAATCGGGGAACATTGTGGCCGGTAGATACAGCTGCTGTGCATTAATCACATCTGGACACCAACTGTGAGACATTCTCTTCTGATAAAAAATCTCACCACATAAACTCACTCCTCCTTCATTAGACACTTGGTCGGGGGCTCTAACGGAGACGACTTGTAGGTCGGGCATAAAGCATATTGTGAGAATGAACCAGTTGGCGCGGTGTTCAGATGCAAGATACTACGGTTTATACGTTCATCTACTGTGTTACACTCGCCAGTTGGTAGCCAGATAATTCCAGATGGATGTTCCCGCATCTCTCGAAAGTGGACTCGTCCAAAATTGCGTCGAGCTGACAGTTAGGGTAGGGTGAACGTGACATCACGTAGTAGGTGGAAACCGATTGTGGCATGGGACACTTGCGGCCAATAGTGCAAACTAACTGAGGGGTGCCAGTTAACACTATATCTAGTCCGGATGGTCTATGGCTCCCTACCTACTTTATAGGTTGATTGATCTGACCGGTGGGTCCGACTTCCTGCATGATACTACAGGAATTAGTGGCCGCCATCCAAGAGGTTAGCCCTGTGACTGTATTCGAGTACAGAATGTTGAAGGTGCTGAGAACGACAGCGAGACATCCTCGAACTATAATGGCCAACCTGATAGCGTTTTGTACTGTTTCGTCTCATTCCGAGATCACAGGCAAATGACGATAAAAGTGACGACGACCTGTGATTGGTGAGAAGTCTTAAAGCTTGTCCACAAGGGCTTGAGTGACGGCAGAATCCGGTCTCCGGTTAATCTGTAGATGATCCAGTGTTCATGCAAACTGCAGCGTCATCCCCTGCGGCGACCGGCTGATCAGTACTTGAGATAAAGTAGTTAGAATGCGGTAATTAGAAATGCGTAATAGTAACAAGAAATGTACTTAGCTCAAACCCAGAGATAGCTTTTACACATTAGCAATAACGCAGCACGTCAGCCAACGGAATCGTAATGTATTCAGTATCTGTACAATGTAATTATTCATGCAGTAAGACAACAATAGTATATAGTGTTCCGTTATGATTTACAATCATCACATCAGCCACAGTTCAAATGAACGTCCGGGTAGTAGTTATGACGTTTCTTCTTCACGCGCATAGGAATTCTTGTCTGCGCAGGCTCAATCGCAGGTAGCCCTCCCGTAATTGAATTCGGATCTGAAACAGACTCAGAAGCAGGATTTCCAAACTCGAAAGATTCAACAGACAATGAAAGATAGACCTTTAGAATATTCATGCACCTGAGGCCGATAACAGACAGGTCAGAATTAATAGTAAAAATGGACAAGTGATGGACTGCACATTTGTAAATGAAAGTTCACATTCGCCAAGAATAGATAAAATAGGTTTAGTAACACTGTTAACTGACATATTAACAGGTTTCAGAATAACAGAAGGTTTCAGGCGATTCATGCAAGTTGCAAAAATAAAAGACTCAACACTACCAGTGTCAGCAATGAGAAAATGTTTGAGACCGCCGCTAATAATAGAAGATTGTACTATGTGATGCGTATAACCACGAGACTTAGTGGAAGTCACAGTAAAAGCAATACAATGCAAGTCAGATGCAACACTTTGTTCATCTAAAGAAGTCTGGTCAAAACACGTTTTCGAACAACAACAGACAGCTTGAATGTGACCGACCTCGCCACACTCATAACATTTGGAGTTGCTCAATGGACACATAAATCGAGAATGTTCATCACCACATGACTTACAGCTACCAAAATGTTGGACAGAATTTGGAGTAAAATGATGTGGCTCGATTGCCGTACTTCTCTGACAATCTAGCTTTTCGAACTCCCGTTGCTGTTGGTTTGCCTGCTTCTCAACACGGAATCGTACGGGAGTGAAAGAGGCGAATCGGGAAAAGCCAGGATTTTAAGCAATGCATATGCATCTTTGCCAATGACCATGAGGAAATGTGGCGTCTTCTTCTGCTCTGTCATATCATTACAAGTAATACACCAAATTTCAAAGCGTTCCAGGTAATCATCCATTTCCTGCGAACTCGAGTGGACGTTCAGAGTTTCCATATTGCAAGGATTCATTGTAACGAATGTCTTGAAATATACCGACCACGACGCCAATTGCGGTAATTTGAACACGTAATAGTAATAAGAAATGTACTTAGCTCAAACCTAGAGCTAGCTTCTACACAGTAGTAATAACGCAGCACGTCAGCCAACGGAATCGTAATGTATTTGGTATCCGTACAATGTAATTATTCATGCAGTAAGACAACAATAGCATATAGTGTTCCGTTACGATTTACAATCGTCACACAGAAATGTCTATCCTCTGGTCAGATATGTCAGACATTATCAAGGCCTCCACTACTCCAATAGTCTCAGACTTTTCCAAGTTGATAAACTGTTGCAATTCGTGCACCTTTTTCTGTAGTAAAAAAGGACTAGTGAGCATACATTGTCAGAGCAGCTGCTTGTGTTACCTGTTTGACGATCGTTATGTGTTTCATGGAGATTCGGTGATCGCGTTTCCTATCTTTATTTATGCCCTTCTTATTGATCCTCCTTACATTGGAAATCTTCCTGGTAGTGACTGCGGGCCTTTTTTGCAAGGACCAGCTCGACCGTCCAAGTTACTTGCACGACAAACAACTTTTGGAAGTTTGTTCTTGCGTATCTTTTCTTCCTTAATCCTCATTGCTGGAATTCTGTTCATATGTGTCCTGGTTTCATTTGCGCTTTATCACCCCGCTGTTAAGCGACCATTGCATTTGATCCTATTCACGAGAACCGTTAGTCTCTGAACTTGTATATTTGGTGGACTCAATATCGAGATTCTTTAGCTCTGAAGAGCCCAATAAATCTTACTTCATTGGAAACCTCTCATGCAAGTAATAAAAAGACCGCGTATTGGTTTCAGCAAGCAATTCACATTCATTTGACAAGAAGCCGAGTTTATAGAAGTAAAACGGCATTCAAGAAATCATAGCTTGTCACAAGCTGATCTTACTGGCACCTACAAAGTCACTGACTGTAAACTAGTTGATGCAATACGGATCAAAGATCTTGACGAACAACGGAAGGCGTAACACTGAGTCTGTTCGTTCAACCCTGTTGTGGTACCTTCGACGCGACGTTTGAATTGGTCGCTTGTTAGATCTCCCATTGTGCCAAGGTGTGGATAAGCAGTGAATCGAGTAGATTTTCATCACCTGGATGAAGCGCACCAGATTGACTGATCAACAGTATGATTATTCGGTGGAGTAACACGTTGATTATCACTGGACAAAGTTTATGAAATTATGAGAACAACAACTCTGAGATTAATGTTTCTCGCGAAAACAAACATGTACGTCACTTGAGTGTTTTACCGTTCAATATGCAATTAACATGTCTCGGGCTTGACCTTCGAGGCAAATAACAAATATTCAAATTTGTGTTAGAATGCCACTTTCAGCATTCGTTCATGTTTCGCTTATTTAATCTTGTTTATGTCACTCAGAACTAATTTACAGCTTAAAATTTGTTTTTTCATATTTCGCACATTGTTTGGTTGTTGTTGACAAATTGCGGTGCCGATTTCATTCACATATATGTGACTATAGCCATGCATTTTATAAAATGTTCACTAATGGACGGATAATGTTGGCTATAGCTACGTGGTCATGGAATATGTGTGTAGTGAAATACATTCTGGTGCATTAGGTCAGTTATGCCGCTGTGGGCACGAAATGAGTGCGTATGGAATACAATAATTAACTGGTTCATTCACATCGCTCAAAATGTGTGTCGCATTTCACTACTTTCTGATATGGCCCAGTGTTGTGAGGTTTTTTCCACAAACCACGCAGTTCTTTCTTCACAGGGGTCATTAGAAAGAGGCCAACGAGTGACGCAGTGATCCATTTTACGGCTTTCCTAAGTCAATTCATATGGGTCTCGGGTAAACGCAACGAACGTTCCATGAATACCATTATGGACCATGTAGTTTAAGCCTACGTCCTAGCGGATCAATGAAGCTTTAAAAAATGTTTGAGCCAGTTTTGAACATTCAATAGAAATTTTGTTGTAACACATTTTCTGTATTTAAGATAGGGTTTAAATTGCGGCAAATGGGGTGAGATATTCACTGAGGATGTCCATGGTTAGCAGAATTTATAAATGCTGTTATCCACGGCTATCCCAAATGAACATCCCACTTCATTTGCCGCAGTTCAAACGTGAACTGAAATATAGAAAGTGTTGTAATAAAAATTCTGCTGAATTTCCAAAATTGGTTCAAACTCGGTTAACGTTTGTCTATTAAATGTATGTAGTAGACAAACGTTAACTGAGTTGGACGTAGCATTTCGAAAAGGGACGTTTCATGCACACTAGGTTCCAGTTGGATTGTTTTGGCCTATGCGGGGCAAAATTCACCGGCCATAATTAAGCCCACACGGACGTGCTGCTCCGCCAATCCTATAAACATGGTCTTTAAGCACAGTAAATCGCACCGGGCTCATGAGATCAGCCGTAGGTCTTGGAGCTCAAAATGAGTGTAGTGATACCAATAATCCATTAAGTATAATTTTAACTTACTTATGAACGCTCCAATATAATCTTTATAGTAGTCTTATGGCATACCTTTGTCGGAACCGAAAATCGTTTTTCTGTTTATGCTGCGGTTGTTTCGAGTTATTCACGGATATTCTGGAGGCTGGTTTAAGAAAGGAAGTAGGAAAGGTGGCAATTCTTTATTAACCGGTGTAAGCAACATGTAGTTCAGATTTCTTTTTCACAGAACGAAATGGCTGTTGCTAATCGAGCGTCCAGAATGTTTGCACCGGAATGCCAGCGAACAACACCTAGGGCTACGTCTGTCCCACTTGGAGCGGCAGTGACGGATTTTTCAAATTGTTCTTTTCGATTTCGAACCCGTTTTGGTTGTCGAGTAATTTATGTGGGCAAGAAGAATGAGGGAAAGGAGAATAAGGGAAAAATAATTGCAACCCCCAATGATTGTTTAAATACATGATAGTTGGCGTAAGCTTTCTTCTCACTACAGAATGGCGCACTTCCGTAGGTATGGTGTCACGGACGTATTTGGTCCTCATCGTCCCCTAACTGTGCAGACATTCTACTAACTGGGGAGGCCTTTTTAAACAGCAAGTAACTCTATCAGCCCGTTACCCCATAATAATAACGTGCAAAGAAGCACAAAAAAGGAACTGGTCACCTGCAACTCACACTGTTATAAACGGACCTCCATAGGCCTGATTCTATCTCCGGCACAAACCAAATTCCACCAATCCTAACCAGTTGTACTCTGCACCCAATTTCTGTTTCTAAGACGGCACCTGGTTGGGGTTTTATCTTTTGATACCGTGCGTAGCGTTTCTTGGACTGAATGATTTTTTTCGTTCACGTTGGTTCGACCTCTCTGTCACACCAGTAGACAGTCTGGGACTCAGGAGTGAGTTGGAGTGTAGCTAATGAGAATAGAACTGCTTCAAACCCACAAATCCTGAATAGACAGCGTTATGGGACCGAATGCAGTTTGCTGTAGTTGTCACCCGTGGTATCACCGCTCCCGGTCTGCAGGCGACGATGTTTAAACGCTTCAGCAGTTTGGTCTCTGATCGGAGGTTCCCAATTTGTGCCGAACAGACATCTCAACCATATGAAAACGCCGCGGTACGTAAAACCGGAAAAGGAGAAAGTGTGCATGAACATGAAAGGTTCACAGGTTGATAGGTTACCATTTTGAGAAATGCATCAATACCAACGCCCAGAAAACACTGGAGTGACACCATCTGACCATCCTCCACTTTCAACCTTAAAAACTGCTTCCCAATCCATAGATTACAATGGAAGGCTTGACCATACACGTCTGTGTTACATTACCTACGGCATGTGAGCATGTTTACACGGTCACTCTGTCATAGATGTGACTTTACGCTGCCACATTCCTGTATGCTACCACTACCTGACAAGTGTTATCCGCAATGCGAAAAATCTGGAAAGATCTCCGGCTACACTTTATCCAGCAGCATTATGAAAGAGATCACACTATCGCTATGAACTACTTCATCTGGGAGCTTGTTCCACGAGTTCCCTATCCGGTTACTGAAGAAGTTTGCTCGTACGTCTAAACGAACCCTGATTTTCTTCACTCGGAGGCTGTGACCTCTGGTGATGGCTTCTTGACCTATTTGTGCAAACAAGTCTATGGACTTTACGTCACTTATGCCTTTCAGTATTCTGAAGGTCTCGATAAGATCACCGCTCACTCTCCTCCCTTCCATGGAGTACAATCTGAGCTCCTTTAATCGGTCATGATAAGGCTTACTTTTAAATCCTATATTCGTTCGAGTTGCCAGTTGTTGCACTCTCTCAATGCGCTGGATATCTTTACGTAGGTAGGGAGCCCACGCCTGCCCGCAGTACTCCAAGTGAGGCCGAATAGTAGTTTTGTATAGCGATAGGAACACTTCTGGTTGTTTTTAGACAAGATTCGCTTAAGTCTGAACAGTTCACCGCGGGCTTTGTGTGTAACCGCTGCACACTGGGCTGAGGGTTTGAAATCGTTTTTGGTCAACACTCCCAGGTTTCGGGCCTTTTCTACGCATTTATTAGTGAAAGGACCCTTGAGACCGGGTATTTATAGAGGTTCAGAGCTTCCAGTTACAACTTGGTACTTGGCGGTATTCAATGGAAGGTCCTACTTAAGAGACCACTCTGCCACTGCCTTCAGATCCCGCGTTAATGAGGCGTAATTTGTAGACCCTGCTATCTTAACATCATCTGCGAATACGAAGCACGGGTTGTTAAGCCCACTTACTAGATCATTTATGAACAGCAGGAACAGGAGAGGACCAAAACGGTTTATTGGGGGACGTCACTATGGGCTGTGCCTACCTCAGAGAACCCGCTTTGAACCTTTACTTTAAAAACCCTGTAGTGTAAGAAATCCTCTATTCAGTCAACCACTAGGTTGGAGATACCAAACCGCTCAATTTTGTGGATGAGATAACAGTGATTTACTGAATCGTAGGCTTTGCTGAAATCCAAATAGCGAACCTCGACCTTTTGGCCTTCGTCCGATCGCCTCGTGACTTCATCCATGAAGTACAGAAGGTTGGATAAACATGATTTCCCTTTCTAAAAACCGTGCTGTACAATGCTAAGAAGGCTGTTTTCAACAAAATACTTTGAAACGTTTTACCTAATCAGCCGTTCCAGGCATTTTCCAGCTACAATCGTCAGACTCACTGATCTGTATTTAGTTTGCTTGTAGTTAGCGAGCAAACGTATTTGACGCTCAGTTGGCTCTTTTACGGCCCACATGATCCGAACTTAATTTTGCGACGTGAGGGCTTTACTGGTTGTTTTTTGACTAAAACAGTCGTTTGAATGGTGTATTGAATTCATTTATATTAGTTTCAATAACATATGTGGGAACTACTTCTGAATGTAGGCAGTTTTGCCTTTTATCGCAAAAAGTACACGGGATACTGTAATAATTACATCATTCCCAGGGACCAAAGCTTAATTAATGGGAGTAATATGCTTACCCGACCTTGGAGGGAATTTTATTGTATCACTCAGATTGTCTCTTCTTACCTTGTTTCTTGCCATATGCTAATGATTTACCCTCTTTGGGAAGTGCCCCTGGAGTCAGCCAGGTCTGATATCCAGAATAATCTTCGTGGTTGGAGCAAGTAGAACTAAAAGTGTGAAATAACTTTCAAGCCACCTATGTCCAGAAGTGCCTTGACACCAGTGTGTTAAAAAATGTATATCAATTACTAACTCTCACTTGTTACAACAAATTTCCCAATAATTTACAGTCCCACTGATCACAGAGTTAATGAAAACGTTGTAAGACCTGACTCACTTTGAGCCACTCAGAGTATAAATTCAAGTAACAGTTTCAAAAATTATTCATATTTCTTTTCCTCCGAAATGCCAAGTAGAGCTGTTGAATAAGTGCACCACAAGAACTCTCTAGGTTCCTTGATATATTGCGATCAAAATCCTCGTGACCTCTGCACTCCATGGAAATATCATACGCTAAGTTTGTATGATGTGAAGTGATGCAGTCATTTACATACCTTTAAAAAAATCACATGTATGAAATTCAGCGAAGCGTATCTGCCAGCTGCTTTTTAAAAGTGAAACGAAAATATGATGCTCTGGTTGCTAGCGTGTTCTGGAATGGTTGTCGCATCCAGTCTCCAGGTTTTGTAGCAGCCATTTAGTAGACACTACCGGGCGTTTTTCACAAACACAGCGACTGCCGTACTATTTTACCTGTCTTGAAAAACACGAGCTGTTGCGTCACCCACCGGCAAGAGCTTGTCGACTTTAGGTGGATTCCGTTCCACGGGCACTATTTCTAGTTGTTTCCTGATAGCAAACTTCCGAGTCTGATGCATACTCGTGGATGTGGAAATACCGCAAAACAACCCAGGGATGAATACGAAAGTTTGAGTTTCGTTACTTTTATTAGCGTGGGCCACAAATGTTGCGGTGAACGTTTGATCAGCCAGAAACTATCATTGTATAATTGAAGGCAGACGTTTCTTTCCTTCAAAGCGATCACGTCGACTTTGTTCGAAACAGGGTTTACACACCGCTGCAAACCAAACTATACATACCTACCACCTTGTAGGTATCTAACATTTTCGGGCTTTCTAATAATATTCTTGTATTCAGTACTAATCTGACGCTAGTGAAAGCGGCCAGCAGGTCATATTCATTATTATTGTCAACGTTGTGTTATTCATGAAGAACATAGTACTCGTTACCTCAGAAGTTGTTTGTTCACGATCTGTGAAGTTAACTGAAAAATATGACATTATAGATGAAATCGGGAATTACTGTTGCAAGCCAGGCACACTGCTGCACTCACCAACACTAAGTTAGATGAGGTTGTTCCCAAAAAGTCAATAATTATGTAAAAGTTTCAGGGTGCAGATGGAAAATCCATTATTTTCTTTGTTTCACTAGAATTTCCATTCATGACGCCTTCTTCAATACACGTTAAATTTGGTTTTGTTTGAAGGTTTAATAATAAAGTAAAAATCTGATATCGTTTGCTCATTTACTTAAAATTTGTGGACATGCCGTGGAGTTCACCGGCCTCAAGAATATCCTTCTGTTGTAAGACGGATTAATCATTTAACAGTCACACCTTTTCAATACGGTGGATGTCTGACAATGAGAACACTTGTGGTTGCTTCAAAAATTGTTATAAAACAGTGTGAGTCAGTGCTGGTTTGCTGATTACTCTGACTTTTGCCCTCAAGTCAACTTAAGAGTCAATCAGCCCACATTTTTGTGGTAGGTTACCATTTCTTAAGACATGAATAAATATGTACACAAAGGTTACTAATACTACCTTCTGGATGCAATTTGTGTACTTCCTGACGGAAAGTAATTTTTATCATAGGTCACTCAGGGGACAAAAAGCTGTCTCACAGTACTGCATGAGTGACCTTTAATGTTTTCAGGCTAACAAGAGCCATATAGCACCTCGCATTCAGGTCTTGACTAATATTATTGAAATCACAAATAAATAGGAAAGTTTCATCCACACTGTTTTGTGTACATTTGAAAAAGTTATCCCGTAAACTTTTGCCAGTAATGCTTGTAAAGGAAAGTTGAGACGTTGGATGTGGTCGAGAGTGCAAGGCTCACCTGAGATGGAAGTTGGTGGGCTACGAGTAAATTAAACAGGCGAGTGTAGGATACCTACGACGGAGAATACAACCACGAGCAAGTCATTCTCGCGTCACTATAGTTACGTTCGTAGAAAGATTATAATTACCAAAAAGTAGTTAATCTCGTATATGCTTTCCCAACTTTATCAAGGGACGGCGCAGCATCCAGTTCACAAAACTTGCCAGACACCGGGGACACCAGTCCGAGGTAGCATTTCCACTTGTAGCATGGGTCAATGATACGACGGGATAAACGTGATCCGCACAAATACGATAAGTGTAAATGGTAAGTGAAGTTGACTCAAGGTAACTAACAGTGGGACAGATGCACTCGTTGTTACTGAGACCTAGTTCAGATCGAAAGATGATGCTTCCAAACTGCCCCCACCATAGTATTATCTCAGACGTAAGGACAGATGATATGGTAGAATTAGTGGGGGTCCATCCCTTTTGATGTCCCAGTAGTACTGATTTAGCGGAATTGGTCCTTGTAACGTCACTTGTGCAGGCCGCAATTTGCTTGCTGAATGGAAGTACGGTGTTGTTTCAAGCATATACAGGAGTCCAGTGATGTTGGGGTCAGAGGTTGAACAAGTGGTGACAATCCTTAAGAATTAAATAAAACCAGCCGATAAGGTCTTTCTCCCGGGTAAATTCATTGCTCCTGAAGTGGCCCATACTGTGGAATATGCCGCATACGGCTATTTTGTAGAAGTCCCGTTTTTATTCCTTCATGCCAAAACACAAGCATTGCATTTGGTTCAGCTTACCCGATAAAAGTTTGATCAAGTGCTTGCTGAAGCAGTTTTGTTAGCCATATGGAATTCAGATCAATTAACCATTCCTGGAGTTGGAATCCACCTCCGTAAAAGCAACCATGGCAGAAACAGCTGATCACAGAGACCAAGAGTTAGACAGCCTTGGGTAAATGGCACAGAATTTTGAAAAAAACATAGGAGCATTGATGAGCTTGTTCGAAAGTGGGCTCGACATCTTAATAAACCGGTGTATGCAAGGTTGAGTCCGGTGCCGAAGACGGCAGAAAGAAAAACGGAACTACATCAGAAATTTAAAGGAAGAGTTTGCCCGCTCCGGATTGTCAGACGGCGCTGCACCACCCCAGGGTGGAGAAGGAGGTCTAGTAAGTCAAAACCATTAAAAACAGTACAGGAAGAATATCCAAACTAAAAGCGAATACAAACGATACCTTAAATATAAGCTGACCCGAAACTCAACCAGCCTCGTCAAGAAGAAATGCAGATTGATCTACAAGAAAAATCTTATAAGGCAGCCCGAAAAAATCCGAAGGTATAATTCAGTTACCTTCACTCCGAGGCATCTACATGAACGGCTGTTTCCTGCATTAAGGATGAACGGGAAGCGAATACTGCGAAGTGCGAAGGAAAGGTGGCATCCCTACTCCATTTTTCAACAGGTGGATGCAGCAGATATTGACAAGTCCCCCCAGCACCTGATTTGCTGAAGAAGTTGAACACGTTAAGAATTTCGTGTGGCCAGCTGTTTAATTTGGAGAAAGACAAGACAGTGGGGCCAGCTGACATTCATCCGTCAACTTCCAGGCCGTTGACTGAGGTCCTAATATGTTCTGTTGCGGGTCTGCTTATCATGTCAATAACAGAGGACAGGTTACCTAAAGAGTGGACTTCGGCAGCGGTTACTCCAGATCACAAACGTGTCACTAGGACTGAGGCATTCAACTATCGTCTCATTAGTCTCATATCCGTGGTGTTGGGGATGGTACGAAGAATAGTCCGAGACAAGGTAGTGAATCGTGTTATCAAGCATTTGGTCTTGATATATAAGCCGTATGGGTTCATGAAGTAACAAGTCGACCTGATGAACCTCCCATGTATTTTACATAGACTGACAAAGATTTTAGAAAGAAGTGAGCAGAGCGTAGTGTGTCATTTAGATTTTAGGACAGTGCTTGTTTCTGTAAATGGTTTGTTGGTAGCCCTAAACCTGGGGGTTCCATTGATACCTCTCAAGGTCTTAAGGACTAATGAGGAGTAGTGTCACGATATAACCTCCCACATGCAATTGCAGGGAACCAAATCCATTCTGGAAACTACTAACACAAGAGTAGCACAAGAGGCAAACATAGTTTATTCTTGTGGTGATGCCGTTTTTCTAAAACAGTAAAGTGTTTTCTGACGGTTGTGCATATACTCTGTGTAAACAAAAAGCCCCTTAAGGGTTGTTTTAAAGCCAGCAACGTGTAGAGTTATATTACTTTACGTGTACTAAATACACGAAGATTACGTAGATTGTTTTTAATCATCTCAAGTAATAGGCGTGATTGCTGGGCACACACATGTGATTTAAGTGTCCGCATATGATTGAATATTCCTCTTAATGTTATAACGAACTAAAATTTGGCAGTCAGTGCTGTAATGGGGCAGTCTTGAACGACTCGGGGGTTTATATAGGATTCTCATAGTACGTTTATGCTGCCTGGGTTTCCAAAAGTTATCTTTTTCTGATTGATTTCAAGTGTACAGTCTTCACAGCAGATTTCATAGAATGCCTCTAAGGACCACTTCCAATTAGTTTAGCTAAGAATCGGCTATTTTCAGTTGTTATCTATCCAATTACGCTTCAGTTAGCAACAACGTTGTATGGAAATCCTATAATCACCGAATATCAGAGGATTCCCAGAGAATCTCACAGCAATCTCGTGATTATCGTACTGTTATCGCGATTTGCACTTCCAGGTCACTGAAGGCCAATTCAGCGCCATGAATATCCACAAAGCGATCGGACAAGGTTTTGGTGTCCTTCAGCAATCCAGTTCGGAGATTGTCAAAATCACCTTAAACGCATTGTACGATAGGATGTTAAAGGAAATTTCACTACAAAAGTGTTTATGTTCACGAATAGGAAACTAACGTTTTGCTCCGTTGAGTCGTTCGTGTATGTGTATATCAGCCTAACGGAATGTTTTGTCAATGAAGCGTTGACAGCACCCCATTCTCTTGCGGTCTAGTAGTCGTTGTTTTGATAAACTGCCGATGTTCGCAAGTGACATGGATGTAGTTTGTCGATTACGTCTTAGAGATGGGATGTACTCACGATGTTTTAAAAACATGTTTATCGCTTCTGCTATATACATATACATTTCATAAGTTTCTAGCACCGAAACAACTAAGTACTCGTAGAGATGAAAATTGACAATATATTCAATCAACCACAACGACCGGGAGCTTAAATAGAAGTCGGATACAGTCGCTTACCGCAACATTGATTTACAGTTACCTAGAAGAAGAAACAGTTACTAAAACTGGTGGATAGTGATAAAAAAAGGTCTATATTGGAAAACTCGAAATTATATCAGTACACGTGTGCTATTGTTCCCGACTATTCCATTGATAGTGAGCAGCCGATTAAACGATTCACAACCTAAAAATCCGAATTCAAGATCAACGCGTACATGAATATAACGGAATGCTGTTTTGTAGACTAACGACACGCCTTACTCGAACCAGACTATTCCAGTCAGCTGACATCGATTTTACTCCCAGATGTCCACTTGCACTCACTGTGATTGATTACCCTTACAGATTGCCCTTGTTTGCTTAAAAACAGTGCTGAGATAGACACCATCGAAAAACTTATTGAATATAGAAACCTTAATAAATTCATTTCTAATATAGTAATAGTATAGTATAGTAATAGTATATTATCAGCCAAATCACACCATCTTTTATGATCACGTTGTATGAATAACGTCTATTTGAAGGTTTTTCAGTGTACAGTGACCGGTGCTTACCTTTTTTAGTCATGGCCGAGTTGGAGACGTTGGGATTATTGTTAGATCTTCTCTGATGTTTTCAGTTCCGTGTATGTCCTAACCTTGCATACTGTAAGTGTTGGATTAATCTTAATAGATCGGAAAACGAATGAAGCCAATTACAGTCGTAAACTAATATGATTCTCACATGCGTGATGGGAACCAGCAAACTAGTCAACTGACAAACCTATGAAGAATGCTGAAATGTTTTTTTAAAAGATCTGGGTTTCAAACCTTAGGACTAATTTGGTTTATTCAATCAAGTGGAGGTTTCCGTGAAACTCATCAGGTGTAGCACATATTCTGTGCTGTATGGTCACTCTAATGCAGGCCAGGTCTTCGAATACTAGTTCCTAAGATATCGTCTCAACCATCTTCAACCATCTCAACACAACTTACAAAACTGTGATGCACTGGCTGTCACTCGTCATTAGGCAACTTGTTTTAATGACTCAAACTCAAGACCAAAAACCGTAACCTACCACTTCTTCCTAGCACTTCTGAAAACCTACTCGATGTTCACTTGTTGCTTCATTAATATGTGACATAAAGTAAACGCCAGCAACTGAGACCTAGTGATGTTATTGGACTAATTCGAAGCTCTGTTGGATAAAGTATCATTCGAGTTGACCCTGGCAGGACTGTGCAACAATTTAGATAGTTGGATGCCTCTTACAGTCACGAATGTGGTCACATTCATTGTGTGATGAAACTCTGGACGTCCTCGTTATGTCTAGTGCACCAAATATCGTAGGGGTCACTTATTGAACATTGCAAAGTTATAGAAACTCGTTTTTCTGTAAGTAACATGTCGGTGCTATACTTAAAGCTTTGTTGTACTTAGCATGACAAAACGTGCATTTTCTCTAAAATGCGACAAGACAGGACCGCTGAACAACACTGTTTTTGGGAGTATTTTTATCGCGAAATTTGTTGAACAGTCTATGACAACAATTGTTACATGCCTTAAATGCGTTAAATAACAATCATAATTTTTCGGGTTTGTAGCTTACCCAATTAGTTATCAAGAAGTGAAGAGAGCTGACTTCTTATTTTGTCTTTTCGTTTTTAAAATCCTACACCGAAAATGGCCATTTTGGAGGGGGAGGAGGTCAAAATATGCTCTCCCTCCATGAACAAAGAGGTACGAATTAAAAGTTTCGCGCTTTATTAAAACTAAGTATCTTTTATGGCAGAGTTTACGTTGAACAGAATAAGCCACCAACTAATGTTTTTGGGAACTTTCCTATGATTTAGTTTACAAAGCCCATATGTCGGGTCAAGGTAACAGCTTTCATGTTCAAATCTGGATAGAGATTTCTTAAAACTGCATTGTTGTGAGAACTATGTAGTTAAGGTCTTACGTCTATGTAACAGAGGGAATTTACTAAGTCGAGAAACGGGAGCTCAAAACCATACAGTTTTGTTTTAGCCATTATAGTGCGTATTCCTTCTCAATTAGTTCATGCCCATCCATCTGCGCAAAAATAGTAACGGCTGACAAAAACCTGCTTAATTTGAACCGGTTCTTGATGAGGTTTGAGTTTCCTCTGTTATTTTTTCTTAAAAGCGATAGTTGTTAGTTAATTTTTGTTCGTTAACATTCAGTTTTATCTCAAGCACGTGCTGGAACGTTCTTGGAACAACGACTACTCGTCCTTATCAGGATAAGAAGTCCAGATCTATTTTAGGTCGGCCTAAAGATGTAAACTCCCAAGCTTACGTGAATGTCTGTGGATTTTGTACGAAAGTTTTGAATCTAGGTCCTAGAAAACTATTCGAAGTGATGGTAATTCTAAAACCAATTTTTAACAAATTTCTAAACGAATGTGTCAGTTACACCTAAGACTTTATCCACTAGGTTCGGCTACTGCGTCTTCTAGGTACTGTTTCGCATTCGATTATTAACAAGCATAAAAGTTAGACTATATATATATATATATATATATATATATATATATATATATATATATATATATATATATATATATATATATAGACAGTGTCCACTGCACATGCCGGACACTGTTAACCTGGTTCAGTTTTGTGTGAGAACACTTTCATCGTTTTCATTCACTACTATTTACAGTGATAAACCCGTGTTCAGATTTTTCAAACAAATGTGTTAATTTGGTTTCTTGAATAAATTAGTTTTTTCATCGGTCTGTTTCACTCACTTGTAAATATTTGCTTGTCTGTAAAATTGCTTTTGATACATCTAAAGCCACTTGTCAAAGCCTTTTATATCGTCACTATTCTCCGTAGAAAAATACCTAATTTTACTGTGACACTTTTGAGTTGCGTCTGCTATGTCTGCTCACGCACAGAATGTCCGATCTTCGATTAGTATGTCTGGCCTTCGGTACCTCTGTCTACCAAAATAGTTTCGGTTGGCTAGTGAATTTCTTGTCACTGTTAGAACATTTGCTTGATCTACCATTGCCTCTCATTGCACGCATGTACTCCCAACAACGGTGTGTTTTGGCTGTCGTCAGTTTATGTATGTGAAGCGGAGAAATTTCTGCCCACAACTGCAGTACAACCAGTTAAACTTCTACCAGCTTTCGTGTAAATCTGTTCTAGTGGTCTAATCCTTACTTCGGTCTCAAGTGAAAGTTTGAGGATTTTCAGTGATTGTTGATATTTCAACAGCCGGTCAATTAACAGGATCATTTTGACTTTTGCGGTTGAATGACTTCCATAGCTCTAGTCACGTCTCAGTTTGTGTACAACCCAAATTTACTTAATGAGCTCCAAACTACGCAAAATATAGTCAACGGTTTGACAGTTCAGCCACAAGTGACAATTATTCCAACTGACGTAGGTGTTGTAATGCACATTGATTTCCAGTCTAATTTAAAGTGTGAAACAGGCTAAAACTAAATCTTTCACTGCCTTTTTTCACTGTATTTTTAAGTTATTATTGTTATACTTATTCTTAACAGTTCACCAAAATAGATCACAATTTCGTTCGGCTAGCAAATGCTTCCATGATTTTTGAACGGCGATTGCTTTTCGTCTGCTTCAGTGAATGGCGGGAAAAACACGCTTTCTTTTCACCTGAGCTGTACAGCCGTAACTCTGGAATAAGACACACTTGATGCCAGTAACTTAGATGATCACAAAATGCTCCTTTTATTATACAACGGTAATGCCATCACTTTCCTCGTTCGGACAGCCAGTTGTGTTATCGGTTTATATATATGTTGAACTGTTTGATGTTTCATAGAGGCCATTTCGATTCCACACTCGTGAAAAAATAATTTGAACGACTGAAGTTTTTGATTGGTCGGTTAATAAGTCCGTTGGCAAATTAATTAATATAGAATGAACATCACTCATAATTGATTTCAGTTGTCGCATTCCCATAAACTTTCCAGTCGGTCCCTTTCGAAAAGAAGCACTAGACTCGAGTGTCGCTCTCATTAGAGCTTGTCAATAGTGCATATCCTTGCTACTGCCCGGACTAGAACTTTGGCCACGCTTTCATGAGGCAACCGTGTTGACCACTCGAGTCTAGTGCTTCTTTTCGAAAGGGACCGACTGGAAAGTCTATGGGAATGCGACAACTGCGATCAATTGTGGATGATGTTCAACCTGTGTGGAAACCGAAATCCTCTACTGCTCAGCAGAACTTTGTTAAGATCATAATAGGCGTACATGCCAGCAGCACATCATTATGGATTGTTTGGTATAAAAGTTTTTATATTTAAACAAAAATAAAATGAACAAGTGCGTCGATTTACATAGTGCAAATTATACATATATTTAAATCTATGTGCACATCTGGTTATGTGGCCTTGTAGGTAGATATGTGTGTTTACTACCTGACTATAAATAATTCCATATTCATTAATATACATATATATTCAGTGAAGTCTTCTTGTATTTCAATACTTATCTGTCCGCGTATATGAGCTGTTAAGCGCGCAAACGCTTGTATATAGCTCAATGTACATTCAAGGCACGCGTGCGAACACCATTTTGCGAGACAAAGTAAAGTGTACTGTATTTTATACACCTTTTTAATAATATGATTTATACCATTTTGCCCAAGACTGATATAACTGTTATTTCATTAAATTTTCAGAAATTTTTGTATGAAAGAAAACCGACTCTCATGTTTGATAACTCGCATTGCTTGAATCAGCTCATCTTGTCTGATAATATGACTAAACTGATATTCAGTCGATGTAGCAAATATCCAACACAACAGATAGGTAATTACGTTTTCGTTTGAATTAACATACCGCCAGCTGGTTTTTCTCTGGCCCCAGCTATAAACTGATTTATGTGAACAACGTACACAACTTAAATTCGTCTGTTTCATTTAATAATCCCATCAATCGGTCATTTGGATGGTCTATTCAGATGGGCTTTGTGAATGCATCTCGTGAACTCAGAGGAATTTCATCTAGTCATTGAATCTATCATTATCTAAAAACCCGTGCACGGACACTGGTTGTACTAAATATGACGAAGTTTTTTCCCCCTTGGCCTATCAACTCAATTACGAGCAGTAAGCTGTCAATATCATCCATCGAGTGAAATGTTTTTGACAGGCCGGTCTAATTATGGTGATGATCCAGTGAAAATTTTTCAGTAAGCAAGCTAGCGCTCCGTCAAACATTAATGAGTGAAAAACATCAGTCAGTTAGATGTAGACGGGTGCCATGGAACCGACTACAATAAAACGACTTGACTTAATGGTTTGAAGTCTGGTCGTTTATTGTTCCTAAGTAAATTCTCCTATGCATTTTACGGGTTTTACTACATTGAACGTCAAAATGTGTGTAGCCTTCAAAATATGTTAGTAGATCAAACACAGTTTCTTGACTCAGGAAAAGCATTTATGCAAACACTGTGATACTTTAGGTTATTCGACATTTTTTGAAATGTTTCAAGAAAGATGTATCTGCATAATTTATTGACCGGAACACCTGGTCTATAGATACTGCTGTCTAATCAAATATATATGCTTACAGGTTTTCCAAACTAAGGTCTGTGTCAGATACCAACCGGCTAAAACATTTTAATATGTGTAGACACTTCAGACACTTCAGAGTTGATCGCAGTCTTCGCATTCAGATAAACCCTTTGGTTAGCCCACTTCAAAAAGAAGCATTAGACTCGAGTTTCGCTCTTATTAAAGCCCATCAATAGTGCATATCCTTGTCCGGATCGGAGTTTACACTCTGACCCTTGTGTTTGTGAGACTAACGTGTTAACTACAACGCCAGCAACCACACAATAGGCATGACTGAATAATCAAATCCAAACGCTCAATCATAACTTTGTATGAATAGTGTTCAGCTTGCCCGATCATTTCGAAACGAGAATGAACAGAATCACTCTGTTCTGTCCAAGCAATAACCGCATGATCAGGACGTCTCAGTTGAGTTGAAGTTACTGTCTTCATTGAACTAACTGAGCAGAGTATGGATGTGTAAATGTGTCAACCTTCCTGAACGTCTGATTTGCTGCAACCCATATGATTATCCGCTAACTCCGGAACTTCCATCAAAGTTGAGTTGTCTGGGAATATACATTCTGCGCATGACACGAGATATCGTCTCCAGTGCCTCACAAGCTCTTTAGTTGATTACTGCGGTCGACTGTTCATAGTGTTAAACATGTTCACAACAATCAAACGCTGTTCATGCTGGACCGTATTTCAGTCCACACAGGTCTCTAGTACCGAAACGATTAGTCATCAAGATTATACTATACGTGGAACGAAAAAGGCTCTGCTCTGTTTTCCAACCCACAACAGTTCGTCATAGTGACGGTCTGCTTAAACAAATGGAATGATGCTCTCGGATGACTCTAGCGTGATTAAAAATCAATAACGACTAGATTTACGGAAGTTGGCATAGACTGCTTAAGAGCATCGATACACGCAATCAATCTGTTGGTCACACATATTAGTATGTGCGCATGCATTTTATCAACAGGCTGAATTACGTATCAGGAATGACTACAGCAAGTGAAACATTTATTTATAATGAAAAATAAACGAGTAACCATTGGTTGTAAAAGAGGTAATTAGTTTCTACTGTTAATTATAGGGAACCGTAACTAAGGGTGAGTAGTGAACACACTCGACGCTCTGTATGCAATTAACCAAGACGGCCTGACGGATCGCAGAAGGCGACCTTCATGTTCGGTTTAGCCCGTGAGTGATCTGTGCGAAATAACTTGATTCTACTCACAAACCTTAGCTTCAGGGTTCACCCGAAGTAACGGGATCGGAATACACGCGTTTGATGGCCTTTGTGGAACAACAGACTCAAAGTAGCCTGGTAAAATAATGGGTTAAGAAGAAATGCCTTTCCTTTGAGAACAAAACTGAGATTCCCAGTAGTTGTTTGCAGATCGGGAAAATAGACATCTATTAAGAACAGTGTAAGAAGTAGGAAAAGACAAAACTTCATTTATACAAGGAGTCCAACTACAGCGTTGGACGGTGACGAAAGTTGTCAAGGTCGGAAAGAACAAACGGCTTGAAAGTAATTCAACCAGGACAAACAAACTCATCAGAATAAATTATAGTAGGGAATTGAGGAACGGAGAAGGCAGCGAAATCACAAATATTCCGATCCCTGGAAAGAAAAGGAGAGTTTAGACAAAAGACCAAAAATCTGTGGTGTATACAAGTGGAATACATTATCGAGTAAATGTACGCTCACCTGTACTACACTCGCCTTGTTATTTGACTGTTTTCGATATGCTGCTGACTTGTCAGTCCGAGATGACTAGAAATCAAGACCCTTTGTTTGTCGTTTTCCACTAACGGCCTTCAAAAACTATGGCTAGATCGTACAGAATCAGTTATTGCTTAATTTATTGTAAAAAACGAGGTTTTTCTTGGTATCTTGTTCGAAAAAGTGTCTTTCTTATTAATCATCTCAACTCGGTCGTCGTGTGAAAAATGCGTTTCACAGGAATTTGTAATATGCAAAAATATAGACTGTAATCTCATATCTCTAGATATTACCTATGAGCTTTTGCATCTTACGAGACAACTGAGGGCACATAGCCAGTCAAGCTGGACCACAACAGAAAAGTTTGTTTCAAAGTGTATTGTCACAAACCTCATAGATGTCAAGCATTCATAACTGTCATCCTATACAAGAGGAAATTATTGGATTCTAAAATGTTTACAAACAAATTATTCCTATAAATTTTTGTGCACATGATACTATTTCCTCATATATTTCGCCTATCACCTATACTAAGGGCGACAATTTTACATCATCAACTTTCTCCTGAAAAAAAAACAACTCATAATTTGCTTTTATACATCAAACTATAAAAAATATATGCACGCATTTAAGGAGTATCCATAGAGTACACCATATGGACTGGACTGCCTATCATTGAACACCTGTATTATTTACCTTGGTGTGAGTCTTACTATCAATTTCACTCTGTGGAACTGAATAAAATGAACTCCAAAAAGAAATTTATTAACTTGACTATCACGCTTCGGAATCAGTGACATCAACGTTTGCTCTGGACGCTTCCAACTAATGAGACATAAAACCCGAATAAATTGGTCACCTACTTATAGTTCATGATTTTTTTTGGAGGTTATTGGTAAATAATTAACATGTTTTAATTTTGCGAGTAAGTGGCGGAAGATTTTACTTCATACCAGTTGAACCTTATTCTCAGTTAACCGTCACATTCCTATTTCTATAGACTCTTGAATAAAAGTATATCTACATTCAATAGGACTCAAAACTGACTGCAGATTTTACACGTGTATACAATCTCTAACCAATCCGTTACAAAAAACACTAGATACGAAAATAACACTTGTAAAAGCCCGTCAATATTACGTGCTCTCGCCTCGGACAGGAGCTGTAATCTGACCACACTTTTATGAAGCAGTAGCGGAGACTACTACATCGCTCACCTCACGTGGGGTACGGCCGACTTATCGTATGCAAGAGCTTACCCATATATTTGTTGAGCACTACTCACAAGCGAGTGTGGATGAACCGTTTGCATATGATAATTTTGTCGTGCTTATTGCAATGTAAATCGCTCAGTAGTCATCAAAATTGTCTCAAAACTGTGTAATCTGGGTTGAAGTACTGAACTGGGAAGGAAATACCATGTCCTAATAATGGCAGAACTTGAGTCGAGTACTTCTTTTTCGAATGGAATGACTGAAAAATCTGCGATATTGCGAAGGCCGTAAGTGTTGAAGTTTTATTTTTCAATTTTGGTTGCAGTAACTCTTCCACACTCAAGAATGAGATGAGCGCTAGTCATACTTTCCCTGGGTACTACACAATTTCTACATTGACATGTTTCTCTTTCATGGAGTTAGTAGTTAGAAATGAGTTATGTATTAGCGTTGTTTTTCCGCAATTCATCTTCAGGCCAGTGTATACAGATAAAAATGATAGTGTTAGGAGGAGGCTTTGATCATGCGGTATGTATAGAAGCAAAAATATTGATCAATTAGTTTACTCCGGCTTCATTAATCCGTCATGTCAAGTTCATCCACTTAGTGAACTGCTCCAATTTGTCGTCAATTCGTTAAACTTGACGCCATTGAAGTTTCAACACCAGAACAGTTTACTTCAGAATGCACTATTTACTTGCGGTAATTCTACTATCCAATCCCGCATACGCTTAGGTTTTGTCAGTGCCACGCTGGAGTTGAATGTCTGCAGTTGGTCGCGCATCTGGTAACCCTTTTCTGCTCACTCTGTGTCATGCATCACTAAGCACTAAACTTAACAAATTGGCTTACTTAAATCAGTTAGTCGATATAATTCTGAACGCAACCGGTAGATTCAGGAACAGCAAAAACATGTCATAATCCGATACTAGCGATTCACTATCCTAGCGCACTATCGTTTAGTTCTACTGCAGTAGCGATTTTCACAGTTCACTTTGGTAGTCATATCATAATCTGTCATAAGAACCACATATTTTTTGTACAACACTGCTCGATCTTATCACCCATCTGTTTATGAAACTGTCTGAATCGAATACGAATTGTGTACAAGTTGGTTTTCTTTCTTTCTCACTTTACAGGTTACTGTAGTAACGATTAGAAATTCGATTTGCCCCCAGTTAAACTGACTTGTCTTTTCTCGTTAGAAGAAGGTAATTATAAACTGATTACTTTTCCAATTGCATTAACTTCAGTCACTGAACAATTTTGTAACACCTGTAGAAAGTGTGGAAATACTGAAGTGATTTTGTAAGTAGCCCCACCCAAATTAAGCAATTTTGATTGCTGCCATGCGCGTTGGCTCCGATCTGTTAATACGTGTTACTATTTGCGTGCAATGAAAAAATTTTAGCATGGGTTTTTGCAGACAATCGATCGCCTGCTGCATCAATATTTGGTTCACATACAATAGTATAGTATTATAAACATCAATGGTCAGCATATTCAGCTTACCACAGCCCACTTTCTCAACTATCCCTAAGTAACAAGACTTGTCGTTTTTGGAAACTTTTGTTCACGATATGTCTGTTTGTTTTATCTCCACGAAAGCAATATTCTTGAATGTTAAGTTTCACCTGAATTTTGCATGAGCTACTTCTTGATCACTGGCTAACGACAACTGGGAAAAAATACGTTTAGACAATCCCGTGAATCACAAACATTCAGTAACGATATTAAGTAATGGCATGTGATTTCATAAAAATTATAATGCGAAAGACTTGACTCTCCTCACCTAGACCTCGAATAGATTTGTACTGTAAGCCATAAATATCTGGGCTTTATCCGAAGGACGAACGAGACAACATTTTGTAATTTCTCCCTGTGTATTGCAAACTTGCGGACATTACTTCTCATCCACAGTTTCTTGGCACATTTTGTACGTTAATCCTCTTTCTCTCTCTAGACAGCCGGTGGTAATCCTGCCATTCAAACATATTTCTTGCAATGACTTCCAGTAGGGTCACCTTTTCAATAATTTCCTTTCCAAAGCGTTACAACTGTAGTTAGACCAATCAGCAATTAGTGTATTCATGTGACCCACTAGTCCGATTGACAGTTAGAACTGTTTAGGGAATGTTTGCTTTGTAATTGTATTTCCTTGGAAACTATTTGATGCAAATGATTACTTCGTTCGAACCCACTGTTCTGATGACATGGGAGACTTGACTCTCGATTCGTCTGTTTTTTATCAAACTATCTTTTGTAACTGTTAACTATTCCGTTTTTATACACAAACATTGTTAAGTGTAATGTGCACTTGTCAAAATTCATTGTTTGATACCAATCCGTACACTTCATTGGTTACTTATATAAAAGGTATTGGGTCACATGCATATACACAAGAGTCAACTGAACGCTCCTATTTCTCCGTCCACTGCATCCAAACAAGTCTATATGTTATTTATGAAATGGGAACTGCATACGCACTAAGAATACGTCAGAGTTGATTTCTAAGTGATTGAGTGAACGAATGAGTACAGAAGTGTGACTGAACTAGTTCAGATGTATTGTCTTCGATGGACTAATTTCTGCCTATTATCTTAATTTCGTGTGTATTATTTTACCTATAGGCCAACACACCTACATAAGCCGTTATGCCCTGCGCAAGATTCTGTGTAGTCAGTCTATCTTTATGGCTTACTGCAATCACTCGGTCCTACTGAAACAATAACAATAATACCTAATAAATAACGTTACAACGAACAACCGAAATGGCACACCATCATCGATCGTGAAGTATTCTTCGATGATACAACATACAATTAACCCAGTAAATACTTTTCGTGTTACGATTATAACACCAACCAAACGCCTGTTATAATGATCCGAGACCACTGCATGCAAGCACAGTGGCCGTATCCTGTGCGTAATGTATCTCTCCTCAAGATGATCGGGCAGTCTGTGTTTAACTCGTAAACAAGTGTGACTGAGCGTTCACAAGTGATGATTCACTTGTGCCTAATTTGACGTTAACGGCTCAGTGGTCAACATGGCTGTTTCATAAAGGCATGGCCGAAGTTCTGGTCTCGGTCGCACTACTGACGAGCTCTAACAAGAGCGAAACTGGAGTCTAGTACTATTTTTGAAAGCAGTCGACCGAAGAATCTATGGGTATGTGATAACTACGATCATTTCTGAGTGGTGTTCAAGTTATATCAAACAAATACCCCACTGCTTACCGGTAATCAAAAGAGTTGCAACTTTGATGCCGTTTTTGTTAGTGGACATACACACTTTAACGTTTGATCTTTATGTTGTTGTTTTGCTTTGATTTAAACTTCGGTATATCTAAATCACCAGCAGCGGATAATCTGTGGTGAAATTTCGTTAAGCAAAGATTACACAACAGTCACCCTAATTCCAATATAATTTTGTCAAATTTCACCACTTAAATATTTCGAATACATGTCTTAACACCATTTTTATAAGGTAGGGTAATTCAGGTTTACTCAATTTTCGTTATCTTATTTTCAGCTTTGTCAAACCGGTATTGCTGTTTGTTGAGATCAGATCATAGGAAATTCAATTATAACATTATTTCAACTTGCCGTACAGTTTGAGCAAGTGTCCGACATATGACCAGCATGCAACCACCTCCTATACCTGTTCGAATGTGCATGCTTGGGACGGGACATGTGGGTAAAAGTGCACTTACTTTACAGTTCATGTATGATGAAGTAAGTTTTCCCTATCGGTTTCATTGTGTGTGTGTGTGTACAGTTTGTGGAAGACTACGAGCCAACCAAATGTTCTGCCTACAAAAGAAAAGTACAGATAGATGGTATTCAAGTGGAAGTGGATATCACAGATACTGCAGGTAAGTAGCAACTCACGTGACTTTAATGGGGAAGTTTTCTCTGTTTACTGTCCAAGTAAAATTATAGTTTTGCTTCATTATTTATATGAAATTACAGGACAGGAATTAAGCGATATTTCATTGACCCTGTGTACGGAATTTTAAAAAAATGTATGCAAATTCCCTAAGTACTAAAGAGCAGTTTGTTAATCTGATGTTCGACGAGGTTGATAAATGTGGAAAAGTATAAAAACTGTCAAAGCAAAAAGACATTTCCCGTTTAGTTTACTACTAAAGAATGAGGAACATTGAAGTACAAAGCGACGACCTGGTGACACCATCGAACACAGATGGCTGGACATACACTGGTACATAAAACATCTTGAAGAACTAAAGAGAGGAATACACTTAACTGATGCCGAGGTACATTGGTCAAGCTGGTAATGATGAAAATGGAAAAATAAGCAGTAATCCCTCGGTGGATCGGAGACTGAAGTGCAAACAAGTGGACAGATGGTTAATTAGATGTACAAGTTGGTCTAGAATTCTATCGGAAAAGGGGGGACATTTTGGAGACCCCATCAAAGATAATGGAACCATGTTAAGGTTTATGACTTATGACCATCTGACAGAAAGTACAAATCTTAATGACTATAAAGGGTAAATCATTCTTGCAGGGCGTGACTAGTAAGAAGATTTGTGTGAGTGCATCAAGGAAGATTTTAATAAGGGATAACCACAAGGAGTTCGTGCCCTTGTTACACATGACAAGTTGAGACCGGAAGTGAGTGGTCTAAAAATCCAAGGAACGGTAAACATAAGGACAGATTCCGAATGGTTGTGGTTCACGTCAGTGGAAATTCCTTACAGAAAAATCCTCTTTACATCGTATTTCATATAAGAACTGGTGAAATGCTTAGAATTTATTCGGACAAACAGAACAACAATGGAGATTTACACTACTCATGAAAGTCTGTAGGAATCAAGAAGGCGTGAAAAAATGTCACTGAGTAATGGTAGAAATGGGATGTGATAAAACATGGATATTTATACTGAGAGCAGGAGATTTCAAGTTTGTGATCTATGATCAAAGGTTTTTCCAACAGCATCAGTCGAAGAAGCAAATTGCAGAGGGAATCCACACACTCGTAACTCAGACGGTAAATCTTACTGTCACACCGGATCGATAGTCCTTATTACGTTGAGAGAGACATAGTTCGTTTTACCTACAGAGTTCAAGCCAGTTGGCAGCGAGTGCAAAATGTAACCGAGAAGATCCCCTGCTGGGCGTTTAAACCTCAATCTACACCGATTGTCATTAAATAGCTCGTCTCCTTCAAGACAATGTAACAGATGCTCAGCGACTAGACATTCTCACACTTTCTCTTAGAAAGAAGAGGACGTTAAGCATGCTGATTTAAAGTGTCGTTGAAAATGGAGAAGGTAAAACCGTGTGTTAATATATAAAGAGAGTGGTGTGTCGATGAGGTAGACGATAAACGAAGTCGATAGGCTACCTTAGGGTTCAATAGAGACAAAAACATCTGGTAAAATGTGAACTGAATTTCATCCACACTCGATGGATTATTGATATTTAATGTAGAATCTGTCAGGATTTGCGGCTATACGCAGTCTATCGGGGCGCAACGGTTAGCAAATTATACAACTTACAACCAAGTGAACTCTGTGCACGGAATTTAACCGTCAGCAAATATCAACCAATAACACGGTAGCGTAAACAGTTCAATGCGGCGGTACGAAACAAACAGAGCGAGTTCAAAGGGGAAGTTCGTAGTGTCGAAGTAGAGTTGTTTACATGTAATAATGTATGAAAAGTTCTGCCAGTAATTAATGTAATCAATACAGGGGTATATATGTGTAGGACCTACAGTACGATAGTTTGACCAATGGGGTATAGGTATAGGGATCAGTTAAGATTGGCATTGGGCACACAGCTGGTCGCGGACGGGTAGTCGAGCTGTAGCGTCACTGGGCTGGGTGCGGCAGTTCCGTGGTTCGATTCCCCAAGTGTCCTTTCGCCGTCCGACTACCAGTTTCAGTTGGAGGGATCCGGATACAACTTCCATTGATTCTGGCCAGAATCAACATTTAATATGCGTTGAGTTTGGAAATAGTTCAAAATGTTGACCAGGGAAACAGGTAACTGAACAAATTACTTGACGTGAAGTGGGGATTATTAGAAGAACCTATGAGTTTACAGTCGTAAGCAAAATGACGGCAAAATACTTCGACCTTATCGTGCGCAAGAAAAAGCCACGTTACCAACTTCCTCAAGACGAAGAGATAACCAGTTATTTGACAATTCACAGATGTTGTTTTGAAGATTCTCCACAACCGTCCGTAAACTAATAGAGTGATTGTCATGCTCGATACCTTTTGAAGGATGAACCAGTACGTCAGTACAGATGGGAGTGGATGGATGTGTACATTGTTTTTTTCTACACAAACTTGGTTACTTACGTTCGGTTTTAGGGAAAGCATGACTTGCATTCGGGAGGGGGACTTCGGATTGAGGCGAGCTAGAATAATGGAATATGTGCTTTAGAGGTGGACTGTAGTTGATTTATTTCAATATATAGGAGTGTGGAGGGATGCGATTGTTCCGTGGCAGCAAGTCACATATGCTGTTGTGGTCAGCAGAACGGTAGTTCGAGAACATTTTGTGTGATAGGGTGATAACTTTAGAAACAAAATGAATTTATCGGCTCGTCTAGTCTGTTCCGAATGAACATGGAAGCCACTAGGTATTGTAAACGGTAAAATTAAGGAGCACATCTATTTCAACAGATGTGCCCACTTAATGTAAGGGTTCTGTAGGAACAAAACTGTCGTCCAGCAAACGCTATGTGCAACATAGATAGTTGTTTATAGGAAGATACAAAAATAGTACCGCTGAAGCAAAATTGATAACAAAAGGTGACTGGTGTGTGTGTGTGTGTACACATACACACACACATACGTCCCCCCGCTTGATAGGAAAGACGGTAAAATGAAGGATTGCAACAACGAAGATGCCGGAAGTTCTTGTCGTTATTCGTGTGAGATTCAAACGAACTTTATACCCTGAGATTAACTGAACACACATTTCGATCAACGAAATTACCAGTTCAGTTGATACCGAATGTAATACAGAATGAAAACGTGAAGAATGCACAACAACATTTGCAATAAATTGCATGATCATGTTTGAGTGAGAAAGCAAAGACTGGCAATCAAACCGAAGTACATGGATTGCCGACCCGCGTAGGATTTACAAAACGGACATTGGTACTGTACTCCCCTGAGCCATGATCAACGTCATATGCCACATACCATTGTTCGCCACTGGTTAAAGACCAGCCTAAACTGCTGCTTTCTCACGTATTCCAACATTACGTGTGCATGTATAATTATATTAGTACTGAGAACGTAAGCTTTTATTGAGAAAGAAATCCATCAAAACTGTTTGGATAAACAAACTGTGCAATTTTGACTTGTCTTTCCCACTGGTGACCAACACTACAATTCGATTCCATGATGACTTAAACACTAGTAGCCATATAGCATTCACGAAGCGCTGGGTACACCACTCGGTCTGTGTTTAACATAAGAAAGCATTAATTGATAAGAGGATCGGATTCTCGAAATTTACAATACATACTAAGGAAATTGTTTATGCGCTGAATTGCTCCTCTATCCATCCATGGTCAGTTATCAGTGGTCGTCCTGTTTCGCCTATCCATTGTTCTAGTTATTTTCTATATTCAGAAACTTCTTCCAAAATATATACACGCGGGTCAATGAAGTCATCAAAAATAGTTTTACCAGCTATGTGTAACTAAATTTCTCAATCCAAAGAAGGCATAGAAACTTTATCAGATCTGGTAGAATGCTTATAGCTTTGGTGTGATTCCAAAGTTAACATACGTTGTAGACATGTGCAAGGGTGGGTGAAAAACGTAGACACTTTCTACAAAAAAGCGCGCAACATTACCTCACGGCTTATGGTCTGTGAAGGTTTACACAAGCTTACGTCTTTTGCTGAATGTAGTCCATACTCAGCATGTAAGAGGTTCACAGGTAAAGATAGAAAAAACATTGATCTCCTTCACCTTAATTTTACCTGGTACATTCTAAAAATTAGTCTATACTTGGCACACATTTTCTATTGGGAATGAACACATTCAAAATTCTTCGCAATAATTCATATTTGAAGACAAAATGGTTAACACGCGTTTGGCAACAAACGAATTTCGGATTTCGTAATAAAACAACATACCTGGAGAATGGTTATCATTTAGTATAGCGTGATTCTCCTTACTTTCAACTGAACACTTCATGCCGAAGTGTGATCTTTTGTTAATTTACTCAGAGTGAGATTCGGACGAACCGAGACGTTTGTCTTTGTAATTACAAGTCAACTGGGCAAAGCGTGTGATGGATGGCTGTAGATCATGCCAGGTTGCCAGATTGTGTGACACGTTAACAAGTTACAAATCATTAACATACATTACCGAGTTACCAAGAGATTCCTATTGTTTAGTGCTGCGTTAGCCAACGAATACGGTTAGGTACGTGTTTACGTTTTGGGGCACTTGTTTCTCAAGCAGTTGATTGGATTATGAGAGGCATAACAACAGTAACGGTTAGATACGTTCGTTGACATTTTCATTTCATTCGTCGGCAGTTAGTGGATTGCTCTTTTTGTTCAAATTTGCAGCGATCAACTGAATAGTGGTCTCATCATCTTTTTCATATTCATCCGTCGTATTCCATTCATAGAAAGCAGACGCTATAGGGAAAAGAGAAAAATTGTTCCCTGCTGCTATTACGTCTTTGTCTTGTTGAATGAGAAGTAGGTGCAATGTACCGCATACTGGTAATGAATCCAAGCAGCTTGAATATTGTTGATCGGACTAACTATAGACTGCTGTAATTCACTTCAATCCAAGCTGTCTCACTGTTAGCCTAAACTCCTAATGTTCGAACTTCTTACTGGCCTACTAAACCAAGTAACTTATTTCCCTGTAAAACCTGACAGATGATAGCCGGATTAAGTCATATTTCGTAATCCGATTGTGCAATACCCCTTACACTGAAGCACCGGCCACGGTTCTTTTCTAATCATTTTAAACTAGTCATCCCATTAGGCAAAACAACCAGTTGCTCGATTAAGCCTTTTCCACTGTGTACACAGTGAATAATATATTAGCGGGAAAATGTGTTGGAACTTCACTATATATATATATATATATATATATATATATATATATATATCAAATCGAACGTCACCCACAATTGATCACACCTGTCGCATTCCCACAGACTTTCCACTCGGCCCCGCTCGAAGGGGAGATTGGAACAAAAATATCCCATATGGGGTCGACGAACAATAGAAGGTTAAGCAACGTAGTCTTGACAGCCGTAAATTGGAGTCGTCACCCAAAAACTGTTGGTTAGAACATTGTTCAGATCAGTCCCATCCGATGATGCTAAGTAAAACACACCGTTCACACAGGGAGACATTGACAGTGATTTTCAATAAACGTACCACCCCACACACTTCAGACTTTTATGGCTGTAACTAGTGAAAAACAAACAAACAGTCGAAATGGTTAGCGGCGTTCATGAAAGCGGACAAGGCGTTAGCAAACCACATATCATGAATTCCATTTGGATCTTTTGCGGCCGCATCTTGCGCAAACTGACAGTCCGAGGTTAACTATGTCTATCCACCCTGACGGATTGTAGAACGGGCTCCAACTCTCCTTCTCGTTAACCACTTACCCAATCGTTAGCACGTATTGGTCCTACACGCACTTTAGGCTTACAAAAATGCAAAAAGGACAATAATCTATTTTCTGCCCCCAAATTATCATTTTTGGTACTTATGAAATCCCCTCCTATTCGCATAGGTATCTATTCCAGATCAACTAGAACTAAACCATCAACCATCTTGACAATGTATACCACGTCGTGATTTGGATGTCAGTCAACCGGATAGGGCATCAATCACAAATAAGTGGTAAACGATTGCAACAGTGTAATCAGCATGTACTATCGTTGGTGTATTCTGTCGACTGTGTTGAGTCCGTTATTTAATCGATCCGGCCCGATTGTGCACAGCTGAACTTATCCAAACCCCGCAGCTCGTGATTGGCAGTAATAAGCTCGGACTAATCAATCAGTTGCAACATGTACCAGTTGAATGCACGTTTCTCGAAGTGCCTGTTCACATGTGTACAAACAAACACATACGCACACACATACTCGCTCACATATCAATCTGTCATCAAGTGTCTTGTCACTATCCTCAGACTATCTTGAATTGCATTGATTTTTTGGTCTTCTGACTCACTTCCGTGTTTGTAAATATACCGATCGTCGGCTGACATGAGTTAACGCAGAATAGCAACGGAAAAGGCTGTTCATTGCTTTGCAATAATCAGTCAGTATATAGCTCGCGACAAACCAATAAGGACGCTCAAATTTATTTGAGTCAATTTCTCTGGTATATTGTCCACAGGGTTAAGTTTTATCGCACACTATTACCCACGGTTATTAATAATCAGTATATCTAAAAACACCTTCCATTAGGTGCTTGTTTCGTATGTTTCAGTCGTAATCAGATGAGAGTGAATGTGTTTAAAACAACGAGCACACTCCAAACATAATAGATTTTAGCTGCTCGAGTAGGCTGTAAACACTTGGTGATGGCCCCGAAGTCAAACTCGTTAAAAACTTCACATTTCTGGTTATGGCAGAGCATTAGTAATAACGGTATCGACCATAAATTTGAACCTATGCATACAGGAATGCAATGTGATCCTAGTCGAACTGACATTTTTCTGAGTTTCTTTATGACACGAACATGGAACGAGAAGAGCCTCTGACCTTTGGATGTACGTGTTCCTGTATACAAGCGATCGTTGTGTTGCTGTCGGGGTGGAAGTCTGATGTTCACTACCTCGTGGTGAACACTGCCCTGGTTAAAAAAATATTTAATGAACAGGATCGTTCCAGCAGTCTGTTGAACGATATGCAAGTGGAATTTCCCGTCTAGTATTCGGCGAAATCTGGAGTGTGTCAGAGATTGTGTCAAAGCTTAAATCAACGTTTTCTTCAGGAACGACGAACGCTTTACGACACACTTTGATCGCCTTATCAGGAAAAGAGAAGGATGTTTTTTCCTAGTTGATACCAGGTTCTGTGAGACCTAGGTGTGGCTCTGAACCTTATGTTTACTCTATTCATCAGCGGACGTGGTGATGTTTATTGACGAGAAAAATAGCTCTCTGTGGTGACAACATTGACATGGTATCCGAAGGGGTCAGATATGAAAGTTCAGTAACGGTTTTGGCTACATTTTCAATAACTGATTTTAATCAAACGGCAGTATTGGATAAAGTTCGAACTCAGCGGCCCTTATCAACCCAGTGATAAAGTTCCTATTGGATTTCACTAGTCTGAAGAAACCATGTTTCGCTAAGATAGTGTGGCTGTATGCATATCGTACTAGACGAATAAAAGCCATATTCTTCGCAGAATATAGAATGACCTGAACGCAGTCCAAATCTCAACCGTACTTGAGAACTTTCGTAGACCACTAGCATGACGAATACACAAAAGATAATAGAAACTGCAGTTAAATAACCTAATTAATGAATGTCCGAAACAAGAGTGAAGTACTGCATACCACGTTGCTACAAATCATTTGCCACACACGTCCGGATGAGACTTCAGAGTGTTGAGCTGTAAAGAACATAGTACGTTTTGTTGTGTCCGTTCGAGCAAAACCAATCATCAATGTGTCTGTGGTTTAGTCGTGACCACTTTTGGTATGACTATGAACGAAACATTTGAGTTAAGCCTGTGAAGAAAGCTTTCTAAATATCCCGAATCCAATGATTTCGACTACTAACGTGCAAAGATTTGTCGGTCTACACCACAAATTTAACAAACTGTCCTAAACACAGCGTTTCTTCTCGTAGTTTTGTTCCCAGGTTTAGTCAAACTAGTTGAGCGAATTCGAGGAATCAGTTTACGAAGCCAGCTTGGAATAGAAAATCAATGAGATAATAGATATATTTTGAGTATTTCACGGCGGCAGCTTGCCAATATCATCGTAATCTACAGAATTTTGTTTCACACTGGGAATTATCGGCTTTTCTCATACACACTGTGCAGTATTAAGTAAATTCTTGGTTAAGCCGCAACGCGTATTGAACACCAAAACACGTGCCAGTTGATGGCTGCTTCATATGAAGCTTGTATAATGTAAGTTTCCTGATTGAAGTCGTTTGATAAACGCTCTCCTGGAGGATGGAAACGTTGCAAAACCGATAACTCTTTTGATTTTAACTAGTTATGGTTTAACCAATAAATTACCTAATAACGAGCATCAGCATAATGCACAGTATATTTTTCTATTATCCGTTCTTCTTACGGTTCGAAAGTACGCAGTACACGGTAGATATCCATCATGTGAAATTAGGTTAATACGTTCGATGTTTTTGTATATTTGACTGGAAATACTGTGTATTCTCTTGGCAATTTTACTAGACGAATCGATGGGCGGATAATTACGACTGTGGTACATTTACGGACTTTGTTGAAGTTGATGGACATCCTGATAACATCAGTTCGGAGCAGAACCCTTAGTTAATGACGTTGTCAATAAACCTAGACGGATTATTCTCGTGTAACAAATGTAGAGAAACAGTGGTGAATGTCCAGCTTATAGCAAATAATTCAAAAAACATTTCAAGCATAGCATTTTCGTTCGCCTCTCTCAGAGTTCTGTTTAGCCGCTGATTTTTTGTCGTGAAAATTAAGGATATCATGAATGTTTTCGAAGTGTAACTATCTTTTTCGTGTTGATGTCATATTCTTGTCGAGAACAGTTTTTGATCCAGTCTGTTCGTTATCTTTTGACTAGGCCAAGAAGATTATGTTGGTATCAACGATCCCCATTATCGATCCAACGAAGGCTTCATAGTTGTCTTTTCACTGACCGACATGGAGTCATTGAAAGCCGTACCATTGATACTGTGAGTTGCTCGTTTCCCGAAGTGTGTCTATAAACCAAGTTGATAATTTTGAAACAGAATGACGCTTTTGTTTGAGTAATTTGTGGGACTTTAGAGCAAACCTTTTGTGCAAACGCTCCGTAGATTTACTGGCAAAGAAATTTTCAGATAAACATTTCTCTACCTGCCATTCGTCGTTAAGGCAATTTATATTTGCACCCAAAATTTAACACTGTCCGATTTTTAGTTAAACATCCAAATCACACCGTTGATTACCGTAAACTGTGCGAGCATTTTCCAAGGTTCTGTTCAGAAAGAATTTTTGAAGATAGTCTGGACAGCGAAAAGAGTTTTTCTTTCAAGCGCGGGACTAGTTATCAACAGTTAACCAGCTGAACGACAGACAATCCGACGGACAAGACAGATCAGAGAAAACGAATAAACTAAGTCTGAAGGCGGCTCAGCCAACTGCCAGAGCATGTATTAATCCTGTGCCATCTGTCCGGTCCTCTCACAGACAAATAACAGCAAACGAGATTCTATGCGGACAACTCGTCTTCTCGCTCCCGTTAATCAAGCATTTCTAATTGACACTATTTATAGTAAAGGAAAACCACAATAGCCTTTAGATAGCAGACCTGACTTAAGGCAGGCAGCATTTTTACTGATGGTCAGTGAGGGATTTGGTTAATTTCAAGTTGTACATCACTCACATTTGATCGCAACCTTCACACTCATGTTTTCTAGCCAACTCTTTTGAAAAGAAACACTCGACTGAAATTTCGTTCGTGTTAGAGCTCGTCAGTAGTGTATATTCTTATCACGAATGAGACTAAAACTCCGGCCACACGTTCATGAGGCAAGCTTGTTGTTTGGTTTTAACCAGATGGTTGAGAACTACAGGGTCACTTATTTATCGTTCTTCGGCAAAACAATCTTTAGTTAGTAATTTCTGATTATCTCAACCCGACTGTGTATAGTTCCATTGAGATTGGTTCGTAAATCTCTATAGGGAATTCATTTCAGAATTATCTACAGGTCAGTCCAAACACTGCGTACTATATTATAAAAACAACAATTCGAAAAACTGTGATCCATGTTTACACTTATTTTTCTTGTTGTGGAGGCAGCTTTTTATTGTACATCCATGCATCAAAAGTCAGTAGATGGTCTACTCGCACGCCGTTTTAGAATGTTGAGGTCTGCATATCACCCAACTTACTTCTTTGGGGGAAAACTCTGTGCAACCCCCCCCTCCGGACTAGTCTTAATACAATGGAGCACACCGAAATACATTTTGTTTCTTTCGTAAGTTTTACGAGCGCACGTTCAGAGATTTGGACCTCCAAAGCCGATGCCCACAGTCATGTAGCATGATACCGTATGAACAATCGTCTGTTTAAATATTTTCTTTGTTATTCGATCAGTTCTGAGTAGTTCTATCGAATTTTCTTATCACAGGCGACCAAAGTAATTTCATGGTTGCCGCACTCTTCTTTCCATCGTTTTAGGTTTCTTCTTTTAGGTTCGCCTGAAAAAGCTTGTCATAATATTTCCAGCAGTCCAAATAAGACTTCCACTATCTCAGATGCTTAATGTCTTGCTTAATTGCTTGTAAAATGCGATGATATATACAGTGAGAACTATATGCGGCCGTTTTGAGACTATTCATTCATTTGGAAGAGGGATGCCTCGCTGTTTCGTTTGTCTGAATAAGCTTAAATCTCTTCTTTCTCTTGTTCTGTCGGTACTGTTGCGTCTCCATGACTACTATAAGTGCGATCAGGTTTTGAATGACAACTAAGATCTAACCACAAAAAATATGACAGAAATTGCAAGTAACACAAGAAAAGAAAAGCGTAGTTGCAATTTTAAATGATGGTCTTAAACGCCCAAACAGTGACTTTATACTAATTTTGCATGGATTCGAAGGTTTCTTTAATTAAACCATGATCACTTCTGCTTAAAGTAAAAAAACAATACATGGAAAAATAGGTACGTCAGTTTCCAATGTCCATCGGGAAAACGAGCCCATGAGGCAGAAACTTGATCAAAACAGTGCAAAAACTGGAAACCACATAATTGTTGATGACTAGTAGAGGATTTCGGTTTTCATATTGGTTGAACATCATCCACAACTGGTCACAGCACATATGATAATTCGGTCGTGCCTAATGTGAGGCCAATGGTGCAGTAGTAAAACACGGTTACCTCATGAAAAACATGGCTGGAGTTTTAATCGTGGCCGTGGCAAAGATATGCACTAATGACCAGCCCCAACGAAAGCGAAACTCGAGTCTAGTGCTTCTGTTCGAAATAAGCCGACTAGAAAGTCTATGGGAATGCGACAGCTGCGATCAATCTTGGGTGATGTTCAATCTATATGAAAACCATGTGATTATTTCGTGCACCGTCTTCGCAGAATGCACGAAGAGGCACTTAAACTAAGTTAAGTCTATAAACATCGATGAATAGATATTGCACGGGACCATCTGTAACCATGTTTTTGAAATGTCGTTGCTAGTACTTCTGAATAACTTCTAAACTCGTTAGTTTTTTCGGATGAGAAAGACGTTATGAAGTTAACCCATTTACCCCAAAACGAGCTCGTCAGATCCGTTGCAGGTTTGCTGTAGATACTTCAGTTGCTTAGTCATCTTAAACAGCTGATGTATTCATGGCTGCACATGTTGCATCACCGGATGTTCATGTCACCTTGACCTTGCGTACCACGCACTTGAGTTCGCGATTGTGGAACTACCGACCATTCAGCTTTCGGTTACCTACCCGAAAGGTATTCCGTCGGGCGGCTGGGGTCATGGTTACGCTGTCTCACTAGCTAGGACCGTAAAAGGCTCATCAGAATAGCTTCATGGTATCACTTTTTCATCGCCAAGGTATCCTTTGACGGGCTTCATCTGCTGATGCAAGAAGTGTTTCCAGATTTACTGCTCAACACTCTTACATACTGGGGTTGGGTGAGCCACAACACAAACTCCATGCCGTCTGTTCGGTGCAATGTCTCGGTGTTCGAGATCATGCCAAACGTCGGTGGTTAGAATGCACCCTAGGCCTTGTAGAGTCAGACGACTCACATGACACACATTTCGTTAATGTGTTGTTCGGATTGTGATGGAGTGCAACGAGGCTCTGTGGAAACGCTGCTGCGTTACCACTGTCAAGCTACGGTTTCTCAAGAGTTGCCATTCAAGGCGTTCGAAACAAGCTCTAGCTTTGAACTAGCAGGCTCAGGGTCACGATTCAGCAATAAATTCGAGTAAATAACTCGGTCCGTTTAGTTGATGTTAGTACGAAAATCGATACCGCATCCACTAATGTAAGTCGGTGGATTGGGTATGTCACATCAGCCCAGAAAAAGCTGAAAACAAGAGGTTGTCTAACGTGCATATGTATCAAGCCTGAATTCCATCGGCTCGTTTGCCAAAACTGCTACCACCCGGTTCAACTTTTCATCGTCGTTTGCATTCAGTACACACTGATCTGAACTTTGTAAACAGTGTTTTAGCTACCTAACTGTTTGGACTTTACACAGAATGGTGTATGTAGTATTCTAATTAAATGTGGTTCCTCGGGTTCTGATGAACAGTGTTTTGAGTATTAAGGTCAAAATACAAGCTAAATGTAGCTGAAGGTGGGTGGGTCCTTGCAACCTATCAGTGCTAACGCTAGATTCATCTGAAGTCGGTTCACTTGGTATGCAAACACCTGAATAGACTGACGAACTTATCTAGGTTTCTGACTTTATGTAACATGCCACACATATTACGGAATCATGCTTCTAGGTATATTCCCTAAACGGAGGCTGCAAAGACTGCATTCACCATATTTTTCACAGTTCAATCAAACATTGTGTCGATTGTTACCAAGTGCATTCTAAAGATTTGGTTTGGGAATACCAGACTGCACACTTATGGGACTTGATATTAATGACCTATAAGTCACCACGGTGATTGTATAGCGAGTACCCAGTCACAAAGTCTATGCCTCATTCTTAAAACAAGGTGTACTGTGTAAGTACAACGCAAGCCATACTTTTGCGTGATATTCCTACCTAATCATGGTGTCGTAGACGAGAAAGGTTGCGTAATAGGCCACGTGATTTTGCTGGATGAATGCATCGGATATTTAAACCGGACCTCTGCCAACAAATTAGAGAGGGCTACACAATGGACGAAATATTATTGTGATGTACGACAGCTTAAAATGTCATCCGCAGATTAACATTATTTCCATCATGATTTATTGTCATATACATGTTGAAGTAGGGTCTTCTCCAAGTTTGGCGAAACCTGTGAACATATCTCACGGAAAACCCTTAGCAGAGAGACGGAGTTGTGTTTTCTTGACCGGAAAAGATGTTTATCACAGCGCATACAGAGAAATCAAACCGATATCAGGCTGGTTGTCCTGAAAGTTAACCATCGGATCAATTTGTCGCTATCCCTAGCCGATTGATTTCAGTCAATGAATAGAAGTGTGGTAGTTAAGGCGAGCAACTCCCAGACACACTTATGACCACATAAGACGCCACCCTATGATTTAAGACCTAATTCTCTGGCCTCTCATTATTGCGCCTACTCACAAGCCGTTGATTCGATTTCCGTATGAACGAGCTGCTGATAACGATGTTGAAGCATTTGCCTACATATTTGACAGTAGTCATTGTGATCAGTTGTTTATGGTAGCTACCGTACTTCAGTATGAATGCCTTGTTTGGAATACGATCAATGCCCTCCATGAACTTCGGTTGTGAAGGTGTTTGTGAACTAATATCGGCGCTAGGGAGTAAGTAGAGTAGGTAACATAATCAATTATCTATGGCAAACAACTTTGGAACCTTACAACTAATCCTGTAATAACTACGTATTCATAGCGTTACATAATAGAACATATAAAACAGCTTCTGTTGTTGAAACCAGTCGGAGCAGCTAAGTCGTTACTCATTCCAGAGTTTCGTCTAGACAACCATGTGCGCTGTTCATCTGAAACATCAAATGTTAGGTAATAAGTAGAACCTTTACAGACTGTTCACCGACAATCAACATGCGATGTTTACCATGGACGTTCGTTCTAGCCATCAACAGGACTAGTGAATATATGATCCACAGAAAGAGTTGTATATCTACCTGGCAGATCTATGGCATTGCACTATAAACAGATGGCTGACACAGAGACAACTATCTTTAAGAAAATAATATGTAACGGTTGGGAAATAATTAACAGAACTCTTCTGTGCTTGACGGTAAAAACAACCGACCGTTAGGAGTTTTCTTCATTTGAAACCACCAATTTTTGACGTCAATCAGAGTTCAACTCTCAAGTCAGAACTTACTTCGTAATGAAAAAGTTCGCGGTTACTACTACTACTATATATATATATATACATATATATATATATAAATACAGAACCACGAGGCCTAAGATTTTGTAACTGGTTTAACGGTTTCAAGCAGAGAGCAAAAGTCGGTATGGGGTCGTTATGAACCCTGTCGGAGAAACCAACGCTTATGCTTTTCACTCAAACACTGTCCTGATAGGCAATCAGAATAGGTTATGCCCACTTACTGACAGCTGGTTAGAGTTGATTCATTATTTGCCATCCAACTTTGTTTAGCTGTATATCCTTTCGATCAGATGAATCACACTACTGTTATTGAAGTAGTCATCCTATCACCCTATCAGACAGTAAGTATGAATAAACATTAGGTTTTCTGATGGTTGCAACAGTTTAAAAGTAAGACGAACTACCTGACAGATCAATTCATCTAGTGATATGCTGCAAAACGCTCCGCAAAACAAGCCTCTGGTCCAAAAGAAGGTTTGTATGATCCACAATAAACGCGTTTTCCCTACTTTTCTATTCAGAATGACACTTAACCTAGTAATACCCTTGACAACGCTGTAGTGACTTGGCAGCAGAATTCCACATATCAACCACTGTAACGTTATGGAAATACTGTTTTTAACGTACATCAGTACATGCTGGTAACGACGCCGCACAGGAGAGTAAGTAACACGTGACGATTGGTGAAACAATGATTCGAATGTCAAAAACTACACTGAAGCTGTCCACCGGTGGGGTATTCGGCTGGGAAAACTAACGCAAATAAACGAATCAGTTCGAGGTGTGTGTGCGGTGCACAGTTGTTTTAGTGATAATTTGAGACCATTTTGAAGGAAGCAACAAAAGTCAGGTGATTACATAAATGTATTGGAAACAGGCCAGCAATCCATCCTCTGGTTGGATACACTGTGAGATGAGTATTTTTCTCGAAAGTTATCACCCTATTCTCTACATTTCATTTTTGAACTTCGTAGCTTTCAGAGGAACAGTACCGGATTTGGGGACCTACTCATGCAAAGTTCAGATTTTGTTCATTAAAAATTTCCAGAAATGTATCCATAAGGTGGACTTTTTAAAACACACGTTCATCTTACAAACAAGTTGAAAGTGGTATTTTACATTATCACACAAAAACCTCCATTAAATGGTGTATTCCACCTGATAAAGCAAAAGGACCTTATTTATTTACTGATTATTAATGTTGTGAGCCAAGAACACGGATGGCACAAGGGTTACTTATTCAAGAAAGCAACACATGGGTTAAGCGCTTAAACAGAACAACAAACAAATACACTCATTTGCATACGGTACTCGCCTCACACAGTCACGGTTGCTACAGACGTCAGTGCTCAGTTCCTTCATGTAGCAAAGACCATTTTGTGTGATGCTGCAATCCGATGTTTCTTTCTGTTTATTTTTCTGCGGTTATTTCGATGTTAAAATGCATGCCCTGGTCCCACTACTGAGTAGCATTCGTGTGAATAGTATATTACGATCGCTTATCCTCACTACACTGGTTCGAACTTGCAGGTTGAGTTAGACAACCAGTTTTGTTGTTTACACACTCATGCCCAAATTGGCACTTCTGTGTAGAGTTTAACCAGAGAAGTCAGAGAAACTGAAATAGGTGAACATTTTGCGATCTGCATTATTTAAAGACAACCATTAAAGCATATGTATTACACGGTTATCAGCCGGTGTGGCCTGGTGAGTAAACTGATAAGGTACGTGATATGTGTTTCACCATACTTCCGGGCGAAATAGCTCCCTTGAGAACTTACTTCCGAACTATGGCTAGCTTTCGGATAACTAGTCAGCGATGTATTCGCAATAATAAAATGCTCAATATTTTCCAACCGGGATGCTGTCAAACTGTGATTTAGCTAGTCTTATACTCAACAGTTTATTTATCATCCGGAATACTTGAAAACAAAAAATTGGCCTTTAAGCACTACCAACCCAAAAGCAAATGGAAAGGATAAACTGGCATTCTGTATAAGACTTTTATTCTCAGTACACAAACTTAATTTGAACTTCAGTCCATAAGTTGGTTCTCGTTAGCTTACAAATGAACCACCAGGCGTAATAGAATTATTAAACCTATTTCCCATATTCTTCTGTTCATGGCGTAATGACACTACACGCCTACGTCCTAAGACCTGTTACCATAGTTAAACTCAGTGCCGTAACCATAGCTACGAAACAGTATACTTACAAATCCACAGTTTCACGTTCCCGCCCTTCAAATGGGTTTATAGGCAGTTTATTTCTGACAAGCATTGAAGTTATATTGGTCTTACTAACTCCAAAATGCTGCTCGAATACACACAAAGTTATACGAGTGATTAAGGGGCCTATTCAGCTTACAAAGCAATTGTGAGTTTTTTTTTAGTTTCGCGGTGTTGCTGTCACAAAAGCCATGACTAACACACTTCACATGATCTGTACGGTACTTAGGTTTGATTGGTCACTCAATACCTGTGTGTTGTTCACTCTCTGCACGTCCGCTCTGAGTCTCATCCGATCAGACCTAGTGCCAAAGTATGTGATTGCACGAGAGAAATTTCATCATCGTTTGCCATTAGTTTACCATCAAATGAAAGAAACTGTGCAGGTTATCGATCTATTTTTGAATTCATGTGATTCAGTTAACCGGAAATCAACGATGTTGTTTCAAAGACGGCTTAAGTAAAGTGATTGAAATGTAAATCATTTACTTTGAGGTCACCCCTTTCTGCTCCTGGTGTAATTTGCCGCAACCGAGCCCAAAATTAAGTTTCTCAAGAAAATGGGCTTAAGCGTTGAGATAGTGGATGGATAATCCATCTTTAGAGTACGAGAAGAAATCGCGATTAAGCTTGAAAATGTTGATTCCGATAATTTTTTATAAGTACAGTCTTGGGGTAACTAACGCTCACCAATACTGATTGAGATATAAAGGTAGTTTTGCTAGGTGGAAAATACGATGCGTGATAAGTACCGTTGAATTCATCAGTTAGTTTCACATGGAAGGCGAAAAAATAATTTCACCTGATGTACCCGGAAATGTTTTGCTTCGAAAAGTATCGTTTATGAATAAAAACAGCTGAACAGTCCACAGTAGGCTTAGACAGTGTAACAATATTCATATATTTATATCCACAAAAAGAGTGTACGGAGGCCAGTCGTATTCACGGTACTTTTCCCAGATCTGAGGAACGACAAATACCACGTCAATGGTTTAACAACTACATCAGAATCTAGACTATTGTTCAGGACTATTCGTCTCTGATAAATTGTCATGAAACTTACTGAACAGGATTCTCGTGAGAAACTTTTCAGCAAATCTCACCAGGATGATGTCTCGATGAGTGTCTACGTTTGACTTCTCCCTTCTCTTACTTTTAAACAGACGCCTGATTAGGGTATTTTTAAATGCCTGCGGGACTGTTTTCTGTTCCAACATACAGGGAACCAAATGAAACGCAGCACATTCGAAAATTTGGTCGCCTTTCTTCAAAAGTCCACCCAGACAATTCGTATTTATCTGCAGCTTGTTCGATCCACATTTGTTCAGTAACTTTCTGCAGTTCTATCATATCTGAGCAGCGAGCACGGGATTCATTGATGCTTTACTGAGACAGGTCATCCACGGTCATTCAGTCAACTGTAGCAGATCGACTCAGTAATCTACCAAAGTGTTTGTCCCGGGTCCCCAAGAATTGAGTCCGCTAAATGGCAAGGTCCCCGTGAATTGGCATTTTAGTGCACTGTATGAACAAACCGTAAATCGCTTCGAGAGAACTTTAAAACTCGTTGTAGCCTACAGTCGGCATAGACTTGCGTCAACTTACTTTGCTTTTTCAACACGTTGTCCTTGGTTCCACGCTGTTGTAGTGGTCAAGATGAGTTACTGAATAGACTAGGTAAATGCAAGTGTACCTCATTAGGCTATCGGTGATAACAGAATGAACGAATGAGACAAAATAGTTACAAATTTCCAGTAAGTTATGGTAATCAAAAGGATTTGACTCACAGGAAAGTGTCCACAAGTGTTCGAGATGACCACTACACTTTCGTTCGGTGAGTTCATCGGGAAGATTCTGAAACTAAACCTTCTTGTCCTCGTTGCTCGAGTCCTTTATGGAAACAGCGGACGCTCCATTCTTCCTTCAGATGATGCTGGAGACTACCGCATCGTTTTCGTCGAACCAGTCCTGGCGATTTTAACACCTAAAACTGATTGTTTTGATGATTGATATCACGAACTGATCATTTTGGTGTTGCTCTAAACTTCTAGGATAACGGATATGAAAGTATTTTAGAAACGAACGACGACTGCACGTTGGAAAACGGCCCTCAACTTCCAGTTTATTAGACGCTTAATATCCAGCCGTCGTTCCTGATCAACTGATCTGCATTAGTTGGGCATGTAAACGCGAACAAACTATTTGGTTGTGGACGATTTGTAATCCGTGCTACTCTCAGTCCCGTGTGTCACTCGCCTGGTACATACTGCTCGGATGTCGTGCTGTATTGCGATCATGCAATCGAGTAAACGGTGGCAACCGTTCCATGGATGAGTCCACATAGTTGTATCTTACACACTCAGCTAGAAATGAATATTTGCGCTAGTCACCCTTTAGGCAGCACACGGAGTGAGCAAGCGGTCAACTTTTCCACTGACAACACCGGACAAGTCGTTTAGTCCCACCCAACCCGTGTGCACAAAGCGTCCATGAAAAGCAGTCGGTAACTCACCGGTGTCAAGCAAATTGCGGTAACGAACCGATCACAAACTTGTCTCTCATACAATCCATGACTGAACCATGTACACTATGAATTATAGTGGACTAACTTCGACCGAGTTGCGGACACACCGGCCTAGTCCGAGGGCTGATGCCGCGTGCTTTGCCTATCATCTATGAATTGATGTGACCGGCGACCGTGACACAGATGCCATGTTCCCAAACACCTTTTGGATACCCTATCTAAACTCCGCTTCCCAGAGCCTGTCTAGTTGTGCAAGACAACGACATCAATGCCATAGCTACTCGGGTTCATCGTAACCAGTTCGGTGTGATGTTATTCTCCCGGTTCTGCGACGATCCAACGGCGTAGGCCCATTCCATGTCAAGACAGACACAGTCATTTATCCAGGACCAAGTTTCAGTTCAGCTCAAGAGACTGCACATGAGACCTCTGACTCAACGGCCTGACAGACGGGATAACAGGATTTGGAACGTTCTTGGGGCCCCCACACAAACCTTCTGTCTAAGATGCCTGACCTACTAAGCAACAGGATATAGGGTTTTCTTAAATGACTATGCGGAGCCATTTATTCAGTAGTCTGAACAGTCAGGCAGTGAAGGGATTACTCAGACCATGGTGCAGGATATAAGACACTAATGTCTGTTTCCGACTATTTTCGCGCCCGTAGATAGGGTTTATGATACATGAAGCTCGTAAACAGTACTGTGAGGTTCTCGACGTCCTTAATTTTGATGAACCTTTTGACGATCGAAGCGCTCTTCGGTTGAGGTGTCTCCTAATCTCTCAGTTCCACATTTGGAAGCTAGCAGTGCTGCAACCCAAAATATTGTTCTGCTGTATGTTCCTAGTCCTGTGCCTCACTGTTTTAGCACTCCCATATGGTCAATGTTACACCAAACGATCAAATAAGCGTAATTATCTTTTGTCTGGTTGTTACCGTATAGTTTATCTGGCATGGTTGTACCTAGTAGACCGAAGTTCTAGTCAGCAGTGCCTTCCAGGATAACACTGCACGCAAGCCTGACCATCACACCAAAGTGGTAAAATAGGTTATGACAAACACACATACAGCCATAAAATCGAATGCAGAAGTGGGCCACAAAGCCACAAACTTAGCTACGCGAATAAGTCACTGTCACCTACTATGAGAGCTACAGACGAACACTCATTTGCTGATGCTTGCACAAGCAGAACCAACCAGGCCTCTGAAAAAGGCAATAGCTTACTGTTTCCTGCCTCTTAACCTACCAAAAATGGACATTTTTTGCATATTTTGTTGAGAGTGCGTTTTATTTTTACTCATGTGTTTTGTACCCAGTTACTTACTTAAGTGGTAGCTGTGCAATTTAGCTCAGATTCAATGGACCTTTCAGATCATTGCTGATGTTAAAGCACTGACTGAAGCTGTACAGAAACTCAGTCTGCCTCGATCTTCTAACTGGCATTATTATATCATCATACGTGATAAAATTACTCGTGTGACTTATCTGTTGTGTCCTGATCAACCTTAGACCTCAGAAAATACAGGTGTTAAAGAACAGTAGTACTGTCCTGAATGAACGACCGTTTGGTTTCGCAGACACTGTTGATCGCATCACCTTGCAATATAATAATATAAAATAGTCTCGGTGACATGTTTATGCTTATTTGTATTGGAACTTTCTGACAATAACAATCCCTTGTACCAACAAATTTATGGGAAATATCTATTCAGCTTCCAGCTAATGATCTTCCCAATGAGTTGATTCACTAGTAACCGCGTGTCATTTCCTGCTACCCATATTTTGACCCTGGTGTTCGCCTTACTGAATTTGGGTAGAGTATAAACAAATTTTTTTATCATGTTAATCGACTGTGATTGGATTTTGAAAGGTGGCTTACGGTGAAAATGGAAAACGAAGCACAGTAACTGCCGTTGAACAAGTAGTCAATTTGGGCTCGTCACTGTTTAAACTAGATAGGTTACGGAAAAACCAAACTTGACAAGCATTACGTAATTTAATTCGTTCACGAATCCTCGTTTTGTTTATCTAATCCCCATAGAGAGCGCATTGTGCAATGTCGAGCACCTGAACAGACACCCGTGGTTATGGTGGGTAACAAGGCTGATCTGGTCGCCGAACGTGAAGTAGCTCCAGAAATGGCACTCCAATTGGCACAAAAGTGGCAAATTCCTTATTTAGAGACTTCCGCCAAAACTCGATTTAACTTAGAAGAGGTGAGCTAACATTGGTTCTGTCACTGTATTCATATTTATCCGAGAACTATTGAAGATTCGATTATGTCATAAATATTGACTAAATCAATGTTTACACTTTACACATTCATGCTGAATAAACTATCTTTCGAGAAAATCGACAAATTCAAATGACGTCCACAGATACGACAATGGAAGTACACACTGTAATTCGCACACCATCATTTTTTAAGTTTGATTGTCCTTCTTCTTTGTCCGACTGTACGGACATATCCAGCACACTGTTTTTATACTGTGCAAGTTAGAACGACGAGAATATACATTAAGATCGTCAGCTGGTTTTGTTGAATCACTACCATTGTTTCCATCTGTGTTAGAACCAAGGCGTTAGACGTAGCTAGTTTAAAGTTCCACAACTGCGTCCCTTATGGAATGATCTAAATTTTCATATCTTGTTTGAAATTGATTGAATGCAAACATTTTAGTCTTATTGCTCTTACAAGTCATTCACGCCAAACGCTTTTACGAAGTGAAAGCCATCTAACATATTTGTTTTTGGTTTACGTGAATTAAAACAAACGGTGCCAGAACTACGGATTCAAAGAACATGCAACTTGTGTTTTATCGGTATTCTGTACTCCTCACACAATCTGAAATACGCGATCCTGCATACGTGACTACGGCTAACCCATTATTAGAACAATCATTAACCACAGCACAGTATTGGAAACGGTTCTCGTACAGCAACAACGTTGACCAGGTAGTTACGTCAATCATATATGTCGCACTTTGAGGAGCGTGCTTCCTTCTCAAACGTGACTGAAACTTAGTTGGTCCAGAGACATGAAGGTGATCATCGTCGTCGTAACTAGCACACGAAACTTGATGACCGCCTAAACACGATCATTTTTGCATGGATTTTTCGTATGTTTGTTTGTACCTTCTGTCTACAACTCACGGCTCTGGTTTTCAAATTGTGATCGATTACCGTGTTTTAATCAGGCAGACGTGATTTTCATCTTACTCATTAGTTCAACCTGTGATGAGACTGAAAGTCTACGGAAGTGAACCAGTTGAAAGACAAATTAACTAGCAGCATTTGTAATTAGATTATTATGACTACAAAACGTATATCAAGTGGTCTACTTCTGAGCAATAATGAGCAGTCTTAAAGTTGGATTTATGTAAATGGGATATTACTCACACTCGATCTCAATCTTTGCATTCGGATAAACTCTTTATACAGTCTGTTTGATTTTATCCCGGATATTTGATGGAATTAACACATCAGATAGTGTCCCTTCTTAGAATAGTGGGATATCGAAACACTGCTCTTAAACAATTTGGGTAGAAAATCGATGGATTACCTATAACCAACTGAGTGATAGTCAACACGATCGTGAGGATCAGAGTCCAAATGTCAACCCGGGGGTAAATTGCGCATGGCTAAGCAGCTCGTGCAACAGCGAAGTCTACACAATGATTGACTAGATTTCATCTTATTCATCGCTTAGTTGATTCAGTTAAATCCGTCATTTTCATGCCTGATCAAACATCATTGAAAGGTAACGCGAAAAATGTTCACAACTATTCGATTGTCTTAGGAGAAACACACAGGTTTTTAAATTTTTTGATCCACCCAGTTTAATTTATTGTGTCCTAATCGTTTGTACTGTTGCGTTCATTTGAACTTTGTGCCCACAGTTAGATCTAACAATATTCTCAGCATACAAAAGACGCACTTGAAATGATCTTTGTTTAACAACTGGAAGTCAGTTGACAAATCAGTCATTCGATGGTTAATAGTGAAAAATCTGCACATTTCACAAGGAACTGAAATGTTGAAAACAAGTGAATTGTCTGAGTTAGAGTCGATTATGTAGACAAAACCAGCCTCAACTAAGAGAATGGAGTTGACTGAAATTACGTGTTAAAGAACAATATCCCTTATCTCACGAACGTCCAATCAGAAAGGGCTATGTTAGCACCGTAGTCTCAAGTTGGTGATATTTGCTCCTAAACGATAATTTTTCGCAGTACTAAAGGACCGTTCGCAAAAAAGTTCAGATGACTTAGTGACTAGTAAATTTAATATCAAATTACATCTGAGACGGTAGAAGTTGAGGAGACAATTATTGGGTCTTGTCAGTTGTTGATCTGTAAGTTTGGATTTCAACCTACAGCCAGCCTCGTTAGTCGAGCAACGTTGGACAGCAAATTGATTTTTTTTGAGGAAGCGTGGGGAAATCTCACTTCATTTCTCGAGGTGCGACTGGATGAAACCATTTAGATTAATTCGAGTCAAGAAGAACTAAGTTGACCAAATAATTGTTTGAGTACGGCCAGAGCACCTACAGCTCACAGTACTTTCGTCCATAATGTGGGAGAACTCGGCCAATTATGAAAAATGGGAGTTTCTCAACTCTTCTTTGGAAAATTTTTCTGAAGACGAAGATCGTTCAGGTAGTACATGATATTCGGCAAGTGACGAACGTACATAATCTGGCTTCTACCAAAGTCGCATATAAACATGTTAATCTGTCATCATCTAAGCGGGCTCTACAGATTAGTCTGTAGAATATAAAGGTTACTCACAGTATTTACACGCCATTCATTGCGCATCTATCAAGTAGCAACTAAAGAATCGAAGCCTAAATAAAAGGGTACAGAAGAAGGCATGGGACGCAAGTATATCAAGAATAGATATTTTGGGGGCATCCTTTCGAAAGCTTGTGTGGCTGCCAAGGATCGTACAGTTAAGTCGTACTCAATAGTACTAATTAATAGTGTGATAATCCATCCACCTAATCACCTGCTTTTTCCCACTGATCCGTGGTAAGTAGCCATTCCATTATGCGTTAACGACTCGTCTGATAACAGTGTTGCCCGTCGGAAAAGAGGTTTCGTGGTGAGGAGGAACAACCAAATATAAAGCGAGTTGTACGCCAGGGCCACCAATACTTGGGAAATACAGGAAACCATGGTTATCTTGTGACTATCTCCTTAGTTAGCTGATCTATCATCTATGAAGATGAGCATGATATTTGTAATCCTTAGATTGCTAAACAGTAACTTCTCTGAGTTCATCAGAGTAAGTTATATACTATGGAACACAGCAGTGCTCGAATGTTGTACGTGACTCTTTTGGTAGGCTATCATCAGAACCAGGGAAGTGACTCATCTAGAATTACTGGAGAGGAAGTGCTCACAGTACTGTTACTACCCATCTAGATGACAGTTTGAATTTGACAGGGAGAAGGTGCCTTTGCTAGAAAGCTATAATGAAAGTGTGTCAAAACATTAACATCTTGATGATACAACTGGTCTTCTTGGGTCATCGAGGCATACCAGTTTCTTATTTCGGCGATTCACTTTGGTTGTCCTCAGTTCAGTGCGATTCATAGAGTACCCATGCATGTTATCTCTTCTAAATCAATCGAGTAGGGTAACACGGAGAAGTATTATGTTCTAGGGACAACGCCCGTGTACACTGTTCAACCGCTATACGAAAGACGCTGGTGAACTTAGTACACTGAACACCATCAGAAAGAAGACGTTAAAATTATCTTGAGTGTAATGAGTCGGCTGCATACATGACTGATCTGCGCGTAGTTTACAGAAGTTACCGCAGTTTCTCCCGATTGAGCGCATTAAGCTGGTGTTACCAAAGAACTAAACAAAATCTGTTAGCCCTACTGACATAATCGTTTTCATATTGGCAACCATTCTGTTTTCGTTTGTGAAGAAACAACCAGAAATAGCAGATCACACTTGCACGCAAGGATTACTTTAAAATATAGAGAAGGCTAGGAGGATCTTTCAGTGTCGATAGCATTTATCGACCCAATCGGTACTAAAGTTCCCCCAAAATGCTAAATCAGGCTTCCAAATCAACCATGTGTGGGAGTAAGGCAACAGAGCCTGAGCCCCACTTATTTCACAGACTTTCAAATACCTAATAATCCTGATTGTGGTGTAAATCCGGACAGTTGTTAGGACATTGAGAAATTGGTATATTGAGTTTAGGACATTTTTCCACATATCTGCTGCCAGGTGGTTCGGAAAAGCTAACAGTAACTTGGCTCGATCATTAAACAGGCAGCAGTAATATTTCTCAAGTTGAACTTGCCGCACGTATCCCAGTTAAAGGTGTTCTAGCATCTGTGAAACAACGTGTGTTTTAGATATTCACAATGAGTTTCCCTGGTAATGCTCCATACCTGCAGAAAGGTCTAAACGAAACAGATCGCCCTGGCGCAGTCCAACAGAGAATAGAGGCAGAGACGTCGTACCGCACTCACAGTACTGCAGCGCCTCGCAATAAGAGGTTTTCTACCTCAGTAAGTGTAGCAAATGTTAATGCACCATGCCGGCTTTAACATATACTGGTAATACTTTGAACAGATGTGACGCCGATAGAGCACACGTCCATTTTCGGATAGCATAGTCATGTTACAGTAATGTCCAATGGGTTGTCTGTGCCATCACTCGATTAGGGTACGTGTCATCGTAAGCCACCATAAATTGGTATGGCACCAGTGCGATGTTCCTTTTTCTAAATTCTGATTTGTTGCGTCAGTGTATTTGCTTGGTTTAGACCGTTGTTGAACAGTACTTCGAAAACGCGTTGGGCCATCTTTAACTGATATCAGTTCACAAAGAACTGCTACTGGGGCGCTTTGAAGTGGAAAAGGCAGGGTTGCTACATCATGCCATGTAGCACTTTATTGTGCACGTGAAACCAATTTTAGCACTATTATTAAAAATGACCATCGCGTGTTTTTTTATCACAAAACGTGTAATATGTAATTCATCGACAAGGCAAACAGAAATACGGAAGAACGCTCAGATCAGCTTCAGTGTTCACTGATGCCAACGCAGATATATATATATATATATATAAGTATTTGGAATCGTATATTTGCACTTGAATTCTTCTCTCCACTGTTCAACCCATTCTAAATACGCAGAGTTTTTGTTAAATACGCATATTCACTCCACCTTTTTACTAACGAAACCTATACTGTGAATCACCGCAAACGTTTCTGATTCGTCCTGTCAACCTCCAATGTTGTCACTAACAAACGATTACTTGTAAGTAGTGTGGCAAATTTTATAATTTAGATGAGGCTCAATTGTGAAAAACCTGGGCTTCAGCCGGATTTGGGCTACCGACAGAAACGGTTTACCTAAATGCGGATAACCGAGTCCAAATGTGAACATTTGAAGCCCTCAGCTCGATTCCATAGGTTAGCTGCTAGAGCGGCTACCGCATTTGAGCATGCTGTTTCTGTTGTTGGTTCGAATCCGGCCAAGATCCAGGTTATTACAATTGAACCTCGTCTGAACAGTTATTTCATAAGCAGTGGGTAATCAGTAAATGAATATTACGGGCGGTGACACTACCGACAAGCTCTAATGAGAGCGAAACTCGAGTCTAATGCATCTGCTGTTCGAAAGGGGCCGACTGGAAAATCTATGGAAATGCGACAGCTGCGGCCAATTGTAGGTAGTGTTTAACTTGAAATTAACGAAATCCCCAACCGCTCATCAGTAATTTAACAGTTTTATCATTTGACTTGAATGAAGCTAAAGAAGAACACAAACCTTGAATACATGAAATTATGGGAGATGATTTTTCGTTCCCGTATGAAGTCTCGTCAGTCACCTCCGCAAAATAACAGAACATCAACGACATTCTTTTCAACGTTTTTGTTGATTCCATGAAATAATAATAATATCGTTATCGGTTCAATCCGCTGAATATCAGTTAAACGACATTTTACCAACCTATTGCAAACATCATCTACAACTGTCCCAAAGTATTTTGAGTTTTAAAATCCATACCAAGACATTCACTCATAATTTTTCTACTCATTTCCTCAACAGGCCTACTTAATGTTGATCAGAGAACTTGTTCGACGCAAGCTGGCTGTCAGGCAACCAACAGAGCAAGTCAGTTCAAGTGGAAGTAGCTGTTGTTGTATTCTGTAAGCTGGATCCGTATTTCTTCATCCTCGCTGTCGTGCGAACGAACTCTATCTACGCTCACACCTACGTTCGAAGAAACCTACACCTCCCGTGGATTACTCATTTGTAACCTCCCCTCAGTGTGCCTTTGATTCGGTTTCAGCGTGGAGTTGAGTGAATAACATACCGATTGAGATTAAAATTTACACATATGTTCCTTCTGCCACTTTCCACCCGTATGGTTCTTGTCTATGGTGCACTTTTGGTAATTACCGATGAATTGCTCCACATTTTCAACTACGTACTTCAACAGTATCAGACTGAGCATTCCGCAGTGCGTAATGTTTAATCATTTTCTCAATTGAATTTTACGGACTATCAGATTACTTATCTTCTTCGGGACAAACCTTCATTGTTTTTTTACCATTTTGTGTCACATCTTTGCCTACTTCTGTATATGTTGAGTGGCTCTGAAGACTGCTCTTATCTCGCTTCTGGTAGTGTTGCGGAATGAGCAAATTTTCCATTCAAGTTTCATGCTGATTTATGCAAGCGTGCAATACACACTTATTGGAAGATGTGAAAACTCCTATATGTATTCTACTATTTCTACTGATTTCATTAAAAGCGTTTAGTTTAGGCCTGACTTTTCAAGCAATATGACCATTACTTAACCGTCGACCTAGCTCAAAGGTCTTACGCCAGAGTCGCGCACGCGCGTGCACATGCCATCAACAAAGAACCGAAAACATCGTATTGTTTTGGTGATGGAGCACTGGGTCTGACCAAGCTTGTTAAGAGTTTTACCGAATTATGTGACCATATTTATTATTCTACCCTGGTTTAGCCAGTAGCAGGTCTGAGTATGAGTACCAAACGATCGCGTTCTCTTACTGGTGCCTGGTTTAGCGAAGAACTTTGTGACCAGGTTGTATTTCTCTCAGCAGTTTTCTTCAGTTTGTCTGGTAGTTATGTTTCATAGGTTACGTTTATAATGGTCACGGAACTTGTGTATCTCAAACAAAAGTACGAGATATTCGAAAGTTCAACTGTAACCGTACATATGTTTTCGTGCGCTATATTCGTTACAGCATTGAACGTCGATGACATCGAATCGGTCTCTTTTTGAGACATTCTGAACAAAACTTTGTTACTGCCTTTTTTAATCCAAAGTATCATGCATCAGTTATTCTTCATTCGCAAATTTCACATGAATCAGACTATTTTGGACATACTCCCGGTCACTTCAAAAGTTGTACGTTGTTCTGAAGTTATTTGAGTAGACGTTTAGCCTATGATTTTGTTTCACGTACCACCAGAAATGACACGATATAACATTAGTCCCTGTTCACCACCCTCTGGGAAGACACCTTAATATTCAGGATGACAATGGACTGAAAAACTTTACTGCGCACGTGAGTTGTTACGAAATACCACAATCAAAACGTCGCCAATAGTTGGATCATGTCAGTTCAACCTTATACAAAAGGACCAGCATAGCCTTCTAGTGATGGATGGCAGCACAATTCACATCGGTACGTTAAGCCTCTAGGCACGGGTCGGAAATCAAAAGTGCCAATCTTCGGTGGGTAATCTGTCATAATTACCCCGGTTACGGACGAACTGTGCCAACTGATGTTGTATGAATATTATGTGAGTGCATGTGGAACAATGTCAACGAACTTAGCGAAGGTATTAGCTGTGAACGACAAAATAGTGGAGAACTCATTTAGTTAAATCCGGTAACAGATGGTTATTGTAGCTTGGAGAAGTTCGACGAAATTGTCAACTGTGCAATCATAAAATGTGTATAAAATGGTACATGATCACACCAAACAACCACATTTCGAGGCATCCATCTAAACAGTGTAGTCTTTTTTAAGCGTGTTTGTCAGAACAGTGTGATTGGTAGACAATAATATGGGTGTTTGTTGACATACCCCCATGGGATTCTGAATTGGTCAGTCCTTCAATGTTTATCCGCCTAGTTCCGAATTGAGCTGGTGTGCCCAAAAAGATAAATCATTGTCTCTTGAGTCCCGACGCCATCTTTGTTCACTCAGTTAGTTATCACTCTTCTACATGTTGAAACTATCGACATGACCAAGTGATTTCACTCACTTTTGTCATGTCCGTCTAGAGTTCCCCTGATTGTATTGACGTCTTCATCGTACACTTTCATTTTGCGTTCACTGGTGCATCTAAATCTGTGACATTTGTTGTTGAAAACGCGCACCTTTTGGCAAACTAGTGTCCTTTTTGTTTAAACTCGCCAGGTACACAGAGTAGAACCAATATGAAGAGACAGCCATGACAGAAGAATGTAAAGATTCTGTCGGCCAGTTTATCTAGGTAAACTGTCCGACGGATTACGTTTAGTTGGTTTAGTTGCCAAGGCCCGTTCGCGGAGTTGGCGATTAATTGTGTCTGACCAGTTACTGTTTTCCCCCGAAGGAACATGTAACCTAGACATTACCCGCATCGGTTGCGTTTGAATGCTACAATTTGTTGTTGTGCATCTGGTAAACTTGTTAACCACTCGCATATGACCAAGTCCAAACCACACTGAGTGTTTGAAACACTGGTTCCCACTGATAAACTTGAAAAAGGCCAATAATAGCGTGTAAGATGTCTTGCGCATTGACATTTCGTTCGCATCTCATCGGTTACTTTTGCGAAATTGACATACAAATTACATAGTGAGGGGGCAAGCAGCTAGGCAAAATCGATCTAGTCATGAGACAGTCAATCAGGTGACTAAAGCGGAAGCAGTAAGATGCAACTGAAGCGCACTGATTATCAACAGCATGAATAAAATTGCTGTGGGTCAAATGGCAGATACGTCGGCAGGACTAGGAGGCACCTTGGCACACGCATCAGCGAACACATACCGAAATGGCTTTTGAATTCGGGAGTCGGTTGTGCCGTCAGTGCCATTACAAAACACCTTTTACAGACCGGACATTCAGTCGACCCAAAGACTGCCTTTAGAGTGTTCTTCAGACCGAAACTTAAACAGGCTCTCAATATTGCGGAAGCTGTCTCAATACATCGGCTGAATCCCACCTTATGCGCCCAGAAACATTTGGTGACTAGTCTTGCGCTATGCTGGTAAAAATGCAACTAGTACTCTTTGATTCCATTTTACCTTCGTATTTTTCTTTTTTCTAAACCCAAACCTTTTAGACCCGTGTATTCTTCTTTATACCATCTAACTATTGTTTAATTCTGTTTGATCCGTATAGATTTTCTAACCCTATCTCACCAATTCCACTTGATCTGTATGGATTTTTGTTTTGTTTCGAACCATCTCTCTCTCTTTGGACTCCTATTAGCCATTTAACCCACAGCAATTTTATTCATGCTCTTGATAATCAGTACGCTTCAGTTGCATCTTACTGGATGTCGAAATCCAAAAAACCATACCATCTGCATACTTTAGCAGAAACCACTCTTTGTAGCTGGACCTGGAATGCACATTGAACGAAAGGGAAAATGGCTGAAGTCACGTAAACTCAGTGTCGAAGGGAGTCTTCTGATCAGTTAGACGTGTACATTTGGAGTAATTCAAAAAATAACCCCTAAACCGATTTGGAGGGATGGTTACGTGTCATGTTCCTTAAGGAGAAGAAAACAGTGCTTCAGTTTTGTTGGGGTTAAAAGCGTTGGTGTACTTTGGAAACCGAAAACGGGTGGTCTTACATTCATCAGCTAAGGAAGACCAAACTGAGTGCGCGAGGCAAGGCGATGTACGACCCCTGAGTCAGTACTAACAATATAAAAAACTGGTGTTATTAGACATGCATGGAGATTTTTCCGAGAACTACTGATGCCATTGTTGTGAAGTCACTCGATCGGAAGTTGAAAGTGCTAGTGTTTGGCGTTGTGGTGATGTTCGTCATCTACAAACTGTCGACAGGTTACGGTACGTGGTTCATAGGAAGAGTTTAAGTTATCGGTCACGTGATCAGCATAGACAACAACATCAGAATGAATAACCCAACCAAGAGCTTTAAAGCACCGAATTCCATTTTTCTTAGTGAATAGGACAGTGTGTTTCCATTCCTTAGCATGCTGGTTTTATCATGTCAGCTACTTTTTAGGAACAATCCGATTTTATGCAAAACAAGACAGAAAGATTGAATAATAGCAATGGGAGGTGTAGGTCAGAAGGTCAGGACTGGGGGAAATCGGCGGTATGAGTTAGTGCTTTTTGTACCCCTAACACTGACTGTCGTTGTTAGTCAACTGGCTTGCACCGGCTGCCAATATTTTTAGGTTGATTTTACGTAATACCCAGGTGAAGAAGTCAATTGGGTCAGTGAAACGACTTTTTGCAAGAGGCATTTTGAAGTCCCTTCATATGAAATAGGTTCTTCCGAGGCTGCCATATCGTGAGGACGATCACACTGATGCTGTGCGCGATAAACTCCAGTGTGCCTTGAACTGGACGTATTCCGTTGATCAACCCAGGAAGTAAGTCACGCTGGCGCGAAGTATATTTTATCCAACTATCCCGTCTCACTTCACCTGTCGTTTATACGGCAGTTATACTGGCATATGAATTGGTGAAACGAACCGGCGTTTGCGCCAGCTAATGGCAAAACCCCTCCCTCGGATGGTTGATTCAGTCACTGATGTGAAATACTAACCAGGTCGTCAAGCGAACCGATATCATGTATGATTACCTGGGAGACAGGTCCTGACAACGGGTTGTAATATCTACCCGACTAACTCCTCCACTACAACTGGCGTTGATCGGTAAACCCCAGTTGACTGTACAACGAAAGCCAGCGTCCAGTAAAAAAAGACATTCGTTCTTGTAATCAACTTAAACTGCTGTTGACCTTCTGACCTACCCCCGTCTATTCCGTGAAGTCGTTGTTGACATACTTCTTGATGCACATATTCAGGTTGGTATTCAGCGAGGAGCTGACACAGTTTGTCATGCTTAAAGTGAAGTGACAGATGTAGTGGTTAGTACGAATGTTTTATGTATTTGTGGTAGACGTTCAACTTCTGGTCGTGGCAAAGCTATGCAGTACTGATGAGTTACAAGAGTGGCCCTCGATTTTAATGCTTCCTCTCGAAAGAAACTGTTTAGAAAGTGTGTATGAATGCGAAAGATGCCGTCAGGTTCTGGTGCCGTTCAGTGTAACTGTGCAATGTTAACCTACCTTGAAACACGATGTCTTGTTAGTCAAATAAAAGCAAGATCTAGTGTAACGAGTACTCCCCTCAGTGTGCTACCCTTGTTAGGGACACATTATCGTTATACCGATCACTGTTCGAAACAGCTCATTAAATTATGTTGGCTGGTTTCACCGTGAAGAGTTGAAGACAGCCTAACAATGGTATGGTCCGAATTACCATTAAAGACTAGTTGCTAAAAAAAAGATGCGTAGGTGGTTTACAACACTCGTGTTAAGATGAGTCTCCAGTTTAATAGGAAAGATAACAATACTGTGTTAACATTGTTACTGAACTTTCCGATAGTGGCTGGTTGAGTATGGAACCAACAATCATTAATGATGGTGCTAGATTTGTCATAATCAAAATTCAACAATTCTCGTCAACCTATCAAATGCCGCGTTTTCCGTAACTGTAAAGAAATAGGAGTTAATGTATACACCTATCTCTGAGTTTGTTTAGGATGAAGATTTGTAGGGCGTAACAAGTAACACAGCGATGTTCATGCAGCTATCTCAGTTTATGGTTCACAGTGTAACTCTCTGTGTCTCTAAGTATGTTTAAATTTGGTATTTACTAAGTAAAACCTAGATGCACCGAATTAACTATCCATGCCTCCACGACGATTTCGGTGTAAGCTTGATTGTCCGTAAGACAAGATTGGAGGCATACTGTATGTCCGACATTATTTTCACTAACCAAATGCAGCCTAGCCTCTCTCAGCCTAATTTCTTCTATATTTTAACGTTTTCGGAAGTAAGACAGCGTTAGTTAATTCGGTTTTCTTGTTGACTATAAAAAACATTTTCTGGTAACTAAAACAGGAGTAAACAAACTTGATGTGAGCACACATGAACCAAATCCGAACCGACAGTCTTCCTTTGTTACGAAACCGGAGAGCTTCAGTGTGTTGATTACTTTGTTGACTTCATTGTGGCATACGCGCTGTTGATTATGCAACTCAGTCTATTCGTTATTCATCCCGTGAAACTTTCACTTATAAAAGAAACTGGAATAAACGGTGGTTTCCTTTTGTTTTTCCCGTCGTCGGCCTTGTTGACCTTGCATCGTGCCCCTGAAAACGATACTACCTGCGTTACCCTAAGTGTGAATTGTTTTTCTATAAGTTTAGGCTGATTGATTAAAGGCCTAACTGACGAAAAACTTTTACACTAACTAAGTCTCAGTAATACCGGAGGCTGTAGTAACGCATTTCCGGTATTACTGGTCTTCACAAGGTTAGGCTTTGTAATAACGGTAGATAGTTTCTTGTTGTATGCTGTAATTAACAATCGTGTGACCCCAAGAATGAGCACCAACTATTCACCTTAAGACTCCACACCTCACTGAAATGGATCCAGAAAACTGAACGCAGTGAACCTGAAGATGTGCATTGTGAAAATCGACAAAACTTATTGTACAATCACGGACTGATTTATTGGGCTGATTTTCAAACTACAGTATTAATGGAGCAGCCAAAAAGTCATATACTTGCTAAAGTTGAAGTCACCATGAATATTTTGGAAGGAAACTTGTTTTTGGCTAGTCTGTTGTTGCTGTTGAAGGGATTTCATTCCATACCGAAAACAAAGGATTTCAAGAAAAAAAACGTAAACTTAAGAAAATCGTCGAAAACATCTAAAACTGTCTTCCAAAAGAACTGCGACTAATATGAGAGTCGAAGATTACTTTTAATCTTGACTGCACCAAACTTTCATGAAGGATGGCTGGATTTTGGAACGGTACCAAGGATCACCTTGACTAGTGAGCACGATTTCAACGAACGCATCCAGCCTGACAGATGTCACACTCAGGCGGAGTTCAAAAACAAAACAAACACAGAAACAACAGATAAAATATTCACAGAATGCACCGCGTAAACACTGTCACCATTTTTACAGTCACAGTGTTCGGAGATAAACCTATCACTTCGGTGTGGAAATGAAATCCAACAAGTCAGTCTGTTTAGGTGACCGACTGATGAGACTCGAATGATTTTTCTCAGTGCGTAGTCTCACCAGGGTATTTTAGAACAGTTCAGGATGTGGCGAGTGGGAGCTATACGTGATGTTAAAACGTGACCTCAATAAGAGCACCGTTTGGCGGAACAAGGGGAGTGCGTCTGTCTAAAACAGTTGCTTAAAATGTACGCTGTCCTAATCTGCCTGAACATCGCAGACGAACGGCAAATAACGTGAGTGAGCTCTAGTATGATGTGCCGTGTTTTAAAGCTATCATGACGCTGTTGATGAAAAGGGGATTTTTAGTCTGATTCACTTGTCCGAAATTCCAAAACCTTACGAGATAAATAAGTCAAGCAATGTGGGAAGCAGGTCATGAGAGAATAGACCACATAAATTCTGTAAGTCTGACCAGCCCATCCATCCACTTCCGGATATTGATGAAAAGCAACTGGTCACGATCATTTCTTATCCTTTTATTCCTACTTATTTGCACGACTTCCACTTTAAGATGTTCCAACTTTCATCTTTCCTTGATTTTATGCCAGTTTAAGATGTTCCAGCGGGATACTTTGGTAATGTTTCATATTTCCACGGCAGTTCAGTGTAAGCTGATCACACTTGCTCAGTAAGCTGAGGAAAGTAAGAAGAAACGCCATAACAGCGTTGAAACCCTGTGAAGGTTTACACAATGGAGCGTTCTGTTGTAGTTGGGCACTGGAAGCCAATTGCATGTCACTTAAACTTTGATGTGTTCATTGGGTCTGACTGTTTGTTTAAAAACTTGCCGAGTCAGAACCCCCTCTTCACTACCCAGTGTACTTCAGCATATTCCGTGATCCACTGACACTTGCTGACTCATCTGGATTACAGAATATGTTATGGAGTGGGTGAAACAATTTTGCGCCCACTGTGTTCGTTCACATACGTACCATTTTATCCGTTCGTTAAATTGCTGTCAGAACTCTTATTTTTATTGAACAACCGCATTCACAACCTTCAACCTACTATCTAAACGTTGACAACCAGGGACTATATACATTTTTCTTGTCACCACCTCATAGATCCACTAATTCGGGTAATCAGTATGCCTGGTCTGTTATTGCTAGTGTTAGTGACCATCAAGTGTTTTCAGTCCCTTCTACGTCGCTCATTCGGACACCACTGTCATTTCTGTTACAGCGGTCTACATTGGAATGAAAAAAATCACTCTCCCACTGGCTAGTATCTGATACAATATCTGCAGGTAACTGTCATTCACATCTGGGCGGGAACTTAAAATAAACCGCACTGGGCTTCTTTACACTGATGGGGAACATGAACTATAAAAATATCCCGTTACTGGGCGATATATTTGATTATGTTACGCACTACTGTGTAACCGTTAGTAGCACAGATTATCCAGTTGTTTTTTGTCGTACACGCTTAGAAACATCTCGATGACCGTTATGACATAAGAGTTTAAGTGGAACCCAGCTATCAGAACAAATGTTGAAAGATAGTTGTTAAGTTGTATGACCACATCGAGGTCTCATATACATCATTATTGGATAGTGTCACTGTATCTCTTTTGGCTGATACGAAAGAACATTTGTTAACCTTCCACATACAGCCAGAATCGCCTCGGAAGGTAGCTACCAAATACAGGTCGTAGTCCAGGAAAGTTTATGTTAAATCAGTGATGATAAAATGGAGGTTGATAAGTTTGTAGAATCAATTTTATTACATTACTTATCAATTCATTCCGAATAGTCAGGTTTGTGACTCTATTTGAAGAAGACGAAAAACTCGCGATGCAATTACCTTAAGTGTAACCTTTGTTCGTTTGGATAGGACATATTTCGCTGTAAAAAATTTTCCGACCAAATATGATTGATTACGATTCACTGAAGGTTTGATTACTAGTTAAATGCACAAATCTTAACATATATATATATAACTATGTAAGTCATCAGTGAGTACTTAGGAATTTTGATGAAATAGATTGAAAACTACCGCCATTTTTTTGCAGTTTGTGCATCGAATAAGAAGTTTTAGCGTTAAACTTTAGTCTCTTTTTTAGCCGATCTTAGCAACAGTGTGTATTCTTGTCCTGAAGAGACGTTGGTATTTAGTCTAAAAGCATGCGAAGGCAACGATCTGGTTTCAACAACGGCTATCTTCAGTATGATCAAAGACTTGCAGTTGCCGAGAAACCTGGCATGTTATTCTGTGGACAACAACCTAAACATAACTTTATACCGCGTAAAAATCCCCAGCGTAGTCATGAAAAATACAGTGTAGCGAACAAGCTCGTTTTCAGTGATTCATTATCAGGCTAAATACATCACATTTATATCACATTTTACAAGGGGATCATGTTTAACCCACCCCTGTGCGTCCAGAAACGTTTTGTTCAGACTTTGGATCTGTCTTGGCCATCCCCCCACCCTGTTAGCCTGTCAAGAACCACTGTTCAAGTGGGTACTTGATGCAGTATGACATTCAGTTGACTGACTTCATAAACCACCCGTCCATGTTTACCCCCTTCATGATCCCCTTGTAAAATGTGATATAAATGTGATGTATTTAGCCTGATGATGAATCATTGAAAACGAGCTTGTTCGCCACACTGTATTTTTCATAACTTTATACCTAAAATCTCCGGGGCAAAGGTAAACTTGTTTGTTCTCATCTCGTACTTAGGAAGTAAAAACCAAGGCGTAATAATGTAATTTTATGATAACAACTCTAAATTACATGTAAGTATCAGAATAGTCAAAGAAGGTTTTCTAAGTGATAGTGAGCTAAGTTTACTCCCAGTTAGAAAGTATTTTCAACAAATATTCGAAGATTTATTGTGAATCTTCAGATTATCAAATTTATTAAACATTCTTCTTCTTTACTTAATGCTGATCTAGTAAGTACAGTTGTGAAAGTTCTGGTTTTCTTCAGGACTATTTAGACTATCCCAGTCTAGACATTGTGTTGTAGCACCTGAAAAACAAATAGCGCACAGAGACCCAGTTAAGTTCATGGAATCATCAGTAGATCATCACAAAGTCAAAATATTCTTTTTTGGCATTAATCTTGCCTGAGAATATTCAGCTTAACAGTATACACACATATTAACATACAAACATATCAATTTGTTACTAATCTATCCTATTTTTCTTCTCTCCTCCTATGCAAGGTTTGCTTTTATCTTCTTTGTGATTGTGTGACAGTTAAGCATCAATGTGAACCATTGATGTATTGCTGTCTATGATGATGATAGATAAAGAGAAACTGCCAGTTCGAGTTAAATGTGAAACAGATAGGTGGCGTTAATTTTATACCTGTTTTAAATCCGGCGGCAAACAAAGAGGGAAAGTTTCCTGTAAGTTATGATCTAAATAAGTTCAATCATTATAAGGTTTCAGGTTGCCCTTCAAATTTTAGAGAAAATACAGCATGTTTGATCGATGTGAATCGAATTCATTCCCAATTTTTACATCTAAGGTAATAATCAGCTAAACAAAGATGTGTTTGTGTGTGTTTGTTTGTGCTAGGCTACAGTGTTGGTGACGTGCAACTAGTTTGTCATCCCATTAAAGTTGAGCAACTATTATGCACGCGCAGAAGATTTTTGGTTTATTTTCAAAATATTTATCGTCAAACTTAACTGGTTTCACGCGTTTGACAGCTAGATAAGAACACATAAACATTTAACTTTGAAGTATACACCCACACACGCATATATGCACTTTGAATGCAGTCCATCACTAGCTTTTATTGGCTTGCCACATATCAACAATACGTATGCACATGTATCCCAAGGAAAGAAGAGTGTTACTGGATGTACAGCGGAATTTATGATCGCCTGTAAACAATTCAGTCGAGGCCCGGACGTAATCCTAGCTGGGGAGTGGTAGTCTTAAGTTCTACAGACATTAATGTAGAGATGATGTGGAACACGAACGCAAACGGATACTGGGAAATTGGTACTGGGGTACAAGATTTGGTAACCATTCCACTCCGTCGAACACGGCCCAACCCTGGTCTTGCGTCAACAAATTCAATGGCGAGGATATACTCTGTGTAGGTGTGTGTGCGTTTGATCGTGTGAATAAACGGAGTCGAGGCTGGTTCCGTCGTCATTCGCCCGAGGCAACAGTCAAACGTTGAAGTTAATTAAAATTATATACTTGACTGTTTTACTTCGTAATAAATAATTTGGATTCAGCGGGAAATAAAACTATCAAACGGTTGCTGCATGGCCTGCTAAGAAGCTGTTAAAAGGCTTGGAACTGTAGATGATGTGCACACAACCGATCGTAGCAGAAGGAGTGGGAGTGGTCATCGCAAAAAAGGGAGCGTGTTGTATTAAACTTCGCAGGGTGGTGATTATGTTGGTGTTTTGTTAATGATTGTGGTGTTACTCCTAGTAGTGGTCATAATATCACAAGTAAAGCAGACAGGCCATAAAATTCAGTTGAGAGTATCAGAAGATGAATGGCCCCATTCTGTCAATCCAGCTCGCCTCTAACCAGGTCTGTTCAAGTGGATGTTATGTGAAATGAATGCGAACGGAAATTTTTAACAGATGTAGGTATGTATGCTACGAAAATAAAGACAGTTTTTCTGCTAGTATACCTGACAGCAATTGTTTTGTGAAACGTGTGATTATTTGTGATTATCCGATGACGAATTTGCGATTGGTTTTGGGTTGGTTTGGCAGGTAAAGGATGTAAAACAACCGCACAGTACATACCAAAACTAATCGTGGCCATGGCATATGTTCATTTGTTTCGATTTAAATTAAGATAAACGTCATCTTATCAGTAGACCTCTAAATCAATTTGGCGAGAAAATCACTATTGATTTGGTGGATGAAACTCGCTTGTAAATCATGCTCGAAGAAGTTAGCTTTTTGTTCAGCAGAAAGCCTTCACGAACTGTTTACTGAACAGGAGGCACAACGAACGAAATCTTACAATGAAAATGAAGATTCCCAAATCAACTTGTTGTCAGGAGAAAATGAACGAAAATCATCCATTGTACGATTATGACTGTCGGGGAGAAATTTGCCAGACAGTTACTTATTTGCCTCTAAACCTCCACTGTTAAGTGTCACATATTAAAACAGATATCCGTAAAAACCCACCTTATCGACTGACCTTCAATCAGTCCAAGCAACTGAACGTGAGAATTCTGTTGGACAACATATTATACTTTGTTTGGTTAGATAGTTATGGATTAATAATAATAACAAATAAAATCTTGTTCACCCCGAACACCCAACAGACTTGATGGTGAAGGTTCAATTTCTACATTATACTGCACTGTTTTTGCAAACCAGCAGTTACTGATTCCCTGGAGTATGAAAGCAGACTATCTGATTCTCACATCAAAACCTTGGTTCAGTCTGTTCGTGACACACTAAGTGAAACGAGTCGAACCCATGATGTGAATCCCTATTCCATTCAGAACAGGTATTTCAACAGGCATCCTATGAAACGAAATACCAGACTTTAGTCGTTAAAACCTGTCAGTAGCGCAAATCCTTCCTCTGGTCAGAAGCTGAACTCCGATTCATGCGCAACTGAAACAAGCAAGCTCACTGTTAGTACACTTAATTCTCATTAGCCATGATCGAATCGTCGCACCAAAACCATTAGTCATCGTCGTCTACAGGTGATGCTCAGGTTTCGTGTGGAAACACATTGGCTGTCCTGTTACCTGTAATCGATAATTTCGTCATCCCATTTTTTGAGTCACTTTACAATCTCTCGAACAATGTTTACATTACTGCTGAGTTGTTGAAGATCTTGACGGTCACATACTCCGTATAACTCACGCTCAATCACAGATTTCATACATAGTTATTGGGATGGTATTTTCTTTTGAAACCCACAATCATAATTGTCTTTCGTACAAAATTGCCACCTTTAGCTTTCCCCGTTCTTTCATCGTTTGTAGTATGTCAAAGTGCCCCGATAAGATAAAAACTAATCGGAAATGAGTCAGCCAATGTAAAGAAAGTGTATCTCAACAATTATTAAAATAATATATTTTTTAAACCTATCAAAAGAAATGCTGAAATGGATATGAAGCAGGTTACTTAAAGATATTCTATTCACAGGAGCAGATTCTTGTAAACCACTTCAATTTTGTCTTAATCGGCTGCTGCAAACAGTTTGCGACCGATCCATGGGCTATCCATCAATCACCGGGTAAGTTTAGGGTTGAATTGGTGGTGATGTTGAGGGAGTTAGAAGACTGAGTGTGTGTGCATTCGTGATTCTGTTCCACCACCTCCTCCTGCTCCTGTCAAACTGTATGTCCGTTCTATTCAAGTGTTCCATGTTTCAAATGAAGTGGCATGGACAAGCGTTGTAATTAAGACACTTGGTTGACCGTGGTAGTGGCGTACACACTCACTGATGTGGAGATCGTCGAGCATTGCCGCGGAATCGGATGTGGTAACAATTGACACTTGAAAGTTGACATACATTCCAACAGCAACAGATACTGCATGCCGCGTATGCAATTAAGTAATGAGTGTTCGTGTTTGGAACGACAATAGGGTGGCATGATCGAGGAAGCTGGGGTATAAACTTTACGAACCCTACTGAGTAAAATAATGGATTCATTTTCAGTTGAAATTATTGATAGGGTTTGTGTGTTTAATTAGATAGGTCAGTAAACAAGCCAAAGGGCATCAGTTTTGGGTACTGCTCCTTTACCAAGGCTAGTGAAGCAAAAGGAATTTGTCGTTTTCCAACCAAATATGTGGCTTTTTCTAGTAGTATTGTTGTTTTGAACAATTCTAGACAACTAATAATTTGCAGGGAATGTCTTATGATTTCACAGCAAGCACTGTGGAAATTAGAGTCCTGTTACCAAGCTTGTGGTGTGGTAAAATTGCTGAATTAACGAATTTGGTAGCTCAGGATAACGGTCTAACTTTCCCGTTGGTCACCGAACTTCTCATTTACAGTGCAAACGTTCTATAGTCACTCGAACTGATATTTTCATTGCGTATGTATCTGGCCACGGCGATTCGAGGTGGATCTATAATCCAGTGCATTGATGGTATCATCTCGATCGGTGATGAAACGCTTGCGGTCAAAATGTCAAGTCCGACAAGATTTCGCTCGGTCTCGGTCATTAGAAGTGTTGAATCCAACCGGGATAAGAAAAACGATGGTTGGGACATTATTTCGCAAATTAACTGTATACCATCAGACGAAATCCGATGTGAATCACTGAAGTACATGAAGTTTAATACACACTTATCAAATTCTCCAGTCCATCCGTAGAATATGGCTAGGCCGGGCCGATGTTTTCATGCCTAACAGAAACTACATAAGAAAGTTTCCATTAACCTAGACTGATGTGTTCAAATACATTTGTCTGGTAATCAATTGTAAAGTATATAGTTTCACTTTCAGTTCTGAAATGTTCCAAGTGTGACATAGACATATTTACAGCTGTATCCATGGCTCAACCTCCTTCCTAGGTGCTAAGAATTCACAATACTATCTAGTTTACTTCACTACTTACGGGCGCACCTGAATAATATACAAGACAAAATGTTCTTCCAGTTTTTCGTTATGGTTGTTTATGAGCAGCCTACCAGTCAACATATTGAGGGAACGACGAAGTCTGTCTTGAGAGCACGAATCCAGATATCACAGAATAAGTTTCAGTCGGTTTGTCAACGGCTATTCAGCGAGTAGTTAATATACTCAACTGTGGTTTTCAAAAAAGGTTGACTAGAGTAAACCTACATCGAGTGTGTTATGCATGTGTGTGGATCTAATGTATCCAAAAATTATAACTGTCTATCGGAATCGCTTATGTCAATTTCCGTCAGAAAATTTTGATATTATTGTGTGCAAAAGCATACTACGTATATTACCTACATATGACACTTAATAAAGAGGAAAACTTGCTGCAGTATGAGAAGTAAAAGGCACTGTGTGGGGCGATGAAATAGAAAAATGCAGATGGAGAGGGCAAAGTATACCGGCGCACACAGAGATTTGCAGCATGGGCGCCACTAACTCTTATTCTATCAAACAGCGTTCTCAAACAAAACTATTCAACGTCTTTGGAACACAGCCTGAAAGCTAGGAACACCGTACTGAGACAAATTTCAATGTGAATATCTCCATACCCCGAAACCGAGTCACACACATACACACCCATCAAACTGTCGCTTCCAGCCTAACTCAGACCCGCAAACAAGGCACGATATGGTAGGCTTTTAGTTGGCATTCGCAAGATGTGAACAAACCAACGAAACTTGTGCGACAAGATCAATATGCTCGAGGGTCGACAGAGTTTATCCGTTCCGAAGACACAGCAGCGAACTCTGACATTGCTGACATGGTGTTCGAACCACAGTTCCTTAGTCCTTCGGTGATACTGATAATTGAGAATGCGTAATCTATGAACGTCCTCCACGCGAAAGGACCACGTTTCGAAGTCATGTAATAGGACTGCCCTTACAATGGCCTTGTACACTCTGCCTTTCACAAAAAGACAGATCAGTCTTACGTTGCGGATGGCATAAGTAGAATAACATCACCTGGGTCATTGATATACGATCTGTTGCCTTAACAAACATTCTACCAGTATTGGTGCAGCCTCCAAGGCAAGTAAACTTCTCAGCTATCTCCAGCGACTCATCATTAAAAGCTGGAGTAGGACCAGAATCCTACCAATCTTGCAACAGTACTTTATATTTATTGTGCTCAATGGTCACACCAAACTAACGAACTGAAACTTCTATACCTGTCTATCTAAGAGGTTCTAGGCTCCCTGTGAACCCTCACAGAGCAGAATGATTTCCTCTGCACATTGTCTATCCCTCGAAGTTGAGCGCCTGGGGTCATTTCCATACCATCGTATTCGCAGTCTGTCAGGGCACACTCTAGGATATCCTCTACCCTAAAGCTGATTAGGGAGGGAGAAGCTGGACAACACTGTCGCACCCGACTTAAAATGCTAAAGGTCGGCGATGGGTTGACATAGTCCATAACCCTGCCAGAGGTATGACAGCAAACTGTGTTCCGGATGTTCACATGCTTCTGTTCCTCGATAGACAGTCCCAAATTGTGGCTCTGTCACCTAGATAAAAGGCCCCCCAAAGTCCAAACGACAAACGTCGGCGGAGTTCAGGCATCTGGCACAAAGTGGAGGTGTGAACACTGCAGCAACAGGTAGGGCGAAACCCAGCTTGCTCCTCACGGATATGTCATCCGCTAGCTTTGCTTTGTCTACGAAGTGCAATGACTGCGGGGAACTTCAACTTCCCCTGGTGATTTGTACACGAAATATGCGAACACTTTTTCAGAATGGTGACGATGTTAGCCAAACGTCAGTTATTTGGAAGGACTGCACTGATCCAGAGTTTCCGTAGCAAAACCATCAACTCTTTAGCTGGCTGGACCTCCATCTACCAAACTGGCAAAAGAGAGTTTGTTTAAGCCGGGCGCCCTGTTAATTCTCAGGAACGTGAGACATGTTTCCTAAGGCGGAGAAACGTCAACGGACTAATGGGCACAAGCAGAGCCGGATGGCATAGTCAGCGGCGTAGCTGGTCAGTTGAATTTCTGCTGGAAGTGCTAAGCCTAGCCCCCTAAGCGTCATTGCGGATTATCATTGACTTTCCAAATTACCTCGCTCACACCTGGTGTCTTGCTACCCACTGCTGGGGTATGCTGGAAGGGTTTTCGTGAGTTCCAGTAGCAGCGGCTCGTTCCATCTCGTCGACACGTTGTGTCCGCCAGGCCTTAGGATTCTTTCGCAGTAGCTTCCGGAATTCTATGCTAGTAGCCTTTAGGACCGAGTTATGTTGGCTGCTTGATGGGGTATTTTGGCCGGCGTCAAGAGGTTCCAGTGATCACGTAGAAACCCGATGGTTGGCAGCTGTACGAACAGTAGTGCCACACGAGGCAGTACTGCGAAGATGCACTGCATGCCACATATGTACCCATATGTTTCAAGATCGTCTGATGGGTGCGGTCCTAAACTAGATGCATGCACACTGTCGTTGATACAGAGCGCTTGCGTCCCTGCCAGCTTAGATACGTCAGTTTGCAGTTGATGACGATGTGGTCTCCCACCAGGGCGCAAAGTAAACTTGGTACATACCAGTGCATGATCGGTATCTATGCAAAGGTTTCAAGTTGACTTGTAATCTTGGAAACAACGGCGTCATCGACAGGTGGCGGTTATGTGATCAATATTTATCCACGACGGACTCGGTAATGGAGGGCGCCAGGAGGTGCGCTGACGCCTAGAACTTCGAACTTAGTACTTGTCAAAACAGATCGCTATCCGCACAGAGTTACAACACCTGTTGTTTGTCTGACGCGTACCGTACGAGTATGAGACCTAAGTTACGCTGGTTAGCGTTTAGCCTACCTACTTGAACGTCCAAATATCCAACCGGAGTGCAAAAGGTTAGTGACCCGGTCAGAATACTCATTTTTGATTGCGTCTGAACTATAGTCTGTAGGGCATATGCTACAGCAATTGAGAGACAGCGCTTGTGATGGACTCCCCTCTACTCTCTAACCGTACTTTCGAGTCTGACAGCTCGAAACAGTCGCTGATGGGTATCAATTCAAGCAGCACTTTCTCTGTATATGAGATTATGACCACTCTGACGCTGGCTTGTTCGGTGGTTTAAAACGCAGGGTCCTGAGGCAAACGCACAGTGTACGCTCATGGTGAAGCGACTGACGAAGATTAATGTTGTAAAACTGAGCTAGAATTCTAAGGCCGTGTTTCGGTAAGACAACGGATCTTGATGACGAGGGTCTCCAAAGTATGTGCAGGAACTGCCTGCTAACCTATTTGTACAAGTGATCCAGCATTAAAGGTCGCAGGCTCAAATGATGTTCGCGGCAAGTAGGGATTTATGTCCGTCAGGCGAAGGAACCTTGATATTTGGCACATTACTCTTATGGCCATGACTTCCGCGGCTTACAGCAAATGAGGCATGTCTTTGGTGTGTTTCTGAAAACGAGACTTGAGGATCACTAAATAGAGAGTTACTTAACGAAAAAACGAAAATTGAGGATGATTGGTTTGTTGCTGAAAAATGTGACGCGTGAAATAAGCCGGCGGTCAGCAGCTCGGCCACAGTTACTATAGCAGAATTACACAAACATCATAACTGGCATACTTTCATTAGTTTATAGCTGTGTGAGTAGAATACTTCCCGAATGCCCGGCAGAAGAAATGAATTGACTTGAACAGCTTTCCTTAAAGCCTTCGATTCTAAGGAAACCTAATTCACAAGGCAGCGGAACGAAGCACGGAGTTTGCAGTCTGTTGGCGGTTGATGATCAGTAGCAGATTGGTGCATATGCTCTTCCTATTTTGTCCATCCATCCGAGATACCAAATGCACCCAGCAGGAGACTGCGACAGAAGCGGTGTAACAGTTAGAGGATTTACCAAAACAGTCGGATCCGGTGTAGTAGATCTATCCAACCAGGGAGTCAAAAACTGACAGGGCTTTTGCAACGCTTGCTTCCTGTTGCCAGGATCCGGTGACCAAGCTAGTTGGTATACCTTCGTTCAGTATACCCGGCACACCTTACGTACTGTTGAAGCCAGTGATCACTAAAGTAATTTGTATGTTTTCTTCGGGGTTTGTCCATGGTTGACTGAGAGTGTGGATATCCGTACGTCATGCGGACAACACTCCCAACGGACAGTCTGCAGTCCCGGAGCCCACGTACTCCTACTGCGACGTCTGAGACTCTTTTGTGGTGGGCCAACATACGCCATGTTACAGTACCTCCAAACAGCTTATGTGGCCATTTATAGGAGACCCGGCAGTCAACATTTAATCTACCACGTTCTAGGATTGCCACCACACATTGTGCGGGACTGCTTATTTGTCGTGAGAACCTCGCTTATCTCGTGGTTAGCTATCAGCGTAAAGCCGTTTCTCAATTAGCAGTTTGGACAGACGCCCGCTTAAGTTAACCTAGACCAGCCGTCTATCCGGGTACCGAGCAGATGAGCCTTAGTTGAAAAGGAGGCATCTAATTTTTATGAAATAAAAAATTGAGTAATTATAAATTCTTTCAATTTGGTAGAAAACTAACCCACTATGGCAGTAAACGAGCACATAGGCGATAAACATTTAGTGTATATTTACTCACTTTCAAGGAGTACTAGTTTAAACATATGGCCTACTAGTGATTCATTTAAATGTACAGGATGCGGTCCATCCTGACTTTCAAACGGAAGTCATATATGTTCGACTTTCTTTATGCAATTGTAAACACATCAGCGGCCTTGTCTCTCAAGTCCCAGATTCACGAATTACCACATGACAAACGATAAAAGACTGACAAACAACTAATGGAAGGTGTTCATAGAAAGCGTCAAAAGACAGTTTGTAAACACTTGCAATTAACGCATAAATGCTTCTTTCCACTTCTTGCAGTTCACACTGAACTGGTTTGTCTGGAAAGTAGAGGTCAACTTAAACAAACGACAGGCCGCCTACGATGTTTGTTTAAAATAGCCGAAAAAGTTGTCATTAATGCAGCGGAAGGTTTGAGACATGTCTGGGTTAGTTCAACAGTTGATAGAAGCTTTATGTACAGCCCGATGTCTTGTTAAACCATTTAGACCAGCGGGCAAAAGATATCTTGTTTACCACATTGTCAAGGATTAAAATCACCTGTCAGAGAATCAACCTGGGAAAACACTGTTTAGTCTGACGTGGTCTAGTCATCTATTTTCAAATAAAATGATCCCACTGAGTCTAAATTCCAGTTTGTAAGTCCTGACCCCTGACTAAATTCATGATTTCGCTCATCGTGACTACATCGAAAAGATAATGTTTTACCTATCGTCAGTTGCAATCAAGTTCATACAAGTCATCTGTTAAGATCGTCACACGCCTGTCGACTCTGTGGAGGGGGAAACCGGTACACCACGAAACAAAACGCTGGTTTTAGGACCCGATCTGTGAAACAAAACTTCTTCGTGCTGCACATTCGGTCCTATGGGCCTCATTTGAGACGTGGTAGACAAAAGCAATTAGCGTCAGATTGATCGAAATTTCCACGCACAAGTTCGTTGACAACACTAACTGGTCATAAGACGGGTTTTATATGTTCAAGTTACAGATTGTAAACAAGTGATGCCAACTGGGGATTGGAATCAGATGCAAAATGTCATTGATTCGTTATCAGTTTAGTATAGAACCAGACGGTACTGTTTATAACAGATTGCAATTCAGGTGATGAGCGTTTACCAAATCTTTGATGAAAGGTTGAATTAACAGAGTTCGTTTTCATATGAGCAACTTTTAAGTTTGAATAAGCAAGATGTAAATGATTAGTAACTACTGGTAATATGTCATTATTACTTCAGGCATATTGACGCCATCTGCTGGCTGTTCAGCGACAGTTGCTATCCGAAAAACGACTGAACTACTAAGGCTCATAAATGTGTGTGGGGCAGCCCAGCTAGCCTCAAAAACTCCCTCGTGTCAAAAATGGGTTTCCGGGACATTTTATTACTAGAACTAACTGGGAATTAGTAAGAGTGTAGAACATCATTGCATAAGCTTTGATGAGCATCCGCATCTAGTCAGATCAAATGGCGAATCGTTGTGATACAAATCAAACACATTTACTACATTGGTTTCATAGGGACTATGCTTGACATGTTTTATGTATACTTCTATGTGACACGACGGTTGACTTTAGTGCGTGAATGAGCCGTGCTAGTAATTCAATCAAGTCAAACTACTTGCATGTTCATTGTCCTCGCCAAGCCTCTACTGGGACGAACTATCATGTGAGACTCGGCAATTTGGATAGGGGCAAGCAATGAACATAACTACGGGCACCTAATCCCTTCCCGTCACCGACTCGAGATAATGCATGATTTGTAACCTTCGCATAAATACATGCTCATTGGTACAGACGACGCCAAAGATATGCAGTCTTGGCTTATCTACATCTTTATATGACCTAAACACCGTCCGGTCCTGCACACAATCATCAAACTGTGATAAAATTCGAACGGTTGGATGTCGTTCACTTGGCCGACCACTCCTCACCCCTACTTCTACTCTGCTCCAACTCCTAGCGCATTTTGTGTTCGTGATAGAAACCATGTTTGGAATTTAGTGGTCGTATAGGACCTTATCGGACAGACTGCAGCCTCAGAAACAACTTCGAATTGGCGCCATGTTAGACAAACAACAGCAATGTAACTTTTACCCGTACACCTCCACCACCCTCATCAATTGTAACACCACCAGCACGAGGCAAAACAGCGACGACAGTGCATTCGGTTGGCCAATTATCCGTACCGTCAACCTTGCTGATTATGGTTGCGCATGTGTACAAATATAGACGTGTTTGTAAATGTGCGCGTTTGGTTCTCGCTATGTAGTTTATTTAAATATTGCCTTGGCGGTGTTTCAGTTATAACTGCCGCCAATGCCATCACTAGCGGCACTAGGGTTGCGCTTTTTTGTGCGCCCAGTTGGCAAACGGTTTTTACGCATGTACACACATCTACATACAAATACGCATACGCCATACATACATGAATAGCTTATGACCCAGTTCTTGATCAAACCAGTTAAACCCATCGGTAACTCGGCGGTCCTCCTTACTCGATCTTAGGCTGCTTGCTCGTTTGCTTCGATGTTTGTTTGTTTGTTTGTGTGCTGTTTTCCGTGTCTATACGGCTAAACGTCGACTTACTGGTTGGCTGCCTGCATGACTGGTTGGTGGTAAACGACAATCAGCAAAGAGAAGGAGGAGGAGGAGCAAACCGAACCGAATGATAATGAATTACGAGTGCGTTGCGATAGTGCGGTTCTGTGTGAAGAACAGACGGACGGATGGATAGTTCGATGAATTGGTGAATAACGGTGTTCCCACGCGGCTTGCTAATTAAAATAATTGCTGGCACAAACATAGGTGTGTAAACCTATGCATCGGGACGCATGTGTGTGTGTGTGTGTTCGCGCAAACACGTTTATATATGTGTACATATACACACATCAAACCCATAAATTCCGGCTTTAACCCAGAACTTGGAACAGCTATTACAAGTAGATGACACTCGAGTGAATAGTGGTCCGCCGTATAATGTACATCCATAAACTCTGACTGACCGAATTTGCAACTCCCTGCTGACTAACTGTTGGGCCTACCAGCGCGGGGGTGATCCAGTGAACGTTATGTCCACTTTGTTTCGAAGGTTGTATGGAGAGCTGAAAACATGGAGTAGAAACAATTGTGGCTGCAGTCTCAAAAACTGAGTAACCGCTGATTACAAATGAGCAACCGAGAGGTTTCATCGTGAACTAAATCGGACACCACCTTATCAGAAACGAGACTTCTTATCCGTGCAAACATTTCAACTGACCTTTTTTGAAAAGAGGCACTAGGCACAGTTTACTCTTGTTAGAAATCACCAGGAGTGCCTATCCTACGGGGTAGATTAAAATCCGCTGAATTTTGAATCGAGTATGGTTGTTGTGACTGTAAAAGACGTTTGGCTTGCGAAGTTGTTTATTGCACGAAATCCGATGAAGATTATGTGAAAACACAGAACAGCGGACGTGTACGCTCACCTGCAGGACTGAGCTGTGTCTGCACACATTGGACAGCCGTACAATGTAATTCACCTTGATGACAGGTCCCCTATAGTGCATACACACTATTCTGATAGTCACTTCTGTTCCCTTGTCTTCCTGGTGCTGAGACCTATCTTTTGGTTCCTGAATGTACGCATTATACTACTCACAAACGAAGATGCATGTTACACAACATGACGACCATTGCACTGATCACTTTGCATTAGTTACAGCTGAATCATCACATCACAGCGTGTAGACTTACCCGCCTTTAAATACTATTCCGTTTACCCGAATGAGGGGAGTAGTTATCCTAGCAACTCAAGCCGATACTCTGTTGACCAGAATATTGCGATATATGTATATGTAACCTGTTGAGTAGCGTTTACACTTACCAGTAAACAACCGAAGAATGCGCGTCTTATAAACTGAACAGAATTCACTCTTGATCGCAACCTTCTCGTTCGTACTGGTTTTTCAGTCAACTCTTTTAAAGATAAACGCCGGAATGGAATTTCGCTTTAACTAAAGATGAATGAAGAACTTGGCTTTTAATTGCAACTGTTTGTGGCTGGACATTTGGGAGCTTTAATTCGGCAATGCTGAAACAATGGTTAATGACGCAATGTTTACAAATCTTCCTCACATACATCCGGCCCGATACTCCTCTCCAAGTTGATCACAGATAGACTCTAATAAAAGCTAACTTGTGGTGACTAGTGATTGGCTCTTCGTGATCAATGACAAAGCTACCAGCTGTTCAACCGTTAGTACATGGTTTTCTTCCGAAAGCATAAAGAGACGCATTACACTCGCCACTAACAAAACCAGAGGTATCTTCTACACAATGATCTATCCCGCAGATCACCTCCATAGAACGTTTGACATGATACAAGGATACAGAAACGTACGGTGAGGTCGAAGTTTGAAATACCAGTCAAACTGATTACATTGTTTTACTCTTAGTTCTGTACCATTGACGGACTACCATCCAGGTAAAGCCTGGGCTAATAACATCGGTCTGGTCATTTATGCTCGTGCGGCTTGATAGATCAAGTGAGTGAAGATAGTGTATTAACAGATATGTACGAAGCGTACTTTGCACTTGCAGATATACAAGAACACCAAATGAGGCATCTGTTTGTTTCAACGGATTGAACTGATTTAATACTGTTTTTCTCGCTGAAAACTGGGATGTGAACCAATCGCAGTGGAATTGCTTTCCGGTGCACAACTAAGCTTGGGGGCAAACTCTGGGACCACGTACCGTGAACTAATTGCTACGGTTTCGAACCACAACCTCCGATATGTATAGCAGGCTACTGGTAAACGGACTCGAGATTATTTAGTTGAAATGGTTTGACTAGAACGACAGTCACAACGTACGCATCCATGTAACCTTCTTAGAAAGAAACATTACCGTTTTCTGTTACATTTCAGCCATTTCGCCTCATTGTTAGCCCTTTAGACTTGTGATTTACTGATTTCCCAGTCTCCTAATTTTGGTCAGTGTTCGTTTGACTGACGGAGACAGCTAGAGACATTTACGTTAACTGCAGCTAAAGCTCACACGAGCTAGCGGCTTTGGTTGTCCAACCGTCTGCCTGATTACTCTGTCTGCTCTATAGGGTTGGACGAGAGAACCTAGAAGCACGTGCGAACCTACATCCTCTACTGACGCGTAAAAACCTTGCGATCAACGTACACTGTTTGGTCCGTTAGCCTACGGTGTGAAACAGATATAATGTACGGCGCTCTTTTTCCATATGGGCTTATTGGTCAGCCAATTACGGCAAAAAATGGGGACAAAGAACTGAAAATGATAGCCACTGACTAACACCGGTGAATGTGGTTCAAGAATACAAAAGAGAAGACACTATTCTGGTAAGGAAACCTAAGAACTGAATTTCATTTATTACAATAGTGAATATCTCTGCCTAAATTCAGGGAGTTAAACAAAGTATTCAGCTGACCTCCCTTAATAGATTGGATGATTCGTCATAGCCAGACAGTGTGTACCCATTCTCCAGACAAATGAGCACCCTGATACTTATGGTTACGCTCGGTTTGAGGTGAAAATTTTTGTTCGATGTCTTAGTTCTGCACATTATTGGGTATAAGTCTTTGCAGGGTTTTATATTTATAGAGGTTGGTAATCATCGATCACTCATGGACCACTCAATGATCACTCTATAAACCACCGAAGATTCATAACTGTCCTATGTTTGACATGTAGAATTCATCGTATCACGCCCTAGCACAATGGCGTGCCGAGATCTTGGAGCCAGTTTTGGTGGATAATTCGTTTTCGCGGTCCGAGAGATACTTTTGAATTCGTGAATACAGTTCGTGACATTCACATCGACAGTAAAATCATGTGTTCTCTTGATGTATCTGCCCTGGTTACTAATGTGTCTCTAGTAGAAACAATAGATTACTTACGCAATTTTACTGAAAGCGAAAACATTCCGATCGGTTTGCCAACAACGCATTTGAAGGAATTGCTTCTAAAATGCACCCGTGACTTGCATGTTATTTTTGACAGTGACAATTATAGGCAAATTGAAGGAGTGAAAATGGGGTCATCATTAAGACCACTGCTGGCAGATATTTCTGTGGGCAAGTTGGAACGAACTGTTATGAATCAAATTGTTTGCTGCAGGCTTTATGTTGATGATGCACTCGCTATCACGGATTTATCTGTCGACATAGCTGATATTTTAACGAACTTCGGCTGAGCACATCCGCTGATAAGTTGCACCTCAGAACTGAAGTCAGATAGGTCTTTTCATTTCCTGGACGTCTCTCATAGTAGAAGGACTGATGGAAGTTTGAACAATTCCGTTTATCGTAAGACTAGTTGGTCAGGCTAGTACAGTAATTTCTGTGGTTTTACTAACCTAAAATACAAGCAAAACCTGGTCAAATGTTTGGCGGATAGAGCCAGAAGAATTTGCCCAGCAAATGTTTTGGAACATGAGCTACAGTTTGTGACCCGCACTCTACAAGAGAATGGCTATCCTGACAATTCTGTGACTAAGCATATGAAAACAGTTCAAGTATCAATTAGGATTCAAGGAGTTAACAAAAAGCTCATGTTCATACGACTGCTGTACAAAGGAAATACGTTAGCTGAATCACTGACCCACCGACTTACTAGTTCGTTTAAGAGAACGTTCGACGCAGCCAGACCGATTAATTCATTCACCAGTTCACCGCCAATTGCTCCAAATCTGAAGGATAAAGTGCCAAGCTCATCTATAATGATTCACTCGTTCGTTTACGATTGTTCATCAAACTATATGGGTCATACGACTCAACACTTATCTAGAAGACCATCATCCAGCATGAGTCGAGACAGGTGAAAGAAAATCAGTCACCAGTGCCATTGTGTGTCACCTGGCCGACAGCCATCAACAGGTCAATATTGATCAGCCGTTCACCGTTATGTACAGGGTTCCATCAAACCGGTCAAAACCCGTTCGTCGGCGAATAATGACCAGTGCTGAGACCACTGCCATTTAGTTACGTAATCCAATCTTGTGTGGACAGAAGAGCTTGATTCAAACGCTTCAACTGCTTTGGCTATTAGCTGACTCACTCGATCTATACGTAGGTAGCTAACACCCAATCGACGTTCACAAACACACATCTGATGCAGTGTGAATTCTGACCACTACCAAGTTTCGCATGTAACCGTTTTTAGTTTTATTTTCCTCCATAACTGTAGCAGCCTGATGAGATTTTATCGAAAACATATTTGCTGCAGTTCGTATCACTCAGATACTATCAATTTTATCCATCCAAAAATTGTAAAATGGCTACAATCTGTTGAGGTCTATTGCGATTGAACTGTGCTGAGATATTAGATCTTTATCATTGTCTGTAATTTTGTTCTACAAATGACTATCGATCACAAGGTAAAACATCTTTTGAGTGAACAAACCTAACAAGCTATAGTCTATACTGTGCAAACAATAGACCCCAACAGATTTCGGTTCATTATTCTCCTACTTTTCCAAACGAAGGGTCATTATCCCCTCATTTCGCATTAATTAGGTAGACAGCAAAATTCGAATACAGATAAACAACTTCATTTTTCCATATGAGGCTACACAATAGTGTTTGAGTCAATCGGACAGATGACTTTGATAGGTTGATTGCTATATGCCAAAATCACGCGGAAATTTACGCGAAATACTTTAAGATCTCACACTTAGAAATCTAAAGTTTGTTTCGATTTATGTTTAGTAGCATGGTGATCAGGAGGAGACAATTTTCTTTTAAATATAATGGTGAAAAAACAATAATGATAACTGCAATCTTTTCTCATAGTTCTGAACACTGTTTCCAGGCTGCAATTTAAAGCCAGTAGGTTTAACCGTAGTAGTTTAACCTGAGTTTCAGCACGGTTTCATTTCGTGTTGAAGACAGTTCTTGTTCCATCCTTTCCATTTCTTCATTATGGTTATCCACGAACGGATCATTTTTACCAGTCCGCAGTATGAATTGTATGAAGATCAACACCAACATAGAGTTACGCAAGTTGTCCATGCGTACATTATATGCCTCAAGATCATCCTCGAGTATTGCACATCTGCAAGCCAATGCTGCTGAAATAGATTAAACAACAACAAACAACTTCACTGTGACATCGAATTAACAAGAAGCTATGTAGAAACACCCGAGTCGACTTCGATTGCAATCATACAGCTGTAAAAAATAAGACACGCCAAACAAGCGAGATATCAAACGAGTTGTGATTTTGCATCTCTTTGGAAATGATAGCTTAACAGCTAGACCGAAACTAATATGGACTGAATGTTGGAAGTATTAGAAAGTTATCATAAATGTGATCATCAGAAATAAAAGTTATTACAATAGTTTTTAAAACTCCATTTTTGCAGTAGTTTTATCAGCTTTAAGAAATACTTACGAACATTTCAGTGAATTTCCTCTTGAGAACCACTGTATCCTTGTATGTATAAACCACTGTTAGAGATCATTGTTCCTCCTAGCATATGGTTTTCAGAATAGCCGAATAAGTTCTCATTCCTCTCACTGCTTGTTTAACGACTAGATGCATTATACTTAAAGGATTTAAACGAGGTTGTCTGGTCTTTAATGAGCATCGTCATTGTTGCAACGTCTGTTATATTCCCTCCTCCAGTACAACTTCCTATAATCACCTGTTTGCAACATTCTACTGACCACTGCGGACGGTATTGTCGGTTTCAAGAGATATTCACTTGGAGTATATATCGTGGTAACCATGAAAACTAGAGATTGGAATGGTCGAACTGACAGTTGTCACCGAGGTAGATCCTGGTTGACACTGATTCAATTGTTAACCTATTACTTGTTTATGAAGAATGATGATTCGTAACAGTATTTACAGAAATTGATGAAACTCCAATTGCAAGTTAGTTCTGATAAATAAGCTGTGATATTTCAGTGCAACACATTTAATCGCTACTCGCTGTATGAACTGCAATAGACAACGCTAATGGCTCTTTGTTTGTCGAAGCCTTTGCAATAAAAACTGCACACTGATCTTATGTAATTATACGTGGTCGGTGGCTGATCTGTTTATACAACCTTGAACTGCCTTCGTAAAGGAAAAATTAGGAAGTATCACATATTCAGACGAGTTTTATTTGGACGACTCTATTTATGAGGTATCCCCAAATGTGTGCATATTTGTGTGTGTGTGTGTGTGTACATTTTAATGCGAGTGGGAAAGTGGGAAATAAAATTCTTAGTAGGTGCGCATAAACATCAATTCCGTTGTCTACTTCCTTTTCAATCCGTGCGACATTATGTATTCGGTCTCAGTGTCCCATACACGCACATTCGTCAGTTAGTTACTCAGACGTGTGTGAAACTTCCTTTCCGCTTCTGGCGACTGTCAGAGTTCACCCCTTGTTCAATAGCTTGCTCCCTGTTTCCACTGGACTAGGTTTCACGTGCTCTTACAGTACGAAAACTAATCACGAGTGAACGACTATCTTAGCATGGCAGGAATGTAATTACACGGTTAACTCACTTAAAGATCATGCTCTTACTATCACCTTCGTAACAGTAGCGTGCATATCAGCTACGAGGTATAGTGATAACCATTCGTGATTATTTTAGATGGCAAACTGTGAGCTTGAGTTCAAATCACCCCCTTTCCAGACGAGAGAGGCCTTAGCTAGACGAGACGTTGTCTGACTGGAATGTAACCACAAAATCACACGAATATGGTGAATAGGTTGGCTGAAACTGTGAAGCAAGTGACGGTGTTGTCCACTGTGTGACACGTTGCTTTCAACAGAGTGAATAAATCAAATCTCCACATAAACCATACACGGAAAGAACCATTAATTAAGGGCAGTTGAGTGAAAAATATTCGATAGGCAAAACAGTTTCCAGACGTATGAACCACAAAACAAACAAGGCGTTAATTACAGACGTTAGTCGATAGTATTTTGACCGGAAGAATTTATGGTGAACACTATTGATGGATGAGGCAATTTAACACGTTATCACCTTTACAAATTCATTTTATACACCCGCCTGTGGAGAACTGAACAACTTTCAAGCAAGTGGACTACTCCTAAACGGCCCTGCACACATCCAATTAACTAGATGTGGTTCACTTGGATATGGATACCAAAATGAACTACCGTACGACTTACGAACAATACATTATTATGTTGTTGTTACATAAACTATTGATAATTAGACTTACGTTGCATTTGATAGACTATATTTTTACGTGACTTACTGTGCACTGCTGGTGAGTACCAATAAACATGTAATTCGTTAGAAATAGCATGGCCGACAAAAGAGATTGACTGAAAACAAAGCTGTGAATAAACATGTAGTCTGTTAAATTTATATCCAATTGCTTTTCATTTAAACTGAAAACCTGATGAGTTTGGGGAAATGAAAAAGATCTGTCTAACCAAATTCAAATATGAATGTCATAAAAGAAGTGTGGGAAATTTCAAGATTTCCTTTTCTGATTACGTTAGTAGTATATGTATTTATGCGAAAAATCCACAACCTGATCCACTCTTTTCAATTACCATCACTTCAATAAAAGAAATTCGGAAAGGAAATTACAAAGGTGTTAGAAAAAACAATCATTTGATTAAACAGTCAAAGAAATTGGAGCTGCTTGGAGCTTGTTTCACTGCAATACATTTCGTAGAAATAAAAGAACGATTTAATATGGGACGACATACTATGAACTGTAATGCCAGTTCCTCCATCGAACAGTGATAACCGATGTACCATGCTCTGAATTTTCAGGCAACCTGATGAATTACGTAGAATGATAGAAGTAAATATATGGTCGTTTCGTAAATTTTGAGCAACTCCTGTCTGTGGTGATAGTGGTTCCTGAATACCTCATTAGTGGCAAATTCCTTCTGCTATGACATTGCCCTTTGTGAGGCTAAACAACGGCAACTCGCCGACAAAGTAGACCCAGCGCATGGTACGCCAGGCGTTTGTGTGTATGTGTCTGTGTGTGTATGTACGTGCACGTTTGGCATCAAGGATAAAATAACGCCTTAGCGACCAGGTGGCGAATTGACTGAATCGACCGTTCCACCAGCCAAGCAGAATGAAACCCCAAATAAGATAACTCTCACACTTGTCCCTTCACCTTCGTCTCCGTTCACAATCGTCTGATGCTTCGAGGAATGTGAATTCGACCGAAAGCACGGCCATATTTACAACCGTACACAAGGTGTGAATAGCGGATAATGAGGAACGGGGGTGGCGCATTAACGGAACAGATGGCTACACACTGAATGCTTCTATTGCCGAAAAATAAATCATATACTGATGTACATATATATCTCCAGTATTCGGCACTTGAAAACAGTGAAGAGTTACCCAGACTGTCTCCCACTGCGCACACATTCGTGTCTATGGTTAATAGCTTACCTAGTAATGAATAAGCGCACATACATCTAAGATACAATATGAGACACTGGGAACACAATAATGAAATAAAACATGATCCACTTGATCTTCACAAAATCGGACAGCTAGTTTCTACGATAAATACATTAATCTAGAAAACCCCGCTCTCACAATAACCCCACATCCAACTTTAATGTAGGGATAAGTGTAAATCTAACAGATTGGTTAAAAGTCGAAAAGCTGTGGATAAGTTAAAATTTTGTATAGTTTCGTGGTTAATTACCTATGATATAGTCAACATCACGTTTGCAGCTTTTTCAAGGAGAGTTCATTAATTATTTTCGTAAACCTGGTATGGTTGTTAGACACGAACGATTGCATAAATGACTGTTGGCTGAGATCAATATATTTTTCAATGCTGATCTTCCGGATAGTATAAAACACCGCCTTGTCATTAAGTTTCAAGCAACCGGCGTACCAGAGTATCATGATCTGTTATTGGTTTTTGTTATCCGCACTTTTGAATAGTGTCTAACATCATTTGTTGTTTTATTTATTCGTTCATTCAGTCTTTCCTTCGTCAATCTATTTGTTCGCTCACTAATAACGGTTGAGTAAGATAAGACGATACTGTAGCTGAGACTAGTCTTTATCGCAACAGTTGCGGGGAACATGATAGGAAAAAGATGTTTATCAAAGAGGATATAAATCAAAGCCTTTACAGACCAAAGTTAAATAGAAGAGTTAGCACTATCGTGAATGAAAGCATGTCAATGGTTGCGGCCCGGTGGTATGTTGGCTAACATCTTGAATCAGCGACTTGTGAGACCAGAAGATTCTCGGCCAAACGGGTGACGCTTGACCAGTTTATCTGGCAAAACAGTCGGTAGTTTGTAATCACATTGTTACCTGACTACACCGTGGTTTTACCCAGTCGCCACTGATTTTTAACTATTCAAGCGCTCAGGTAATGTACGGATTAAGTTACCCAACCAATACAGGTTGTGCATTCTTATTAGTGTACTGATTGGCTACATATTCAAAGTTCTCCGAAATACACACTGACGAACAGCCATCCTAATCCCGCTTAATACGAAGTTACTGTCAGTGTCAACGATGGTCAAAAACTGCAATTTTGCTCAGATCTTTGTCACAAACAATTCGCGCTTTTTAACCATAGGTGTAAATGGTTTCCACACACAGGCATTATGAAACCTTCCTTCCAAATATAAGCAGTGGTCAGCATAGATAAGTTAGTGTACTCAAGCCAGTTTCGCTGTTAACAGTTGGCCACTGTCTCACTTTTATGTTTCCTTGCATTGTTGTTTGCTGAGTGAAGGTTAACATTTCACCATTCGCGGTTGACGGATTTACCATCTATAGTTAGTTTGTAATCACCAGGTGTTTAATGACTTTCATGGTCCGCTTAGTTGTCAAACACACCATTGTGACCGGTCGGTAAACTATGTAGATAAAATAAATGTCTGCTAGTCAAGAATAGTAAGAAAAGATTGAAATAAGATTGTTCTGTTTGGACCTACTTGTTTAACACCTGAACAAAAGATAAGCACTGCTCACTTTGTGCTCATTTGGACCTTAAAATAAAGTAAATAGAGAATTTTGAATCAGACAGCCATCTGTTCGGAAGGGTATAACATTCGTACTTAGAATGACTTTATTAGGCCTGAATCTCTTCATTTCCACACATGACTGTCATTGGATCAAATTCTTTCGTGAACGCTTCATTGTGTGGACGATCAGAACAATGCGTGTGATTGTTGGAACCGAATGGACAGTTTGAACTGGGTACTACGGTATACTACTGATCAACTTCTGGTCAAATCAGGTGACTAGTATGCTTTGTAAATTTCAGACAATAATTACCTTGGAAACACTAGCCTCGAGACCAGCCTACTTATGGACATCCGTCTCCACGACACAACGAAGTCGTGACATTTCCGACGGTGCATTTCGCGTTCACTGACACAGCCAGGTTTATGTGCGCTTAGCTGGAAAGCTGATCGAGTTACCAGATAACTGAGCTTTAGTTCAAAGGAAATTGCCGCTTCTTACTGATCTCGTGACCATTGGTGACATTTACGGAAGATGCGTAAGGAGCTCTGGATAATGGGAGATGGAAGTTATTGGGAATTTGCTAAAAAGTGCAGTAGGAAAGTCAGATTAGAACATACTTATCAGTAATTTGGATGCACGATTGCGCAATTTGGAAAATATACAATATCACTTAACATGATTGCAATCGAGTCCAGAACAATAAAACGTCAGAGTTTCATGGATGAGTAAGCTTACTTGTTGAAGTCACTGTCTGCGAACATGCTTAAATAGTCGACGAAGGAATTCGTAGAGAGGTATTATTATTTCCACACCAAAGCAAGCAGAAAGATGCACAAAAAAAAGATTCCATTCGTTTATGATTTTTATTTTCAAAATTATTTTGCTGTAATCATCTAGGGTGTTGGACAGTATTAAAGAAAAATGACAGAACCGAACTTCATCGTGGAAAAAGTTTTTGAATTTCAAATGGATCACACAATGTGGTTACATCTAACAGAGTGTGCAAGTATTCTGTATAGATGCTTAAATTGAATGCAGTTAACAGTATAGATTGGGCCAACTTAATAAGTAGCCTGATTTGGTCACGTTTTGTGTCCTATCAGACACCACCCTACTGTTGAATCCAATGATATGTTGAGAGCCATTGAGCGGTGCACCGTACAGTAGGAGTGACAGACAGCTGTTCTTAATTAAGAGGTTGCATTATACTGTAAGAAGCTGCCACTTTAAGATTGCGATATCTTACAATTAACAGGTGTTCTCTCATCCGAGGTTTCTACTCGACTACATACTGTTTGGTTTCAGTCTGACTTCGGCTTATCTAACGCACGTGCTAGGTGTATTGAGTCTAAATAACAGTGGAATATTCTTGTACACATTGATCACTTGTTGAAAACATGAACGTTGTTTCTTCCTGGTCAAATCATTATGTGTAACATACCGGGAGTGTTATATTTCGGACTCTTTAATTTGCGGCATTAGCTAACACTGAACAAAAAAGTGTAGTACATATCATACTGGTGCCTACTTGATGCTTATGGTACACTGGTAACAGGTTCTACTCTCCTCGTGCGATCGCTAACTGACGAACCTAACCGAGAGCTACGGCGATCACCGGGAGCGGGTCCGGCGGCCACGAGACGTACTGATTAGTGCTCTGATGCAGCATCCAAAAAACAATAATTAGATGTTCAAAATAGCTCAAATTTAGCCATAGATTTACACAGAAGTAAATTCTCAGCTGTCCCAGTTGTAAAACTCTGTACGCCGGTTTCGTTCAGAACACAGTGCATCCATAATACATGTCTACTTGTGTCTCAAACAGATTACGAACTCCTGTGTGCGTACATATGGGGAGACGCAAATATAATGACTGAAAAGTTTTTCTGGGTGCGAAAACCGAGAGGAACTCCGAGTAGTGTTCAGTTTATAACAATCTCTAACAAGCAAAATCCACGACTGCTGATCAGCATGTTATGTGACCCCCGTGATGACGAAATATGAGGCGACCTACTGAGGTTCACAGGACGGTTACCGTGTCTTCACTGTAGGCGCTCTGGCAATCCAGGATTTACTCGCAAGCGACTATCATTGGACAGTTTATATTTGGTAAATTGGTTCGGCCTAACATGCGGCCACTAGATCAGTAATCATTCTCACTAGTACCAGAACTGAAGCCCAAATCCCGGCGATGAAAAGACTGTACACTACCAATGAGTTCTCACGACAGACAAACGGAACAATGCGGCTTGATTTTGAGAAGTGGAATATAAGATGCTAGTGGTATGCAAACGTATCTTTACGATGACATTTTAACTATATCTTGACCGGAACCACATAATGAGTATTCGAACTAGTGAGCTGACGACTACCTGAACAATATTATAACTGCTGTTTCATCCATCTAGGTTCATGACCGATTTATATGGAAAAATATAAGAAAGAAGATCGCGGTTTAGGGAATGCTATTCATTGAATCTTTATTGCAAAAGGCTTCAAACACTGGTTGGTTTGCTGGCCTTTTTTTTACGACGGAAGGGTTTTAGTTCATTTTGCAATCACGTCAATTACTTAGAAATTTTGATGTCAGAAAAAATATCCTTTATATCCTGTGCACATTCAAGATGTACAATGCTTTTTCGGAAAAAGGTTGATAAAACACCTTGATACTCATTTGATGGGTGTAGTTTTGTCGTGACTCTGGGAGCAGAATTACTGTTGAATAGTCCAGTAGACTCTCTCCCTTTGTCAGGTGTAGAACAGGTTTTGTTTTACCAGAGAAACGTGTGAGAACGGTTTGCACGCAAATGTCCGCTCCTTAATGAACCACTCTGGGATCATTGCGTAAGTAAGTAGGATTTAGTGGGTTAAAACTACTTCACAATGTCCTTCCAAGAGTAATTGGACCAAGTTGAGGCCTTAAAATTTGCTTATATTTGGTTTTGGGAGGTTCCGCCTTCAACACAAGGGCATAATGCAAAAGATTTCCCAACACAGTAAAAGTACTTCTTGGATGAAGGTGTCTGTTCTTGAGCTTATTCCTAAAAGATCGAAATGAATATAAGGCCGTCTCGTGCTATCGGTGTTAAAGCTGTTCAGTGTAGCTTCGTGGCCTTGCCATTTGGTTTTATTATTCGGAGGGTGGTGCTTACCAAGTGCTCGACATAGAGTGTATTGTTCCACCTTCGAATAGGATGAACAAAGCCTAACCCACAGATTAACAACCGGCATTTAATTGTTGTGATTTTAATTACATTCCATATGGTATAGCTCTTAGAGGAGAATATATCGATCGTTAGTGATATGAGAATTGGTGAAAGAAAGAGATTACCAGGCTGACCGCAGTTCATATTGCATAGTGAAATTATCAAGACGGCCAAATACTTCATTTATACGAGGCGAAAGAAGGCCCGTTCATTTTATTCTGAATACAATATTAAGTGCTTTTAATAGGAAAAAGCACGGAAACTATAGGTTAGAACACGCAGAATGGCAGATGCACATGTTTCCTATTCACTCACGATTACCAAATTTATGATTATGTGGCTCGTTTTTTTTACATCGAACAACTGGGCGGATAGATAAGTCACTAATGGGTTAAGAAATTTCCCCAGGTCCACGGCAAAGATCAGGTTCAAGAACAGTTGTTTGTGGGTACACAAAGTGACCTTGAGTCAGCTGATTGGGACCACTTCAGCAAATTACAAGAATCTAAGATTAGAATGATTTAATATGATTTTGAATGTACAGCTCGGTCTAACAGATGACTAGCGACCAAGATGTGTCTTGTGACTGAGTTAATTGGTTGTCTGTTCAACGACACTGCCATACACAAATGCGGGGGAATTCTGTACCTATTTGGTCAACTGTTCCATCACACCGAAGATCAAGAATTCATGTGTACTGTCTATGTAGCTTTCTCCGCAAAAACATGTGAGTTGGTATACGCAAATAGAAGTGACTCAGACAGGCTTATCGCGGATTGTACACCATACAAAATCTGTAGCATATCATCACAAAGAAGGTTTGATAAAATGGACAAAGCGTTCAGTATAAGAACAGAATAGTGATATTGGAGTAATGATGTTGGTCTGTTTCATTTTCAGCCAAACGAAAAGGATCCATTTTACTAATAATTGTGAATCTAAATTAGAGTGCCGTTTTACAAAGTAGCTTTCTGATTATTTGGCGTTCGTCATTGCGTAATGTGCTTACTGTTCGGTACTTTTTGATTTATTCACAAATCACCTTGGTTCGTATGTCATATTTCGTATTTGTGTACAAACCTGGAGTAGATGGTCTTTTTGGCTGAAAGCTTATAAAACAAACGCGGGAAGTGGGTAATGGTGGAATTAGATTATACACCATACACCAGTTAAAAGCCCCGATCACTTATAAGATATACCTTACTATTGTACTATTGATCAGATCGCGGGGGATTTTTTGAAGCAAACTAGTTCTGGGTAAATTGGCTGGGTTACACACCCACTGTTCTAGTCCCATGAATCAAAGCGAACAACCTGATCATCCATACAAAGCTCACTTTCACCCTAAACAACAGTCGAAGAAAGCTGTAGCGTAAAACGGAAGACCATATTTTGGCGATATGTTTGATTTGGTTGTTGTAGGCAAACACTTTCGATATGCACTTTATCCATTCCTTCTGAACAAATAAAATTCTCATCGTATACATTTACTATCAAGGACACCCAAGGACTAGGCAAACAAAGGATTAACAAAATAGCCAAAAGCTTACCCACTATACAAACAGACGGAGTTTAACAGAGACGTTATGTGCAGCCTATGATAACTGACCAAGCAAAATGTTTTCCAGTGACATTCGAAAATCGAGTTGGACTTCCCCGAACCACATCTCTGATGCCAGTAATAATCCTTTACCAGCATGAATACAAGCCTCTTTACGCAAGCACACACACACGCACACGCGTACTACCCACACCCATATTCTTTAAGGCCCAGCGACACGTGATCATTGCCAACAGCAGATGTGGCAAACGCGAGCACAATTACACGGACAATATGGCTTTCGAGTACCAAACTGCGGGTGGAGGTCGCAGGCTTTCGGACTGTTGGGATGGTCAAGTGCTCCATTGCTGTGGTCGTTTGTCCAAGTCGTGGAGAGATTAAAGTGATAGCCCCACCTTACGTGAAGTATCATATGAAGAACCCGGATGACTTGAGTTAATTCCATTCCCAAGCTGTCACATCTACATGTCTCAGTGACCAGACCGCATGAAGTATGCATGTGGGCGGAGTTTCTTTGTTCGTTCGGGGGCGTTCGAACGCGGATCAATATGTCATTCCTTGTTTGACGGCCATTGTGGTCAGTAGACAAATGGTTCGCACGCGTTCCCCAGACGTGCGCCTTGGAAATGAAATGGCGTAGGCCGATGAACTCGTTTGCAAACGACAGATTGTGTTATGTCGTTATCGGTTGAATAATACTGTTATCTGAATAGGTTGGGTATCAGTGCTTGTGTTATGTGAAACGTTTCATCCACGAGATTAAACGAATAATGGAAGAGTCCAATAAAACCTACGCAGATAATTTGGACAGTTTAGCGAGTCTTGTAAATAGAACACAGTTTAGAATGGGCTGAATTATTAGTTTCCGTGTGAAGGAGTTCACAAGATTACAACGGGCTTAAATATTTCGGGTTGGTTCAACTGTCTGTCGGGAACTGAGAAACAGGAAGTGCTACCAGTCACACATACATCAATGTGCACCAATTGCCGAGATAATCGGGTACTAAGGGATAGGTCTGTTTGAACACAAAGGGTTGACTTCCAGCTGTTAATTCCTATTGCATCCGCGACCCGGAGAAGCCTTCGAGTTTTTTTTAACGTATGGGTACGGCATTCTGCAGGTTCAGCTAAGGTCGAAACGTCAATTAGGGCCGAGCGACCGATGACGCCAGCCCTTTTGGACTTGTCATGTCCTGACCTGACTGACCTGTAATCATGATAGTTATAGGGACCCAAACTGAAATCTCCTCGTTGACCCGATTTCGTGGTTGCCTTTGTGTTCTGTTTATATGAGTGGCCCGGCAATCACACGAGAACCTATAAATGACATTAGATTTAGTTTTGAGTGGCAGCAGTGTTTTCGGTTGTGGTGTTAGTAGTCGGGTGGTGGCGAACAGCTTGACCAGCTGAGCTGTGTAATACGTACACCCGGTAGCTGTCGCGAGGCTGCTTTCCGACAGAGTAGTTATGCAAGACAGACGAGGGTACACATTCAGCTTGGGAACTGTTGAATCCACTGAAGTAACGGGTTTTCATTTGTCAAATTTATCAACGAATGTTGGTGGCAAATCACTGTCTTTGAATGCCGGCTTCAACAACGTTATCTCTTCAATAAATGTTTTCCTTGAATGGGTTTGTTTTGGACGATGAAACATATTTCTCATTGAACCACCGTTTTACCGAACAGGCACGAGACTGTGAAAGTTCAGATACCGCCCCTTCCAAGTGCTTTTCCGGTTGATGAGCCACAGTACGTAACCGTTATTACGACGCTTCATGAGAATATCCTAAATCGCTAGAGCATCAGCATGATCGTGCTCAGTCGTAAAGCTAGTCTTTGAATTCAGCTGGTTTACTTACTCCAGTATACATGTTTCTTACTTCCTTGTTCAGATTTGTTAGGAGAAAACTTTGTTTAATGTTTTCTCGTTTCTAATGAACATCAAAAGCTCCTACTATCCTGAGGATACCTGTGTGAAAACATGCTTTAAACCAGAATTTTCGTCCACGACTTTGAAGGTTTCATCCTCCAACTATGCCTGGGTTAAGAGGTCCAACAATTTTAATCCACTCTACATGGGACTCCAATAAGACCACCAGTTCTGGCTTGCATTTGAGTGAAAGTACATGGTAGTATGATAATATGGAGAGTACCATATCCGGTGTCTTGCAGAAATATCCTCACGACATATTGTTATGACGTCTTCAACTGCTCTTTAGTATTGTTGTATGAAAACCAGGATGATGTAATATCAGTGAATCTATTTGACTGTTGCGTAGCTGCTGTGAAGTGGACAGTGTAGAAACGAGCTCAGTGGATCTTACATCTGTTTTTTTCGGCTAGTATTTTTAACTCCTGCGACCAAAGTTTAGCTGTTGTTGTCTGACAATTTTGGATTAAGCGAACATCAAAACATTGGCAATATGAATTGAAGCCCAACTCACAAGAACTCTTTAAGGTAGGGTATACCTATCGTTTAAACAACTCGGGTGGAATGAAAGTAACTTAATACAGATGAGTGAACGTCACATAAACGCACATGAGTTGAAGTAGAGGAGGGCCAACCTTAGGGAAAATTAGCGAACAGTTGGAAGTTAACGTTAGTAACGGAGGGACAGACAATGCATTACTGGCCGCAACTACCTTTATCCTGAGTCAATCAGTCTTGTCACTGTACCAATAAACTTGAATAATATGAATTGGGGAATACAGTGGTTGGCTTTCAAAATCGGGTGGCAGTTTGCTGGTTGGCTGATAAGAAATAGCATCAATGAAATATGTAGTCGAAGGTTATGGAAGGTCAGTTTATGTGTAGTAAGTCGTCAGGATGAACAGAGATAATGGGGCGGCGATATTCAACCATGTGATAACCCATATATCTTACTAACGATCAGTGGAATAAGTTAGTTTGCCTCTCATTCACCTTGTACCCCATCAATTTTCTGACAAGAATGAAGGCATGGTCTGTGCTTTAGTCGAAATTGGATTTGAGCATCTCAGCCTGTGCGAAACTGCGTAATGAACCATTCAATTGAGAAGCACTTGTCCGAAAACAGACTTTGATCTGGACTTATATCTGCGACAGAAATCGCGTGCCCTACCCGGTATATGCTGTATCGGTTGACTGAAGACACTGAGTTCCGATAGTCAGCTGTTCAGTTGGTTGAGCACATACCTCGTATGGATATGCGGTTCCTGCCACTGGTCAAAATCGAATTGAAACCCAAATGTTTTATAATTTGTTCCCATGTAAACCCTCAAATCTGCCTAACTTTTTGTAGTAAGAGAATTCATATGCTGGAATATTTCCTGGACGGGTGACCATCTGAAAAAGCTAGGCTCCATGCGAGTTCGCTACCGGTTTTATATAACAAACAAAAAGTGAATGTGGAATCCGATACACAGACAACGACAATGCAGCTGATTATTTGAAAGCAGCACAGTTCAAACTAACCTGTTCTTCTGCTCGATTACATCTACCGAGTGAGTTGAGACAAGGAATAGGTGACTGGAGTCAGCTTCAGTTTAACAACCTTCTCGATGTATACTGATTCCCAATCCACTCTACCTGTGACCACGTGATCACTACTTAGGATTTAATCATAACAAAATTCAGTGGTTGTTGGCGTACCTAGAATAAATTGACAACGTGGAGGGTGTTCGTGGTTGATTGACTGTTATGACTGTCCTGCCAAAAGTGATGCTTAATATTGAGGTTCCAACAGATTGGGACGTGGTTTATAACCCGGAGATTTGTGGACAACAACGTACTTCATCGGATGTCCATTGCACAGTCACTGAGAATGAGTGTACTAAGATAACGTACTAAAACGAAACGTTCATCACACTCTGTCGTACTGGCAACTGATAAACTGATTACAGACGACATACTAATTTAATACACACACCAGGCACTACCTGCTCTATTTGCTTGCACACATTGATCAAATGATACAAGCTGGAAAGCCTTGTCTCAGTCCAAGTAGCAGCGCTCTAACGCAGTTGACCATCGTTTCTGGAACACTGAGATAACAGAAATGAGCATTACGAATCAGTTGGATCATATCACATTGTTTTAGGTACACCACCATTCATCAACAATGTTACAGTGAGTGTTCGCTCATTAAACTGAACTAGAGGACATCTCATTGAATACCGTCATGCAGAATCCGTAGTCGATGCTGCATTACTGCTTCCACTCTTAGCTCTACGGAACCGGTGTCATCCGCTGTATTTAGATCGTGTCTGTGTGCTCGGGACAAGTCAGACCATATTGTAGTTAGGGTGATTTGGAAAGACCCTTTCTCCAGATGGACATGGTCTACCTCTTGGCCAGCGTTAGCCGGTAGCAACTGCGAAGCCTGGGTATCTAACGTGTATGGATATCTCTCGAAGCCTACTCACAAATTAACGATTGGGTTTCTTCTTTAGCTGGACTGATCGTGTGACAATATGCAAACTGAACTTAGGACCGGCAAATATGGAGTATCAGTCTACCTATATCCTTTACTTGAAGATTTCACCTAAGCCGGTCATGCGATGCCATTTTGGGAGCAAGCGTCATGAATCAGTAGTTCCAAATTGTGTTTGACTATCGCGGATAACCACTGCACAGAACCCACAATCTCGTTATAAAACAAAACAGCGTAACTAGTCACTCCATTATTATTGGACACAAAACATCTCAGTTCGTAAACGAATTCACGAATTGTTGAATGTTACCCAAAGTAATTATAACTTACAGTTTGAAACTCCTTTGATGCACAGACATTCAACAGTTAGTCAGCAAAAAGGAACTAGTGATAGCAGTCACACGTTTCACCAGTGCATCATCAGTGTATAGACAGCCGTCTAAATGGTACCGTAGCAACGGGCACTCCGGAACTTGGATTGAATCAGACCACTTATAGATGTTAGTCATGAGACCTTGGCGTCTACAACACTTGCGTACACAACCATCTCCTAGATGTCACATTGTAGACAGTCCAACCAGTCTAGATGACGTAAAAACTCCCACGTACACCTATGTAGGTTGGAAAAATCTCCCTGTGTATCGCATATACTTGAATGCGAAAAGCGGTCATTCTGGAGGGCAGTGCAATTCGTTTTAAGTGATTCTTACATCAATTCGCTTGTGTGGTATTCGAGAGGCTTCAATGTGGATGCTCTGCCATTCTGTCAAACGACACAGTGATTATTTGGTCCAGTTAACTATGGTAAAATTCTAAATTGCCAGGATTGCATGGCATGATGGGAGTGTGCCCAGTAGGAGAAAGATTTGGGATTGATGATTGGTGTCAAGAGAGAAAGCAAATAGTACGCTACAAAGTCGTTCGTCTGCAAACTTGGGGTAAAAGTTACTCACGAGCGTAGAAAAATTTGAAACTCAGCCAACGGTAGAGAAGGCCACGGAGATCACTCTACAGATCTCAGACGAGCAAACAATAGATGGAATCATCACAAAACAAAAAATACCTGTTGATATGTGATATTAATAATCTTTAAGTCTCGTTAACCACTGAAGTAAAACATAATTATTACGTACCAATCGTCCCAAAACTGTGGGCTGGGAAGTAAAATCCGGAGTCCGAAACAGGTCACGGGAATTACACCTAAAACAATTTACCAAAAAATGATCATCCAACAACTAACCTCCTAACCAAATCGGGTTTGCGAACGACATGAACATATAACTACAAATAAAATTGTGCTAACTGACACCACATTGAACAGCACAGGTCAGATCAATTCGCTCGACTCCATCCTCTCAGTGTTTTGACCACCACTGTCCACGATCGATGACATCTGTGTTTAGAAGGTAACGCAGCCCTCCGAACCAACATGAGTCAATGAGTGTTGATGGACAAAGTGAAAATATGATAGTCCCATCAACAGATTGCATTACCATGACAATTTTCCAATAAACATTGAATAACAAATAGCCACATTCAGGAACGAGGCAAATATACAAATTAATGAAACAATGATTGGAAGCTAACAATGTTCGCACAGAAAATGAGACGCGTCATTCTGTCTTCAGATTTATCACACCATTTATGCACTCTAGCATGGCATTTTATAACCGTGTTGCCGAACTGCTGAGTGACGTGTGAAATTTTCCAGTTTTGTAATCCTGTCATTGAGCTGAATCTGTTTCACGTCAGTGTGTCATTTTGTGCTATTTTATTCATAAGTTGATGTAATCGCTGAGTTTACTTGTTGTATCACTGAGATCAACTTGGACAGTAAATTCTCAAAATGTTTGTTAAACTAGAAGGCTTTAATCTAACATATGGCATATCCAAGATGCGAATGCCGTTTGTCTGGGTAGACATAGAACGTTGACATCATGCGTGTTTTCGTTAGATGATTGCGTTTTAAGACGATGTATGGATGCGTGTGTGTACAGTTGGGATTAGCCCTAATTGAGGGCGTCATACGTTTATTGGAAAAATCGTGCCTCTCCACAAGTTGAACTCTCTCGGACTGTACAAGCTGCAAGTGTAAATGTTTATGAAGATGATTTCGAATCGACACTTTTATTTCATCGGAGGTCCGATGGACGTGTGGACTCTCGAGTTATTATTTCCTTCTCTATCGGTCTGTGTCTCGTTGTGATTAAACTGAGTTACGCTGTAGCCTGACCGTTTCTGCCATCTGGATATAGGGGCCAGATTTGTATGTTGTGTTGATCTTGAGGGCTATGATGACCGGGACTTTGTTCCAGACAAAAGGCAATTTAGTTCACAGATCCTTATTCTGCACTACCGGCTGAGCACGGGCGTTTAGGCAGAAAGGTTCAAATCTGTGAGCATAAACCAGAAGTATGCTTACAATTGCAGCAACGGTGACTTCTGCGTAAGGAAGAAGAGGGTTAGGAAAACTGACTTCAAACAGAGACCACCTTGAACGCCCATAGGTTGAGCGTGGTTATCAACGTATCATCCAGTACTTTTGAAAAACAAGTACCCAATCTCATAATCTTGATTTTATTTAAAATAAATATACTGCGCGCAACAGTAAACGAAATAGCTCGTCAGCCTTTTAGTACTTGAGTCGGTCCCCAGTCGGGCTAACTGTTCATTACCAAATGAGTCGTATATGTAAATCGTTGATTCCGGATCGCATTCCAGAAGAAAACCTGATGTCTTGTTGCCCAACATATCAGGCTTTTGAATCAGAGGTTCCGGGTGATATCCTTCGGGAAAAAACTATTTTCTTTCGTCCCATGAGCCAAACTGTTGAGTCAGAAACTCACTCTCAGGTTCCACATTCCAACCTGAGACGGGCCCGCGGACGCAATACGCTCTGCGTTGGGACATGGAGTGTGCACATGCTGGTCTGGGCAGCACCGAAAGCCGAAACGTTTCACCGCACTGATCGCCACGGAAGTAAGCCACTTCGGTATCGATTTCATAGCTCTGAGCGAAAAAAGAGTTACTGACGAGGGTAAGTTCTGAGAGGCAAATGTTGAGTGCACATTTTGTTGCACAGCTTACCTGGCGGACCATGACTGGGAGTATCGTGTTCGTTTCGCAGTCGCTGGCCGCATCATTTCTTTGACGACGCACGAACCGCACGGTGTCAGCCCTCGAATAATGTCCGTTAGCCTGAGACTCAATCGAAGTAGACGTGTTACGTTGCCTAGTGTCTGTGGTCCTGCTACGCGTCAAACCGATGACACAAAAGACCAGTTCTATGATCAGCTGTCCACTACAGTTCTCTCCACACCGATGTGCGACCGAATGCTTACTTTTGGTGACTGAAACGCGCTAGTTGGGCTCAGTTAAACAGCCTGGCCGATAATTCTCGCACTCTACGGCATTGATTTAGTCAACGAGAACGGTGATCGTTTAATCCACCTCTGTGTTACTCATGAGCTGGCTACCACAGACACCAGATTCCAGCTAGATACGAATGACATCACGATGTGGGCTCACCAACCAGGCAGTTATTACCATTTGCTTGATTAGGTGATTGCGCGGCAGCACGAAATTCGCGAATTACGTGTTACGCGAATGATGCGTGAGGTTGGATACAGTACGGATCGTAGGCTTATTTGGACCACATCGTTTGTTCACGTTTACCAACCTGTTTATTGTAGATTATTCGGGCAGCGGTAGAAACTGGATGTTAAACAATTGCAGAGCTCAAAGATGAGGGAGGTATTTCAGCGTGCAGTTTGTCTGAATGACACTGCCTTACCCACCATCTCTGAACGTATTTGGCAACAGCATAAGGGACAGATAACGGTAGTGGTCATTGGGACAGTCGGTATTTAGCGCCAGCAACGCTATCTCCAGCTTGGTGCGTGGAAAGAACGAAGTGTTTACTGCTTCTAAAATGAACTTAAGCAATAAAGCCAAAAGCACCACAATCCGAAATGTTTGCCGTCACCTCGTCAAACGGCTTCACGGAATCACGGACGGTTGGTGAAAAACAGTTTTAGTCGATGCATGACTACACTCACCGTCGACATCGCAAGGAGTTCTGATATGCGCTCAAAGGGATTTTTTGTCCATCCTTCCAGTCTACTAAAGCCGTGGCTTTTCATGCACTCAAAAGGTGGATATCATAAACTCCTGACGCAGGCGTTTTGATAGGCTATTAACCCTGTTGGTTACTACGGATTGGGCGACTGCGAATAGCCTGTCACAACAAGATGGTAACGCTTCACTTGCTCTCACCTCAGAGCCAGCACAGGTGTAAAAGTCTCCTGGAAAACTGTGAAACGGAAAGGCTACAGGTGAATATGGATTGTCAGGCAGTTTCTGAAGCTTGGCGCCCCAGTTTTGAGCGTGCTTTGATCCAGTTCATCCACCTCATCTGGGCGCAAAAGCGGTCCCACAGGAGTTCACAGATATCTTGATCCTACCTCTTTTCGTAGGTAAGCAATGGACGAAAAATTATTGGAAATTCCATCTGTTGAGCTACGCAGGAAAAATGCTAACAAGAATCCTGCTGAACACACACACTGAACAGAAATATCGGTGACCAATTTTCCTGAGGACCGGTACGATTTCCGGGTGAGTCTTAATAAGGCCGACGTGATGTTCGCCGTTTGACAGATTTGAGAGTGCCGTGAATGTAACCAGCCCCTGTATGCCCTCTTTGTGGATTTCATCATGGCGTTTGTTTCCTTGGCCTGTGAGCCTCTGTGGCCGGTGCTTAATAAGTTTGGATGTTCACGTAAGTTCGTCAATTTGGTTAGAAGGTTGCTTGTGGGCATGGGAGCTAAAATACAGTCGTGCGGATCGACTTGTGATAAGTTTGACACTATCAGTGGCATGAAGCAGGGCTGCGTTTTAGCCCCAGCCCTATTTGGTTTACATTTGACCGCAATGCTAACAGGTTACCACTAGTACTCTGGGTAAGGCGTGGAAGTTGAGTACCGGACGAGTAATCGACTGCCAAATATTTGATGGTTTACACCCCAGTACGATAATATACATGCTGATGTTTGCATACGTCGAACAGGAACTTCAGCAACGGGCCACGGCTTTCGTGACTGCAGCGCCCAAATTTGGTTCTGATACTAAAAGATGTAGGAACTTTTCTTTCTTCCATTCTTCTTCAGTAGAAGGTGTTCTGGCTGCACATGGATTCCTCATCAATGGAGATATTGTGGATAACTCTATCAAATTCTTCTATTTGACTAGAAGTCTGTCAAGAGATCTGTCCGTGGGCCTGGGTGGAAAGGCTATCATTGCTTTCGGACACCTTGATAGACGTGTCTGGAGAATCTGCAACCTGAAGGTGAAAGCAGAACTGCTAGTCTGCCGCTTAATGGTGCTGTCTACACTGTAGTACGACAGTGAAACTTGGTCGTTGTCTCAATGGAACGTGCAGTATCTGAACTGCTTCAATCTGCATCTTGGGTATTCTTTAGGATGAGCGATGACGGGATTCTCAAGCAGTTGCTATTCCGGCCAGTGGAAGTAGATAGACGAAATCCTGATGATAAAAAACAGAGATATCAGGATGTTATGCAGGTAAGTTCCGTGTGTTATAATATTGATTTTCAGTCTTGGGAAGGCTTGGACTTGAACCGAACCGTCTGGATGATTACTTTCTGGGAGACATCGGAGGTTTCAAGGGTTAGTAGTTATGCAGCCCTGAAGGGAAGCTGGCGACACGCAAGGGAGCTATAGTAGTCATAAGTCGTAGTGACATGACTATGTGGTGTTGCGACGAATACGGTCAAGAATGCACTGGCCGTCTTGGATCGTTAGGTCTTCGAAGTACTCATATTACACCGTCCTTGGAGAAATGACGAGCACTTCGGCCACAAAGTTATTTGTTATATCTAGTTGTTATTCGCATCGACCAACGACCACCGTCGTTTTCTAAACCACCCGCCCCTATTCCGAGAAAAATGAGTCACGATAGCCCTGTATCTGTTCTTTTCTTCAGTTTTGTTGGTGTACGAAGAATGTTTATCTTGGTTTTCCCGCCCAACTTTGATTTTTTGTTTTCCTTCTTCACTCCATCATATTTTCGTTATCTCTCCTCACAACATAGACTTTACTTTTGGAGTCTCTGGTTTTTGTTTCTGAGAGACAAGGATTTAAGTTTCGTAATAGTTTATCATTAGACTAACTAACGTTGGCTGGCTGGATCACAAACACCTCTGCTCACAGGTCTCCCTATCTTATTACTTTGAGTCTACAATGGAAACGTGGTGAGTGTGTGGAACCACAACATGGTACAGAGCAAGCAACTTGTGTTGAGTGTTATGCACAGGTTTCCTTTGGTTTTGGACACACTGGTAGGCTAATCTGAAACGAATGCTACCAACCGATTATACTGTGTTGCGTTGAAATATACCACGAAGGACATTTTGCTCAACGGTAATAGCCCGTAACTTGGTCTGGACGAATAAACATGCTGAAAACCGATCACACAGCCTGACCGCGATTATGAGAAGATGTCGGTACTTTTGAAACTGAACGGCCTATCGAAATGGTTTATATTTGTGCGACTTCTGGCTAATCTGCGAAAGAATCCACTGGTAAGTATAATGTAACGCATATGATTACACGATCGGTTACCCGTAAATCCTTTTGAAGACCGATGAAATGCCTGTGACAGTTGACATATTTCGTGAGCAGTAAAGCGATGGTCGACTGTACATAACAATATGTGATTGTTCTGTTAGTTTTCAACGAAGTGTGAGAAACGGCCTTCATGAGAGCGTCCGTTAACTCGCTGAAGAATACAGCACATCGAAGTCCGCTAGATATTCATAAGTCACAGGTGTCAGCCATACCGAAAGCCTCGAGTACAGGAGTTTCGATTGGCTGGTGTGGATATATGTGAGTTACTTTGCATGTGATGTCCATCGAAGACGAAAGTAATTTAAGTGGTCTTTGATAGCAAACCAATATGGGTTAGTGCCAAAATCGCATTTGTGATCCGTCAATAACGCTCACCGGTTCGCTCCAAACGGACATCAACATAACCCAAGGTTAATGGTTTAGGCGGAAACTGTTACAGCATGGGTTATCGAATCATTCCTCCTTGATAAAAACGTATCTGTTTACATATTGATTTACAAACTAGGCTATTCCTGTCTCCAACAGCTGCATGAGAATAGCATACCAGTGTTGGAACAAATGGGAGAAATAGAATACAGTTGATTTCAGTAGCATAGTATGTACGAAATTAGCTGGACAAAACATTCTTGCAACCGTGGACCGGTCGTGGTGGACTAGGGGAATGGTCTCCGTGATTACCAGACACCACTTCTTTTCTTTGACGACAATTCAAACACAAGGTGTACAAGGAACGACCGCAACACACTGGAAGGATTAAATGCCATGGTTTTCAAATTCACTGAAATCATCCAGACTACATTGTTGTGCGTATTGTCAAATATGCCAGAAGAGAATGTTTTTGTGACAGTAAAACCATGAACCCCGTTTCAAACATCTAATTTGAATAGATGATTTATATACTATTGAGCTGTTTTCTTTTTTTGCATAACGATAGTTATCTTACCAGTAAAGTAAAATATATATGGCGGTAGTTGAAGGATTATTACACTTTATAGATTCAGTCATCTGTGACAGAGGCAAGTAATACGAACAAATATACTGTCTAATGATGTATCGCAAAGGAAACGTCTCTGTTCATTCGTAGTGGAATATTATATAGTACAAACCCTGGTAGTATTGCTTATAACGTTATTCACTCTAGACAGAAAGATACTGACTGTGCGGGACACTGAAAGCAAGCGTACATCGAAAACTCAGTCCTAGTTAATGCTTTCCAGTAGTATCTGCGTATGGTTCATCTCTGGAGTACAAAAAGATCTCAGTAACGGTGGTTATTACACCTAGAACAGAACACTATCCTGTAATCGTGGGCATAGTCCTAGCACATCATTTCGTCCAGTCGAAGTTGCTAACGGCACTTTTCAAAGCAAAACAGGCTGCTAGAAAACAAGGTAGCCCAAGTTAACAAACATTTTGAGAATTTACTGTTCATGTCGATCTCAGTGATACAACAAGTAAACTCCGCGATTACATCGATTTATGAATAAAATAGCACAAAATGACATACTGACGTGAAACAGATTCAGCTCAATGACAGGGTTACAAAACTAGACAATTTCACACGTCATCCAGCATTTCGGCAACACGGTTATAAAATGCCATGCTAGAGTGCATAAATGGTGTGATAAATCTGAAGACAGAATGACACGTCTCATTTTCTGTGCAAATATTGTTAGCTTCCAATCATTGTTTCATTAATTTGTATATTTGCCTCGTTCCTGAATGCGGCCAGTTGTTATTCAACGTTTGGTGGAAAATTGTCGTGGTAATACAATCTGTTGATGGGACTATCATATTTTCACTTTGTCCATCAACACTCATTGACTCATGTTGGTTCGGAGGGCTGCGTTACCTTCTAAACACAGATGTCATCGATCGTGGACAGTGGTGGTCAAAACACTGAGAGGATGGAGTCGAGCGAATTGATCTGACCTGTGCTGTTCAATGTGGTGTCAGTTAGCACAATTTTATTTGTAGTTATATGTTCATGTCGTTCGCAAACCCGATTTGGTTAGGAGGTTAGTTGTTGGATGATCATTTTTTGGTAAATTGTTTTAGGTGTAATTCCCGTGATCTGTTTCGGGCTCCGGATTTTGCTTCCGAGTTCACAACTTTGAGGCAATTTGCGTAGCCACACGAAGAATCACATAATCGAGGCCAAGACAAACCGATAAGTTGCTCCAATATGCTCGAAATCAGCTGATAGATGCGGTTAGGCATTGATTTGAAAGTAGCCAGTATCTTCAAGTTTTGATCGTGCGACATTCTGGTTAATGAGTTGGCTGGCTCAACTTGTGCTGCACTCCTGAGGTGCTTTGCCTTCAGAGGCTGGTTCATCAAGTTGAGGATGTTCCTTTTTAAATTTTTTTAGCCACTTCTGTCACTCGCCGTAGTAGTTATCGATTTGTCATGTAAACTTCACTGCGATTGTAAGTGAACTGTTCTAGGAAATGTGAGGTATAACAGTTTCAGGAGCTGTGTTCGCGTTTATGGAGACCTAGTCTTCTAGTTAATTGAACTAAACCGATCTACACACCTCGCACACATTCGTTTTAGAGCAGTCGTTAATTTGTGCAAGATTTTGTTCACTAGGTGGTCCCTTATAAATTAAAGAACCATGAGCTTGTTCTCCTTATGAGTCATCTGATTGGACCCCTTTCCCTTGTCCATTTACTTAGTCTCACGAAATAGCCGTTTTCTAATAAAGTTCGTCTCAACACCTCTTGTTCTACATGTATTTTGTCAGAGGTGCAAATACTCCTGGTTCTAGGAGATCAGGTTTTGACCACGCCACCTTCGTAAGCAGTCAGAGTCAACATGGATAACCGAAGGTTTTAACCACTCCATATTTGTTCTTCAGTGACAGAACGTCTTAACATGCCATCCAGACACTTACTAATCAATACATCCGGAATAACTAAATTGCTGCTGCATTCAGCTTCGTTAAATAACTACACGTCAAGGTCAATATTGTTGAGGTGGTTAAAACTCAAGGAAATTTATATGTTGTTATGCAAGTCCTTTGAACACAAATGAAAGTTTTCTATGCGCAGTGACATTAGGCCTTTGAAGCATTCGGGTGAAACACGCATATTACAAACCTGACGAAAAATAAAATACCAGACTCAACTGTCTCATGAAGGGAGACGGAATCATTTCTCACATACTGAAACCTCTTCAATGCTTTCTGTTAATTCATATCTTTGAAGTGATGTGAAAGTAACATCTTTTGAGTGGAATTCATTAGCCGATGACAAACCTTATGTTACGAAGAAGTGTTCATAAAAAAGATCCAACTTAACGGTGTACCCCTTTGTGAATTTATGACGCAAATCTCATTCGAGATGTTTCCCAGACGGCTGCTTACATATGTTTATACTCACTGTGTGATATTTTTCCATGCATGTCACTTTGTGACATGCTTGTCTAGTGGTATATTATTCTCAGTTGTTTGGTCCACTTTGAACTTCCAATGGTCTTCCAGAAGTGTGCACTCTTTCCTTGTATGCTTGTCCTTGGTCACGGTGACAACATCAAGGCCTTCATCCGGTATGAAGGCTATAAATGTTGTATTTCTCTCAGTTCTTTCATGGTCAGATAATGCTTTTGATTTAGACAGCAATGTTGGTGAATGAGTGTTGAAAAATATTGGTTGTAAATGTTTACTAATTTTGAGCGAAACCAAGTTGTCTTATCACAATGTGTGAACAATGAGCTCTTCACCTGATCATACATTCAAACTGGACATGTGTTTTTAACAGACTAACATTTATCGGCCACATCTTGAACTTCAGTTCAAGCGAGAGAGCACCTAGTTAAAGGTGCTTGCAATAGCGCTACATCGTTAAGATCAGTGCTTTCCGAATTGCATTTCTATCATTGACTATCTGTTCGGACAACCGAAACATCCATCGTTTTCCATAAGCCTGTCTCCCAGTGACTTCTCCCTTTCTTGCCTTTTGCAGAAGGGACTGCTAAAAAACCATGAGAAACACGATGAACTGAAATCGTCTGCCAATGTTTTATAAGGATCCCGCGAAGATGGACTGCTAGTAGATATTATGTTAAGGAAGGTTAGTAATCTTTGCGGTCGCTGCCAACTAAGGTGTAATATGAATTTACACAAACAGATACGCCGTAATGGTTAACTGATCTGGATATGATGCGCATAGTTTAAAGTTAACCCTACCAGTATGGTGAGCATTAAATTTCAGGAAATGATTGAATAGAATCTGTCAAGTAGTGTAAAGCTTCTGTGTTTTTGTGCTTCACCTGAGCTGTGTACAACGGAAATCATATTAGCCTTCTGGGATTGGTAACAGGAGTGCACAACTCCGCGTTTACGACTGTGAAGTCACAGCTGTGTAATTAACTAAAAAACATTCCCCCCACAAACAACGGACATGGTTAACCGGTTGTCATGCCATCTTGTAATCCTGACTATCACTACGACAGTGGTGAATTCACCTTACGGTCTCGCGAATTACCCTAAATACTCCCCGTGTTGCACCTGTGTTATGCTCGGTTAACCTATTTTTACAGCTGTGTTAGTTTGGTCGAATATAAAGTTGTACAGCTGCATATACAATAAAAACAGTAGACAAAAGATTGTGTGATTTGTAGACATGAAAACATTCATAATTTTAACGCTATCGGTCGTTGTAGCAACAACCATCCCAATGACCGTACTACGTATAGGAGTAACTCATTTGGCCTGTACACTGATAGACCAAATTAAAACCGATACACTAATGGTTAATTAGTATCAAATTTTGTTCAGTGAGCTCAGAGAAATGCAGAAAGTAAGTCGTGATTGCCTTTTGGAGAAATCATGACGGGTGGTGAAATGCACAATCTCAGAATGTATTCACACTTGACAATGAAACCGCAATGACACGAACAGCTCTTCAGGATACGGTTAAATATCACTTACTTACAAAGTAGGTATGGGGCAATATGGAGGAATTCATTATGTTTTATTATCCTTGTGAAAAATAACCTTCGGTTAATAATTGATAACACTCCCGTCTGAACAGTTGATCGTCTTTTAAAGTTCTTGGGACAAAGAGATTTTTTGATGGTAACACATGAATAACCAAACAGACAGTTGCAATTCAGTGGTTCACACTTTATCTAACCATACCTCATCTTTGTATGTTGCATCATGCTTAGATCAAATGGATGAGGTAATCTCCTTTTATTTTAGTAAAGCTTTATCATCACTGTTGGTAATGTGGACAGATTCACAGTTTGTCACGGGTTAGTATTCTGTACTTAACTTTGTTGATTGGTTGATTCAAATAATACCTGTTTTAGGACGAACAGTTAGTATATTTACTAACAATCTCCTATGAATGGTTGTCACAGAACATGCACACTACGAGTTTTGATATGACGGAAAGCTATCGCTAATCACTCATTGAGATTCTATAAGCACAGTTACCGGCGTTATCGTTAAATGTGTATTCAAGGTGGTCACGTGGCGTGACTTATGTAAGGGGTTGTGTAACTGTATTCAGTGATTGAAAGAAACCACAGGGGATACGAAACAGGCAGACTTGATAGGAACCATATGAACCTACTTTGACCTGTTTCTCGTAAATACGAAATTCTGATATAACTCCATACTTTTCGTCTGTACTTTCAGCAGTTTGTCACTTGTACATATTTGCTAACCATGGTCAACATAACGAAGGTTTTTATCTGCCTAGTTGTTAAAATGGAGCAGAATGGTAAGTAACATTATCTGTTTTTGTCGAAGTTGAATAGGTTGGCCTACTTGATTTGACAATAGAGTGATAGGTTTATGACATGGGTATCTTTCACAATTGCACTGTGTAAGCTGGGGTCACTGACTCACATACTTACGATCCTGTGTCCATTCGTTAAGTGTCAAGGTAAACGGTTTTGTACCATATGCGGCTGTATTCAGAAACTCTCATCAGCAAGTGAGTTTTGCTGTGTTGGGGGCCAAGTCGACGAAGACACTTTTCATCTACCATTAATGTTTTTTTCGTGAAACTGTTTAACAAAATTGGTTGGTAAATCTTCGGACATAAGCCGAGTTCATGACATATCGTACGATCGATTTGTCACGTGAATGACTGAGCCATGGTTGCACACAAAGCTGTGTTATGTTCACTGTACCCCAGAAAAAATTCCGGGGGATGGTTTGAAAATGATTACAGTTTCATCCGCTTATCATGAGATCAATTAAAATGAAGTCTAACCTTAACGAACAGTTTTGAATGCATCGACCATTTACACACGATGGGCTATGTTAAAGTTTCGCTGTTATGTAGTATGGCAGATACTTACCACATCTTCAGCGGTTTAACTGGGTGCTGATCAGTTGAATGTCTTCATTCAATATAGATCCGTTAGCCCCGCACAGCACAGTCTAAATGGGTCATCTGTGTCCGGGAATACTTAGGCAGCATTCGTGAATCGATACAGTGTAATAAAATTCACTGTCGTGTGATTGACGCCATTTGGGTTTTCGACTGTGTAAGTTGTGTGCATGACTTAATGGGCCTCTGGCTCATGCTTGTCCGTTTTTGTTACCATTCCAGATTTCCGTTTGGCCCTCGTCCTTCAGAGAAACGCTGTTCCTCAGTGCCTCCACTCCGTTGCACGTTATAACAGTTAAGTGAACGCTGTCGTCAGTTTTTAGCTTAGTGTAAGTTGTTATTTAGTGGACCTATTGGCATCTTTAGTAAACCCATCAGAAAGGTACCTTTCGAACAAATCCCAGGTGATCGTAGTGGTCGTTTAGTGTTTTCTTCCATGCTAAATACGTTTATATCTACAGGATGTTTTCAATAACACGAAGCACCGCTTACTCTTAACAAATCAACCTACCCAAATTTAGTGTATATATGAATACTTTAAATTTAAACAAAAGGCCGCAATGCGGTTGAGACTGTGTAATAACCCCGTAAAATGAAAGTGACTTGTGAATGATGATCAGCTATTTATGTCGGTAACGTTAAACATTTGACTGAGAAACAAGTACACCTTTTTCATTTTCAGCGCGTAAACTAAAAATGACTCAGAAGTGACCATAGATAACTGGAACGATTGACCCCTTTTGTTTCTTGTCAGAATCGGAGGATAATGTGTTGGCATAGTTCGGGCATTGTATCAAGTAAAGCTTCTTAGATTGAGATTAGTCTACACAGCACCTTCAGACTTCCTTTACTCTCACCTTTAAGTGACAGAACCTACCGACCTGTGTACCCAACAGGTGAGTATGAAGCCCGGCTTCCGTTAGTTAGGTGATAGGCTGTTCCGGACACAGATGTTTTCAACCATATCTCAGTGGTTCTCTGACAACTTTAGAAAGAAGCTTCCGACTAAAACTTGAAGGCATATGTTTTGGTAAAAGTACTTTTATTCCCATGGGGGTGGATGTGTTGGAACAAAAAAATAGTGGAAGAAGGTTGTGGTTTGTCGCGCAAGTGACACAATGAATTACATCACAATATCTCAAATGTGCTGACAAGAGATTGTATTTTGTTCCTCACCTATAATGTACAATATTTTTATGATGGTCTGAATTCACCACAGATTGCTTTAATCTGGTATTCACGTCAAAACATCAAAACGTTCCGAACATCATTCAGGTATCCTCTCCATACGTTATGGTCACCCATCTAGGAAAGAATGTAATAACAGTCCGTCAACGCGACACGATAGCCCGGTTGCTGTGGCCACGCTAGATTCAGGCATTCTTGTAACGTTGTTGATTAACGGATATGCTGCTGCCCTGAAATGAAGATTTTTGTTAGGTAAATGTGGAATGTAGCAGAATTAGACGTAAAATATTGGATGGCCATATAGTATTGTTACAACGTGCATACTCACCCTGAAAGATTAAGCCTTTCACCCATGTATATATGTGTGACATTCAACAACTGAGTCACTTTTGGCTTGATAAGTGTTTCGAGGCAAAAACTACACGGTCAGCCGAAACAAATGGACCTCAAACTATAGACCATAAGTTCGAACCTTACTCTGGTTATCATTGGCCTATCTGTAACCCACCTGTTCATCTTAACTTCATAGGATTCGGTGAATCCGGAAATCTGTCAAATCCATTAACCACAATCAATCTAAATGCATCCGCATACGGTATTGAAACATAACCAAGGCCGCACACATCTGCCAGTGCAATTCACAACTGTAGTCTTCTACCAAGTCAAACATAACGCATATACACGCAAACAAACACACGCACATATGCACGCATACACACTGCTCAGTCGAGTTAAAACTCATTACAACTCCAACGGTAATGTATCAATCGAACTTCTTCCGATTTCCACTGGACCATATTGAGCTTGACAGGATGTAATTAGACTAGAGGTGCGCACGTACGTTCATAAATGTCTGTTTATGGATGGGTGTATATGTATAAGATGCCTCCAGAAACCACGCATCGAAAGCTGAGGCCACGAGATAGGCTGGTTGACTAACCGTATTGCGTGTTTGGTTCGTTGTGTTTCTCTGTCATCCCACCCGAACCAGCAATTGTTAACCAAAAATAAAACCACACCCCGTAGGGTGTGTGTGCGGAAGAGGGAAAGAACTCGTCAAAATCAGTCAAATCAAAATTCTAGACTCGCACACCAAATCCCTCAAACTACCACACAAAATCCAGCGACATTAGACATATTCATTTCTCGCCTAGGTAGCCTGTCATGCGTATAATTATTAACGGCATCGCCAGTAGAACAAATACTTGTACACATACACACACACACTTATTACATCGTTGGTCCAGTCCCCTCACCCAGTGTAGGCTTGGAATAAAACGCCACACTCCCCTCCTTCCCATAGCCACTGGGACTCATCTTCGTTATGTCAGTCTGCTTATGTAGATTGGAATTCCCACTTGTGCATACCACACGAAGTAAGACGCATTAGAACACATTCGTTACATTTGGACTAGGCGTTTTGGACCAGCAGACCATTCGATCACATTTAACTGCACATAAAATGATAATGACCAACTGTTTAAAACATATCATGAGTAGTACGTACCTGTTTATACCTACCGGTCAAAGGAATGCTTCAAATTAGCATATCTCAAATGTGATAGCATACATGTTGTTACATCAACATACCTCACACGGACCGATAGGCAACAATCACAAACACTGCGTTGTAAGTTCGCAAAAAATGTTAGTTACCTCAGCCAACGCATTTGAAACAGTGATTGAAGGCGCAACTCGCGATCACGTTTATCACTACTTTGATAGCTCATAGTATGATCTTGATGTGGTTGTTTTGTTTAAAGTGGTCGACTATTTTTATAACCGAAATTTCTTAGTTCCCAACAGAAAAGATGTTGAATAATGTACCATTATTCTCTACTTCTGTTAACGGTTCATTGCGAACTATAACCAGGCCACAATCCAACTTGTCTAAAAGAGAGGAATGCAAGTGATTAGGATTTATATACAAATGCAGGTGGATTACAACTAGTGAGCCGCCTCAAAATCACCAGGTTGGCACACAACTGACTTTCTAAAAGTCACTGACCTGCCTTCGGTATACAGGAATGTCGTATTCCAAACTACTACAGAACCGTGGCAGTGCTCACTGTCCAGTTGGTTAAATTTGAGTTCAGAAGGTAATGGTAACACTTGTTAAAATGAGTATGCCACTGAGTGCCAAGGAACATACTTCCTTTCAGTGAATCTAATCTTCTTGATCATTTGTGTTTGCTTCTGTGTACGCCTTTGTTGTCATACTTCACAAAGATGACCGCGAACAATCCAAAGCAACGATGTAATTTGACAGAGTTGTTTCTTGGCTAATGTCCCTATTCTATTCAGACATTTTCAATGAGTGCTGGTTTTCCAAGCACCTCGTTTTATTAATCGTATCCACCATATGCTATTAGCGGTTATTGCTACCATGAAATGCCTTCTTAACTTCACTTCCTCCAAGACGTCATATGTAACATATCCACCGGAACCATGTCCCCTTCTTTTACTTGCTTCCACTGATGAATTTTCATTTTTCCAGGGGTCTAAGTTAATTGATTATTGGCTACTTGCCCATGAATTATCAGATAATCATCATGCCCAAATAGATGAGTTTGATTAGTGCTGATACGACCTAACTGAATCAAGACAGTTGACCGCCAGTTTGATGGTAGTCGCTTAAAACAATCTATCTCTTAATATTGTTTCACACACAAAAAACCAAGAATTTTGCTTGTTACAAGTTGTATACTACTCGCATATCATCACCGGTTTTCGATTGTTTAGAATAGTGACAGAGTTGGTAGCTCGGTTGGGAAATGAAGTATTCATTTAGGTTGCAAACTTTTCGTCCCCACACAAGATGAATTCATCAGTACGTGGAGCTGTGAACACAGATTTGACCACTTCAGTATGTCTTCACATGGGTATATGGACTTGCGATCCGACAAGTTGGAGGTTGGTACTGCTTAACTGTCGTTGTTCTTCAATTTTACATCAGGCGCAAAGTACGTGGATAAAATCACAACAGGATCACCGATGACCATTTGTTGGGACGCATATGGGTAGGCTTCTTCTGACTTCAATCACTGGGATAACTTAATCAGGACAGGCATTCCGTCATGTACTGCATGATCTTGGGCAAAGTTGAGAGCTTAGATGATTCCACTTATCCACTGGAACGTTTACATGTGTATAAACAGTTCAGAATGAGATTGTATGTAGTGACAACTGACAACAGTGACACTATTAGTGACATAAGGCAGGATCGTAACTCAGCTTCGAACCCAGTTAACTTAAACTGAACTGTCACACACTTAGTCAATTTCCATGTGCGCTTGGATAGTGTACAGCGTGCACATCGAATGAACGTTCACCCAAGGAAAAGCTGGTGCTTTGGAGCCACAGTGATAGAACGGATTAAGTGAATCACCAATCATCTGGATACACTTTGTAATCAATGGCCCTAGGTTGCTTTGTTTACTGTCAACCACATTGGTTGAGTTGTATTTTACAATGTTATGACCTACGTTAAGCACGGGCTTATTCCTGTCTGTATTTTGTGGAGCATCTATAACTTCATTTGGCTGCTGTTTTAGAGATGTAACCGAATAATAACGTAGCCATTCTAGGCGTTTTACGCACACACGCACACACAATTAAGGGAGGTTTCGCCAAGTTCTATTTACCTCAGATTCACTGGTGTGACTAACATACCCAATCTACAACGTTGCTCATTCGAGCCAGTTGAACTTATAGGGCCGATAAGTTGGCTACAGAAGAACAGTGTTTAACAAAGCCACTGGTGGTTCCTGGACCTCCACAAAGTTTAATACCAGACGGAATTTTTGAAATAAAGTGTGCATGGAATGTAAAACTAGATCACTTTGCTAGCAAGATTTAGCACAGGCTACAATCTACTTTGTTTCGGAGGTATCATGCGGCTATTACCGCTTGTTTCTTATTGACCCACAAAGGATGTATAGCTAGCGCTAATCGGGTTCTCTTTCACCATTCTGCCTCTAATGTAGCCTATCATATGTGGCTGAAACGACAAAATGTATCGATTTATTAGTCAGAAGATAGCAGAATGGATCCTCCCAATTGACTAAACAATTCGATAAATTAGGGCAATTGTACAGTCGAAGGGAAGTAAATCAGCCTAGGATTATCGAGTGAAAGGTATTTTCAGATAGCTGTCATCACGTGAACCTAGTCAACTCATTCAATGCATTATTGTGTAACCCCAACCAAAAGCGATACAGCTAAGGAGTTATTTAGTCCAGCTATCATTCGCAGGCTGGTATCTGGTTAAATGTATCCTATTTTTAGATATACTGAATGAGCTTTATTGAATGATGAAGGCATTTTTGGCCAAAGTGGCAATATCTTGGCTGTGTATCAATAGAGATAAGACCTTCGTTCTGTAACCTACTCCTAGAAAATATACTACTAATGTACTTGCTAATTGCAGTCAGACTGTCTTTGTTGAATGCCTACAGTCCTCATTTATCTAAACGGTAGTCTACTCAAAGGTGTATTGATGGACTGTGAGCTTCTGGCCCTAGTCAACAAAACTAAGTGCAGTCTTAAATTACCTGTAGGGTGAATAAAGTCTCAAACAGAATAAAATGTTGTCTGTACACAGGGCAGTTTCACCTTCAACGTTCTTGCAGCAGAAAAGAAGATATTCAGTGGTATGGTAGGATTTCGAACGCAGTGGGATTCCACCTGACTGACACTGTTCGAAACAAAGTTTTTCTCAAGCTGGCCCCGTTGTGATGGACGTGAGTATTCCAACACTTAGTGGAATACCTCAACGCGGCGATGTGATACATCCAAAAATCCACAGCGAACATACTTAGAACAACATGGGCGATCGGGCGAGTTGTCGTTCAACAAAATTGGCCAAACGGACGAGGAATGACAGACGGAAAAATCCCAATAGAAGAAATCAACCACACAGACTGAGCAAAGTGCACACGATGCCTGACTGGAAGCCATCGATGTGTTGTTGACCGGAATTCCGGTTGGTAAACGCCAGTGCGAGTGTGGCATGAGAACAGCCGGGTTGGACGATGAAGATCGTGCATTACTGGAAGAATTTTGTTATACTATTATTTATCCTAGCCGACCTAGGCATTTATTACGTAATTACACTTATCCTATGGGTTCTCGCTTTGTTATCCTAGTTTGTGATACCACTTGGATTAACTTTGCAACTAACGTCCGTTTAATGTGTTCAGCATGGTCCACCCAGTGTCTACGTACTGAACGTTTCTGCCTCAAGCTGTTAAAGTGTATTCATACTGGTTTATAAAGTATATTGGGGAAATCTAACACATTTTAAAAGTTAGACTGCTTCAACTTGTTGACTTCGTAGCCGTTGGTCTCTGTTCACACACTGCGTTTACGCATTCCCACGGGCTCACAAATGGTAAGACGTGCAGGTTGAATTGCAAGTGAGAAAGTACAAACTACTTTTGGTCAGAATCGTTCCGAACAAATACTTCAACTTTGGATACTCCTTCGAAGAACAGAGGCAAATGCAAGGCCTGTGTATCAGTGGAAATATTTGGGCTGGTTATCAATAAAAGAGCAGTATTTCTATTCGTTTTCTTTACTTAGGCAGGGGTGTCACATACATGCCTGAACACACACATGTAACTGGGAAATTGATGGCCATTTGCTCAGATTTCTACTACTTGGGTGGTAATGACAGATAGGCCCGCAGACCGCGAGTTAGCAGCTTGCTGAATGACGACTAGTCCTACACTCGGACTCCTTGACGTACGCTTCCGGACAAACAGCAGCTCAAAGATGAGAACCGAATTATTGGTCTATGGAACTATGGTGAAGTCCAGTCTATTTTACAGCCGTCAATTCCAGACGTTAGGTAGACGATCTGTATAGTGCCCGAGTCACTTTTGTCTATATGACCTAAGACGTATTGTTGTCTTCCGATAGCAGGATAGTCTATCAAGCATCAGGGCAATTCGCCAAGCAGGATGACTTGGACGGCTGAGAAGCACCCCCTGAACCGGCTACTGTGCAAATAGCTGGAGCTTGGTAAATGGAAGCTCATCCACCAGAAGCTACTACAACAGGAACTATGCATGTACTTTTCACGTTTTGTATCACACCTTACACTTTTATAGAACACATGGTCTTAAAGCTCACGGTATGGAGGAGTAACAAACGTCGACAATTCAGTCAACGACAGCTTCGCCATTGTGAATACATGCATGTTACGCAAAGAAAAGTTTGTTGCCTCAGGTCATGGTGCCCTTTGATGAATGTGGCCGTAAACTTACAGACGGTGTCGTAGTGATTAGCCATCAATGCACCCACATTGATCCATCAGTGAACAGAACGTGTGCGTTTGGAACAGGCAAGATGACTTGATTACAGGTCTCTCATTTCAAGAAAACACTGAATATAAGTCCTTCAGTGACCGGTTGCCCTTTCTTATCCATTTTCTTTGAGTGTTTATGTGAAAGATTTGCTTAGTTTCTTTGTCGCCACTTGACTATGTCTGATTTCCGTATCATATATGTACACGCAATTATGTGGACTCCTCCCACAGTTCACTGCCTTCATTCTGTTATTGTTAGCCTCACATTATTACCACTAGTTTGTCTTCATAGACTAGTTCTTACTGCTGAAATTTCTCCTTAAATAGTTATTTCCGAGAAACAGGAACTTTATTTTTTGCTGTTCCTGGTCGGGTGTGCTACATAAGCCTCTCTCTATGCACCATCCATCCTTATTTCCTCAGGTTAACATTGAATGTGTGGCGTATAAGCAAAAAAGCAAACAGTTCAGTGCATGCCACCTGTGTACAATGTATATTATCATGAGCAAATAGGTCATTATCACTATGACAGGTTAATCTACAATCACATGTAGCCAAACGGGTATCGTTGGTCATTTGCACTGTTTTTTTTAAGCTAGCAAACTACAACCTACCGACCCACCTGAAGAATGATCTGAACTGGAAGTGTACAGTGAAATCTGAAATAACACCTGATTTTATTACTGATAAAGCGTCCGTAGGGTTTGAGCCAGAAATTAAACGGTCGAATGTAATCCATATTGCCAGTATTGCATAGTGTATATGGTGAATGAGGTACTTACTGGTTATTTTTTGAATGGAACAATGAACACCTAAGAAACGAAGCAGACAGTTCACACATCTCAGTGGGTACTGGTGTACAGGTTTTACATTATAACTCGAAGTGAATGGCTGATACAAGGACCGTGAAGAAGATATGTAGAAACAAAGAACGAAATGATAAGCTAGGTGAGTATGTTCATCAGAACAATAAATATAACGACACTGGATGTTCAAAAGACATTTCATTCAATGGATGTACTGATGATCAGCTAAATGCAGCTGTCCGTATCTTATAGAATGGAACAAGCTGTGCGACTTTCGAAATAAAACACCAACCAAAAAATGATCACAAAAAACCGCTTCAGTGAAACCCGGTTAGGGTTAACACCTCTAGATTTTAATGCGTTATCTGCTGAACGACATAAGTAAGAGTGCACTAGCTTCAGATAAATCTTCCTTTTCTCAGACCATATCTCCATTATGACATAAACAGCTTTTTTTAGCCATTGCCAACCTTGATGACAATCTTAACTCATTTTATAGTTGACGTTCAGTTTGCGTGCTCCTAAGCTTAGCAAAACACCTCTCTCCATAGGAATTCACAACTACTTCGTCTCGGTATTTAATCACTCAAACAGTGGTGATGTTATCACTCGACATTGCGCTCAATGACTTAATTTATTGAGTCCATGATGAAACAGACGACGGTTTGCGATTGATTGGAAACAGATGAAAAATAAATGCCTTACCTTCGTTCGACTTTGACGTATGAACTTCCCAAATTGTGTTCTACTCAAACACGCGATTATCATTTGATATTCCGTGCTCTCTCTCTACCTCCCATTTCACACACATTGTTGTCAGACGAGAATTGATAGTTTTTAACGAATGTAACGTAACAGGGCTAGCACGCGACTGCATAAACTGTTCTCTGTTGTCTGTCGACTGCCGGAACATGCCATCGAATGAATTGCGTGCCGCAATCAAGAGGAATTTATTACTTAGCTAATGTGATTCACTCGGGTAAATTATGTCACTTTGCTTAAGAGGAACGGAAGATGAGCCTTCGAGGGACCAGAAATCTTCCAACAGAAATCGCCACATATTTACTGATATTTATTCGAGAATGTAAATAACGATAGTCAGTAATTGTAAGTATCCAGTTTTTCAGACAACTGTAGTTTATCGTCGAAGTAATTATTCATATATATCAACTAAGAATATGTCAAGACCCCTGTCTCCTTGGCTGACGCTGCCGTACTTGATACTTCCGAGTATATTCGTATTCGTCCTTCTCAGCAATAATAGGGTCTATGGATGGCATTCGTCAATAAGAATTACATAACAGTAGTGCAGGTGATCAGCGGATAAAACAGGCCATATTATGCGACTAGTATCTCGCTTTTTTTGGAAAGACCGCCAAGAACCTGCCATTCTTACTCTGGTTTCCTATTTCACAGGAATTACAAGCCGGGAGCCACACAGAATGTATTAATCGCCATGCTGTTCTGTTTGATACCTGCTAATAAGTGGCGGTTCACTGTTCATCGACGTAGACTTATGAATCGAACTAATTCGATTTATCTTATCGTGGCAATTTTCACGTGTTGCTTCGGTAGTATAAATTGTACGCTCAAGATCGCAGTCATCATGTGGAATACGTATGCCAACGATAGAACGCTTCACAGACAGTTAAAGTGAAAATGTGTTCGCAAAATAATATAATCGGTGGTTAGGTTTCCGTTGTATACAACCGTCCACAGACGAATTCATGTACAAACCCTTAGCCCACATTGTCGAGGCAACAAATGTGTAGTATAAAATACGCCACTAATCCACTGACCTTTTTGTTACACTTGCCCATTTACATTTGTTCACAGCGGCAAGGTTTAACATGAAGACGTTCATTTGCGGGCGATGTGTAATGTAACATGCAGTCACTTTTTAAATCGGCGAACGCCTTGAATCTATCTGCTTCTTTTACCTGACGAATCGGTTCTTCTTACAGGTTTCAGTCTACCGACCACGTGTGACTAACCTGAAAACTAATGTATATCGATCTTAGTTCCAGAACAGGATTAGATTCACACTGTTTATAGGTCAGAACATTCATCCAACACTTCGTTGGTGATCACCAAGGCTGGGAGATGCAGAATCTCTTCCGAACCTTTTCTTGGAGCCAAAATCAATGCCTGCTAGTTTACAAACCAACACAGGTGGTAAATCGTCTACAGCTTATGAGATAAGGAGATGGACAGAGGAAGATAATGTAACGATGTTGCAATTCGGTGACCGCTATCGTGTGATATGGATTGTCATTCGGACGTTTACTTTCACATTGTGAGTCCAATCCCTTAGCATGCGTGGTATTGGTGAGACCTAACAATGTAGAAACTATTGTGTATAGCTTCCGTACTAATCAATGACATCAATTGCTTGCAGTGAGAATTAGATATACGACTGACGACTATCCAATCCATTAGCCCTATTAAAATTTTTGCAAATCGGTGTATGCAGACTGTGATATGAATTCCTCTAGTTCTCTAAAGTGTTAAATCATCTTCTTCTGCTGATGTTTCATTTTCATACTTTTCATAGCCTGATCAAAATACACTCCAAACCAAAACTTTTTGATTGAGCGAATGTTATCTGTTTTACGTTCATGCTCGAGAGTGGGTACTGGGCTAGTAGGTTGATGTTGACCAGAACCAACTACCAATGCAATAACTGTCACGATAAAATATATGAATGCTATTGTTGACATACAGTTTTGCCAGTAAGTGAATGCTAGGCATCCAGTTTCTTTGTGACTGAGTTGGCGTTTTCGTTACAGCTCAATGTAATCAGAGTTTCGCTTACATGGTGCATGTATGGTGTCTCCAGTGTGCTGAAGCAAGAATCTGTGGGTTTTAGGTGCACAGCAGCTGGACCATTGAAGAGGACCGTCAATTTGTATCATTCGCTCCCTTGCTCTTGCAGATTACACCATTGATACAAATACGTGATAATACCCACCTAATCGATTTTCTTGTGGTAGAGTGGAATGATGTGAAACATTTGCCATAACTGGCCATGCAGAAGAATCGAGTATTTGTGTCGATGATAAACGTAATATCTATTTTCGATACAACAGGTATGGAGGTTCTTGAGTGACAGTGGTCTCTGATTGCTCCTACCCTTGATGTTGATATTTTACAGCATGGTGACCAATGTGTAGATGTGCACAGTTAGTAGGTTCATAAGTTTTTTCAGGAGGGAGAAAAATAATTGTTCATGTGTTCCTCTATCTGTATCGGTCGGTATAAAATTGTGTTTGATTGTTTAAAAGTGTAAAGAAAATGCCAATGGAACCAAATGGAAAGTACATTCAACGGAGCTGCTGGTTGTAGTCGTTTCTGCAACGAAAAAACTGAAGCACAATGAAATAACTTTCAATCAGACATGCGGAATTAACGACCTGTGAGAATGGACCAGAATAATGGTTTTGAAAAATGTAATGTAGGCTATCTCTCACGTTAAAATCGAACAGTAAGATATTTTCTGTGGGCCACTGATTTTGACACTTCAGATCGTTTTGTAATGTCACCACATCTTCCGGGTGGTCCAGAACTCGCCAGAGGTTTGTGCCATCGGCGTTCAGTAGCATCGGCGATTTGACTGTAGTGGGTAGCTCAAGAACAAAAAGAATGAACGACAGGGTCTTAAGATCGATCTATGCGGCGTATCACTTTTGACTGGGAACCACTCTGACAGCTGTCAGCTCATCTTGACATTGGAACTACGTTCAGTTAGATAATCCTCTAGTCGTGTGAGTAAGCTCATATCAAGGCCACAACTATTCGGTTTCCGCAATAAGATTGAGTGATCACCCTCATCAAAGGCTCTGGAAAGATCAAGAGAAACCGCATATATGG